>CM071925.1:24789621-25138332 GCA_016081115.2 Rehmannia glutinosa
AAGGTTAGTGTCGTAAGATGATCCAACCAACCTATAGCCAAATGACTTGACTCTAAGAGGTTGCCATCTATTTGTGCCATAATCATAACTCACTTGTGCAAATTGCTTGGGGGCTTTGTGCTCATACAAATTGTCTCTTTGTCCTGCGTATGCCTCTCGTGTGTGTTTTAATAATTGCCTTATTTGGGTAGTTCGATATTTCCGAGTGTAGTGCTGGGTGCATTTGTGTCTTGATGATAGCTCTTTTGCCTTTGGAATGACCTTTGTTGAGTTCTAGGCATTTGCCATTTGGGCTTATATTCCATAGAGTCTTTGCCGATATTTCACATTATTCCAATCGACTTGGCTTGGTAGTTTCTACCATTCCCATCATATGTGTTTCTTTGATAAAACTTCCGGGGTTTTTGGTAGCTCTGTTTTTATTCTTCACGTAGTACTTTATTTGGAGTTTCTTTGAGGAACTTTCTTGGATTTCTTCTCGATTGTCTCTCAAAGATACTCAATCATTTTCCTTTTCCTTTATATCCAAGGCCGCTTTGTTTGTGATTGTGCTTGAGTGAATGTGGGTGCAACATTTGGTGTCTCGATTTTTGAGATGCTTCATTACTTGAAGATTCTTTTCCAAAATTACTCGGGAGTTTTGTGCACAAAGGAATTGAATCCTCATGCTGTCTTATCTCCACACTCTTTTTGGCTCATAATAAGGTCATCCAATGATTTGGATGCTTTGTAAATGATGCAATCACATTTTTGAGATCATTTTCCTCTTTTCTATAGCACTATCTATCTTTATTAGTTTAGCATTCTCGGCCTTGACTCTTTGTTCTCATCGCCTATGTGACTTAGAGTACTCGGCTCTTGGTCGGTTGTGAGTTTTGGCTTTGAGTGGGCATTTTGTTTTCCTCGTTTAATAGTGTGTGTGAGGATTTAATGTGCTCAAAGTCTTTCATCATTTTGCCTAATGAATCATAAAGATCGGTGGGTGATGAAGTGTGTGAGTCACAATCACTATCACTAGAATCGAGTGAGATGAGTTAGAGTGTACCTCATCTTCTTGGTCGGGTTGATCTTGTTCTTTAGCCATTAGACATATCATTGCTTCTTCTAATCACTTGAGTAGTCGCCTTCACTACACCACTGAAATACACGCTTCTTTAGACTTATTTGCTCTCTCAGCGTCTGCACCAACATAACCCTTTTTTTCTGTCTTCTTTCTCGAAGACTCTTCTTTCTTCTCCATTCATGTATTTATTGACTCTTTTGGATATGGACGATCCATAGCAAAGTGTCCTGGTTGTCTACAATTCCAACACAGGTTCTCATCTCTTTGATCAGCTCTTTCCGTTCTTGGATTATCAGCTCTCTGATATTCACCCTTTTGATGCTCAGCTCTATTGGGTGGCCTATCTTCCCTTGACTTGGAGGGAGCTAAATGTCTCCTAGAGGATCGCCTTTGTTTCTTTTGTAGTTCTTGTTGAAGAACTTGTTGAATCTTTTAACCATTAGGGCAATTTCCTCCGGTCAATGGCTTCCTTGATCTCGGCTCTCTTCGCATCCTTGACTATAAGTGCACTTTGTTTTGGGTGCAATTGTCTCCTCTTGATCTTTTCTTCTCAGCTCAAATTCATAAGCTTTGAGGTCTGAGAATAGCTCATGATTAGATGTTTTTGATAGGTCCATCGAGTGCCTTAGACCTATGGTCTTCATTTCCATTCAGCTGGGAGGCTCCTTAGGATCTTCATACACATCTCTTTTGGTGTGTATTCCTTTCCAAGGGCTGAGAGCTCATTTGTGATTTCAAAGTGAATCAAAGCATCGGTGATCCATTGTCTCACATGCAAGCATTTTAAAGTTTTCAAACTTTTGAACAACAATAGATAATTTGTTTTCTTTAATTTGCTCTGATCCTTCACAAATTAAAATTAGTTTATCCCAGATTTCTTTTGCTGTTTTGCATGACTTGACTTTATTGAACATTGCTTTCTCCAGAGTCTTGTAGAGAATATCCTTGGCCACATTGTCCAAGTTGTATCTCTTTCTGTCATCATTGGTCCATTCAGTCCTTGGTTTTTCAACTAAGGTTGGTCTTGCCTCAGCCACAGCTTCTTCTCCTTCAGCTGCAGCTGCCCTCCTTATGGCTGTGTTCACTTTCAATATTTGCAGTGGCCCATCCTCTATCACTAGCCACATTTCATCATGTAAAGCAGATAGATGAGCCTGCATACGAATTTTTCAGTCATCAAACTCCTCAATAGTGAACATAGGAATGCGTGTCAAATTTTCTTCCATGATAATAACTTTGCTGAATAAAAGAGATGATTTTTGAAAGAGCAAGTGTTAAAAAATTCTTATAGAGATTGGAGATCTAGTTTAGTAACCGGTCATGCGTATGCCAATGAACCAACCGGTCGATACCACTTGTAGGTCGCAAGGGGGTGTGAATAAGGTTTAGAAGGGGGTTTGAATAAACCTTGAGGGACAACTAAGTTAGTTAATCGGCAGAGTTAGCCACTCGACAAACTCGAAAAAGAGTCGTTGATAGAATAACTCAATTTGTTTAGACTAACCTTAAATTTGTTGTGATGAGTTTTTCAGTGGAAGACTTAACACCCTTCAATTTGATTTAACTTTATTTTAACACTTGGTTTTAGCACTTTGTTAATTATCAGTTGAATAGCAAATTATCAGAAGATATAAAGTATGTGTACAGGAATGTAAATATGTTGAAATGTAAATGACACAAGTAAATTTTATAGAGGTTCGAAGATGGGGTAATTCTTCTACTCATCTCTCTCCAACTCCTGGAGGAATCCACTAAGTAATTATCAGAGTACAAAGTGGTTATCAGTCTAGAGACAAGTCTTGATCACGCAGCTGACGTGCTCCTTGGACTCAGTCTGGAGAGGCCTTGTTCACGGTGGCTTCTCGTCCGACTCGGCTTCTTCCGGGCGGTCGCTTTCTACTTGACTTGCTTTCTCAAGCTTCTTGGATTTGATCACGAAGCCCTCCAATAACTTGAGATTGGTTCGACCTTGAACCTTCCTACAATCATCCTTGGAAAGTAGACCCCTTTTGATTCTTCAAAAGTTTCCTCTTCAACAGTTTGAAGTTGTCTTTCCTTCACAGCTTAGTGTTGGATCGATTTCCTTCGAGATTTAGGCTTGAGGATTTTGCTTGAATAACTTGAGAATATTTTGCGGTTCTGATATGAATGTTGCTTGTTATCTCAGGTGTGCAAGGTTCTGTAACCTTTTCTCAAAGTGATTCCTCAGCCTTTTATAGTGAACTTTTCGAAAATCTGCCCGTTGAAGAGATAGGCTGATTTTCAAAAGTCATTTGTGTTTGTTGGCTTGTCTTGTTGTAGTCCTTGATGTTGACATTTCCTCGTATTAAATGAATGTCAAGCTTTTCGTGTTCGACACGAGGTGCGTGCTTCCCAGCTGGTTTATTCCTTTCGTGACGCGCTGGGATCGAGCACTTTAAGACATGGCGGCATGGAAGTATTACTTATTTAAGTAATGTTCTTGACTTTTGTGCAACGGATTCTTTTCAGTTAACTCCTCTTTGCAGCTGCCGTTTCCCCAGGTGACTTGAGTCTATTCTAATGATTGATAGACTCATCTGTCACTTCAACTTGTGTTTTGGCTTCTTGGGATGACTTAACTGACTCTTCACTGTATCCTTCACCGTACATTACATCTTGATCAAGTCCTTGGTCTTCTATCTTGGCCATACTCATTTGTTCCTCGGAGTCTTCACTTCACTTCTTTGATTGACTTGTATTCCCGGCCCATACCATAGTGACTTGACTCAGCTCATTCAGCCCTATCTATTACAATGAGAATTACAAGGAAAATGGGGTGCCAACTTTCTAGTCTAAGTTTTACATGACATTCATCAAAATCTAAAAAGTAAATTTCCCAACAAATCGCAAGCACATAATGGCGGATCTCAAGTTGCAGGCTGAGGCACCGAAGACCAGCAAGAAGATCGATCGCCTGGAAGACGGGGAGCCAGCCTTCTCCTCCTGGAGGAGTGCCGCCCCCTCCTCCATTTTCAATAGGGGCATCGCCCCTTCTTCTTTAGGGGGGGCTCCGCCTGTTGAAGAAGTTTGTTTGTCGAGGAAAGCTCTCGAGGCTCTCTTGGATGAAGCGCCCGAACGCTTTAAGACATCAAGCCATAGCACATGCTATAGGAGGACCACCGGGCTCCGCCCCACCACTGAAGACCCTACTCAGGATGATCAGTATGAGAGAGAAGAAGGTCGCGGTGAGAATTAAAATCGTGAAGAGCCACCACTAGTTGAAGAATATCAAGCAGTGCAGCCTAGCCTAGCCAACTCGCGAGCAATGACATCGATGAAGAGGAGCTCGTTGGCTCCGGTGATCTTATCTGAACCATTGCCATCAAGAATCCAGACCTCCAACCCCCCGTAGTATAATGGAACTCGAGACACGCAGGAACACTTGGACAAATTATATACCAAGGTGGATATCTATGACATGACTGATGCCTCATACTGCAAGGTGTTCATCACTACTTTGACCAAGCGGGCGCTGACATGGTTCAATCAGCTCCCATTAGGGTCGATCTCCAGGATAGACAAGCTCACGGAGGCGTTTATGCAGCAGTTCTCCAACAATAGAAAGTGTCCCAAGACCATCGCTCACCCCTTTCAGGTGAAGCTGAAGGAATGAGAAACACTGCAGGAATTCATGAAGTGGTTTGTGGAAACCGTCAACAAAGTGGCCAACGTCCAACTAAGACATTGTCTTGGATATTACAACAAAATCTACACCAAGGGCCTCTAAAGAAGTCTCCTGCCAGGAAGCCTCTATCCAACATGGAGGAGTTATTGAACCGAGCAGGGAAGCATATCCGAGTAGAGGAGTCCACTAAACCCGAGCCTGACATCAAGCCCAAGTCCCGGGAAGAGAAGAAGAACCAGTCACGGAAAGACTCGATGAAGGGTAATGGGCCAAGCTATACACCTCTCAACAATCCAGTAGAGGAGGTTCTCGAAGAAGGGGATCATTGATCCCCCACAACCATTGAGGAACAACCTTCTCGGGCATGTTTCAATTTATACTGTCGATACCATAGAGACAGGGGACATAACACTGAAGACTGCTTTGTTCTGAAGAGCGATATAGCAACTGATACAGAAGGGCCATCTTAAGGACTATATGGATCAGAGCAAGTTCCGCCACGATCCTAGGCCACATGAAGAAGAATCTCCACAAGACCAGTGCCTCTCAGATCGCCATAACGAGGCGAAGCGCAACAACCATGTTGCTGGAGTGATCAATGTGATCTATGGAGGTCCAGAGGCAAAGGACGTTCGGAGTGCCCTCTGGAAATGTAGCAAGGATAGGAAAGGACGCCCTAAAGAGAACCCGTCCAATAAAAGAGTCGTGGAGCAACCTCAAGCCAAGGGCATGCCAATCACTATCGACACTCAGGACTACATCCCAGAGACCCAGGCCCATCCTGACGCCATCGTCATATCAGTTATGTTGGCCAACTTTGTGGTCAAAAAGATTATGGTCGACATGGGGAGCGCGGTGGACGTCATATTTCAGGAAGCCTTTAACAAAATGAGGATTGATTCAGCACATGTTGTTCCGGTTTTAGCACCGCTGATTGGCTTCACTAGAGAGGTAATCAAGTCCTCGAGCGAAAATCAACTTGCCACTCATTCTGGGCATGGATGCCCGTGTAATACCCGAGAATTTCATTTGGGATTTTATTAAGAATTGTGATTATTTTAGATTATAGTTACTTTATTTAGGGGCTAATTTATTTTTAAAATCCAAGCCCAAGTTATCTAGTCCAAATTTTCTTAAGTCCAAAAATCGCATTGGCCCAAATACAAGTTAACCCAAGTTCAGGCCCATTCAAATGTCCATTACCCAAGCCCAAGCTTGAGCCTAGCTAATTATTTAATTTTAACCCATTAACAAATTCTACTCCAAATAGGATTCTAGATTTCTAGATATACATCCCACAAATCTGTTAAACTTTTATCTCCAGCCTTATCATTTCAACAGAACCCAAGTTTATCAGAATTTTAAATTCTAGTTTATCTCTAATAAGGTTTTTAGACTCCTAATAATCTATGACTGCTAAATCAAGCCTATAAAAATAAAACCAGTACCCCTAATAATATATTACGTATTCTCATACTCTTTCAACACAGGTATACTTTGTTATATTTTTTCTTCCTCGCGTAAAATTGTTTTCCTCCATGAAAATATCTCTGCCCAAATCCCATACCAATTCCTATCACCCTTGTTGGATATTCGAACACCAAAATCCTAAACCCAAAATCAATTTTCCAAACCCACACATCCAAACAAAACAATATTTCAGCTCAACCATGAATTATACAGAAAAATTCAAAAAAACAAAATAGGAACTGCAGCCGTAATCCACCACCCTCGATGTCGTCACGGGAAAATTGAACATCAAAACCAAATTATACCAGAAATACGTCATTACCGGAAATCCCGAACCCAGCCACGTCGGAAAAATTCCCAAATCCATCCATGTCATGTCGATGTGTGCGAGTAGTTTCAAAAAAAAAGAAAGTAAAGGGTTGTTGTACGAGAAACAGAAGTAGGGAAAGTGAGAAAAAAAAAGAGAAAGAAGATGATTTGAGGGAGAAGGGGGCTGTTGTTAACGAAACCAGAAGAAGAAGAAAGGGTGATTAGAGAAAAAAAGATAAGAAAGAAAAAAAAGAAAAAGAAAGAGGGAAGGATAGGGGGGATGTTGACGGGTAATGAGAAGAAGAAAGAAAAAATGGGAGAAAGAACAGGAAAAGAGAGAGAAAGTGAGTTTAGGGTGAAGTGCTGATGAATGAAACAAAGAGTAAATTAGGGAATAAGGAAAAGTGGGAGAAAGGGAAAAAGAAGAAGAGAGAGAAAGGGGAAGAAAAAAAAGAGAGAGGGAGAAAGTGAGGGAGAAGTATGGGAGGAAGAACGAGGAATTTTTTGGTTGTGGTCCATTTCCCTCGAATTATGATTCTGCCATTGACCCTATTTTCAATTGTCCAAATTAGTTGTATTCCAATTTCAACCTCCAAATTCAATTTAGCCTTCAATTATTATTTATATTTCATTAAGCCCTTGAATTAGGATTTTAAAATTATTATTATTTTTAAGTTTTAAGTTTGGTATTTTTCGAGGTTTTGACTAGTATTATATTTTCTTATTGTTAGGCAATTTATAGAGCGAGGATTAGGCGTACTTGCATCCAACACTTTAAGTTCTACTTATTTTTCAAAGCTCGTTCAAGGTGGGGTTCGTTTTTCTAAACTTTATTGTCCTTGTTAAATGCTTAGATTATTTTGTATGATTGTGTAGTACGGTTGCTTTAGACACCCATGAGCTAGGAATCAAGAGGTCTGGGGTCGATGTATACCTCAGGTGGAACCTCTGCAGTGCAATCTATGTCTATGCCTACGGTTTTTCAAAGAATCTATGCTATGTTCTATTGGATTGTATTGTCATGTTAATGTGAGATATCTATATATTTAGCTTGGACAATTTTTACTCCACTGAGTTGTGCCGCTCACCCTTATATAACCAACTTTTCAGATGAAAGAGATGACGCTGGCTAAGAGCGGTGTATCTGACGAGGATTTATGTTGAACTGTTTGACCTCTTTCAAGTTGTTTAAGTCATTAGTTTTATTTCCAGTTCATTAGTAATTGACAGAATTAGATGATGGTTAAATTTTTTTATGAAATACATTTCTTCCGCTACAATTTACTTAATTTATTTTATTTTTAAATTATTCATGTTCTTTTTCATCGTTAAAATTTAGTGTATGCGTGCTTATTTTATAATAGAAATTCTAGGGCATTACAGGTGGTATCATAACAAGTCTTCCTTTCTGTAGACTTGCAAAATAAATACATGTAGTTTTCATGTGTGTGTGTGTGTAATCTGATAAATGATTTAGAGATTTTTTAAAATAAATAAAAAGTGTCTATATATCCACCACCGCTATGCCACACCAACTACGAAGCCATGGTACAATTTTTTTTAAAAATTCATTTTTTACTGTTAATGTCATCACTATTGTTACTGCTACTGCTTGCTATTGCCAAATGCCATTGCTAAAGTATTTTCATTAATATTATTGTCATGAATTTTACAATTTCTATTGCAAAGAGAAAAAGGAAAAGTATATGCTAAGATTTCTTGGATGCATAGCACATACGATAGAATGTCATTGAACTATTGTGATATTGTGATATTTGTAAACTCTATTGACTATAGAAAGAACTTAGAGGACTTAATTGCTTTTCATTCTCTATAGATGGCACGTAGGAGGTATACAACACGGAAATATGATGTTAATAGCGTAAATAGGAGAGCAACGATAGAGAGGTATGAACAATACCAGTGGGACCCTAGTTATAAACTTGGTATGCACTAAACCACTTTGTTTGAATTATGGAGAGAGGCAAGATATGCCGATCACTCGGTATTTAATCGAAAAGGCATACTAAATTTTATCAACACCCTATTAGAGATACCCTTATGAAGAGCATGAGAGATATATAACCAAATGATAGCGGATGTCCAGGGTGTCCGATCGCTAGTCAGTTATGAGGATTTTACTTCGGCTTTCCGATGATGGTGGGTGGACTATATGCAACTCACGATGAACGTTTGTCACTTCTAGCCCAAGGAACAAGACATACATGACGATGACCCTCCACCTGAATCTAGGGGTGATGAAGATCCAGAGGAAGACCTGGAGGAAGATCCGGAGGAAGACCCAGAAGAAGATGAGTGATTAGCTAGCATTTTTTTATTTTAGTAGTCGATGTTTGGATTTTATTTTTCTATTAGTTAGTATTTTGGTTTATGTTTTTAATTTCCAAACTAGCAGTTGCTTTTTTATTCATCGGATTCGATGTAAGAAATTGAGATAAATGGATGATTATTTTCTTTTATTGCCTTGGGTGCTTGTTATTATTTTGTGGTTTAATTTTTTGATAATATGAGATTGAAATTTTCCAATTGGAAATTAAATGAGTTTTGCGTTCATGATTATAGGATGATGCCTAAAGGCCATAGAACTGGGGCTGCCCCAAATTCAACTCTGGAAAATTTGAGAGATGTAGTGGCACGTCTGGCCATAGTCGTTGAGGGTTTGACTCAAGTGGGTGGTATGAATCCACAGAGCCAGCCAGCTCCAGCAAACAACACTTCACAAGTGGTGGAACAGTTTCGCCGCTACAGACCTCCGACACTCACAGGACAGGAAGAGCCACATACTGTGGAAGAGTGGATTGTAGAGTTGGAGAGAATATATGAACTGATCGAGTGCACTGATGCACATAGGGTTTCCTATGCGATATATAAACTAAAACAAGACGCGAGGCATTGGTGAGATTCACACCGACGAACCATCACTGACCATCAATGAATTGATATGCGATGGAATGACTTTAAGGAATTAGTCATGTAACAATTTTTCCCACAATCTTACAGGGATAAAAAGGAAAAAGAGTTTCTAAATCTGTAATAAGGGACGATGACAGTGCTCGAGTATGAGCGAAAATTCAATCAATTAGCGAGATATGCTATTCACTTAACGGACACACCTGAAGAAAGCTAAGAGGCTTGTGTCAGGTTTATGCCCTGAGTTGGGCGGGGTAGTTAGTATACTGGGGAACGCATCATATTCTGCAGTTGTGGAAGGAGCTCAAACGGTTGTTTCCAATATGAGATTGGAGAGAAGTAATAAAAAGGCATATGAGGCTCCCAAAAGGAAATGGAAGGGTCCAAGCAGTAGAAAGTTTATCAATAACAACAAACAGCAAAGAGTCGGTGGTGCCCCTAATCAGCAAGGTCAGCAGACGAGGCCACAATGCTAGCAATGCGGGAAATATCATAATGGCGAGTGTTTGTTGGGAAATGATGTTTGTTACCGATGCCATCAACTAGGACATCGTGGTGGAATCGCGTAAATATCCCAACCCGCCTAGAGGGGATCGAGAGACCCACATGAGGGAAACCTGAATGTACGCCATGACCGAAAGCGGGGACGCACAAGAGGAGCCTGAGACAATGACATGTATGTTACAAGTTTTTAATATACATGCTCTTGTACTTTTTGATACTGGTGCTACGTATTCTTTCATATCTGCGAGATTTGTTGAGGGATTGAATAATGTGATATATGAGTCTGTGGAACCTTTGGGGGTTAGCATACCATCGGGTAAAACTATAGTGGATGAACATAGAGTAAACGGGGTACAACTGAACATAGAGGGAAGAACTCTAGAAGCAAACCCATGCATCATAAGGATGAAGGACTTCGATGTAATCCTATTAATGGATTGGTTATGCCAGAATCGAGCAAACATCTAGTGTCACGAGAGGGAAATAGATTTTCATGTACTTGGAAAAGTGAATTTCACTTTCCATGGGACTAAATCTGGTGTTTTGCCATGAGTTATATCAGCAATGAAAGCTGTGAAGATGCTAAGGAAAGGAGAATGCCAAACATTCTTGGTGAATGTAATGGCTACCCCGACTGAAGAGAGAACAGTCGCTGATATCCCGATCGCCTGGGAGTACCCTGATGTTTTTCCAGAGGATTAGCTGGAATGCCACCAGACCAACAAGTGGAGTTCACGATTGATCTGGTGCCGGGAGCAGCACCAAAGTCAAAGGCACCATATAGAATTGCACCTAAGGAGTTGCAAGAACTAAAGGTGCAATTACAAGAATTGCTGGAAAAACGCTATGTGAGACCAAGTGTGTCTCCATGGGGAGCTCATATGTTGTTCGTTAAGAAGAAAGATGGTACAATGAGGATGTGTATCGACTATCGAGAGTTGAACAATCTCACGATCAAGAACAAATACCCCTTACCCCACATTGAGGATATGTTTGATCAATTAAGAGGAGCGGGAGTTTTGTCAAAGATTGATGGGTATCATCAGCTGAAGATCAAAGAAGCAGATATACCTAAAACAGCATTTAGGACCTGATATGGACATTACGAGTTTACTGTGATGTTATTTGGGTTAAGCAACACACTCGTGATATTTATGGACTTGATGAATAGAGTGTGTCATCCTTACTTATATCAATTCGTTATTGTGTTCATCGATGATATCTTTATCTATTCAAAGGATAAACAGCAGCACGAAGAGCATTTGAGAATCGTGTCTCAGATACTTCGCAAAGAGAAACTTTATGCGAAGTTCAAGAAGTATGAGTTTTGGCTGGAGCGAGTGGTATTGTTCTTGGGTCATGTGGTTACCGCTCGTGGTGTTGAAGTGTACCCAGCCAAAGTGGAGGCTATGAATGAATGCAAAGTGCCATCGACCGTAAGTGAGGTACGTAGTTTCTTAGGACTTGCTGGATATTACAGATCATTCATTGAGGGTTTTGCAAAGATTGCTGGACCAATTACCCGACTGACGAGAAAATGAGAGAAATTCCAAAGAGACCGAGAAATGCGTAACAGTTTCAAGAGTTGAAATGAAGATTGGTTATCGCACTGTTTTTTTGCGTTACCTAATGGATCTGAAGGGTTTGTTATTTACAGTGAGGCATCGAAACAAGGTCTCGAATGTGTACACACGCAATAGGGGAATGTGATAGCTGATGCCTCGAGACAATTGAAGCAACATGAGCTTAACTATCCCACGAATGACTTGGAGATAGCAGTCGCAGAACACGCCCTGAAGATATGGCGACATTACTTGTACGGAGGGAAATGTGATATCTATAGGGATCACAAAAGTCTCAAGTACTTCTTCACACAGAAATAATTGAACATGAGACAACGAAGATGGTTGGAGTTAGTCAAACATTATGACTGTACAATCCACTATCACCCAGGTAAAGCCAATGTGATGGCGGATGCCTTGAATCAAAAGAACAATGGTGAATTGATGAGTATGATCACGGAGCAAAAGCAGTTGATTAAGGATTTCGTCAACATAAAAATTGATGTGGTAGTACCACCAACTAACACCAAAGCTATCATATTTGCTATGGTGGCAGAGCTGACTTTGAGAAATCAGATCAAGGAGGCACAAACGAAGGATAAGTTTTTGTGCAAGATGAGGGAGCGAGCTTTAGCTGGAAACATTAGAGGTTTCGCTAAAGCACCTGACAGTACACTTATGAAGAGAGAGTTTGTGTGCCAAAAGATGAGAACCTAAGAAGGGAAATCTTAGAAGAGCCTCATTGTACTCCTTACACAGTGCATCTGGGAGGTACGAAGATGTATTGTGACTTGAGAAATATTTTCTGGTGGAGAAACATGAAGGGGTCTATTGCATCATTCGTGGTTAGATGAATGACCTGCCAACAAAGCAAAGCAGAACACCAATGACCATCGGGGTTGTTGCAACCACTCGAGGTCCCAAAGTGGAAGTGCGTGCATGTTACAATAGATTTTGTGACCGGTTTACCAAGGTCGAATAGAGGAAATGAAGCTATATGGGTTATCATTGTGATTGACGAAGATCTGTACATTTTTTGCGGTTAAGATGACTTTCAAGATGGAACAATTTGCTCAATCAGAGATTGAGGAGATTGTGAGACTACTCCTCAGTGCGATTTCGATTGCGTCAGACAGAGACACAAGGTTTACTTCAAATTTTTGGAAGAGATTGCAAAGAGCAATAGGGACGATATTACAATTCAGTATGGCTTTCATCCCCAAACAGATGAACAGTCCGAAAGGATGATACAAATGCTGGAGGACATGCTTAGAGCATGTATGTCGGATTTCAGAGGAGGTTGGGAATGACACTTGCCACTAATTGAGTTCACTTATAATAGCAGTTATTAGTCAACTAATGGGATGGCACCATAAGAGGCATTATATGGGAGGAAGTGTAGATCGCCAATTCACTGGGATGAAGTTAGAGAGAAGAAAATTTTGGGTCCGGACATTGTCAAAAGAACAGTTGAAGTCGTAGGAAAGATAAGAGAAAGAATCAAAGTGGCACAGGATCGACAGAAGTCTTATGCCGATCCAAAAAGAAAAAAGTTACAATTTGTGGTAGGCGAGAAAGTTTTTCTGAGAGTATCGCCGATGAAAGGAATTTTCAGATTTGGTAAGAGAAGGAAGCTCAATCCGAGATATGTTGGACCGTACGAAATTTTGGAGCGAGTGGGCAGAGTAGCGTATTGATGGCTCAAAAGCTACCTCTAAAACCGTAGGCAAGTGCACCTATCGTTTTATAGTATAGATTATTGAGTACCGAGTGTCATTCCCACGAGGATTGTAAGTACTAATAATTACCGTCTTTTTTTGTTATATAATCTAACAATTTTCAGAGTTTTTGTTTGATGAAAAAGGAAAACAAATTATAAATTGTAAAAATGAAGAAAGATTTGTAAAATAAGAAATCAAGAGATAGAAATGTGTTTCAATGTAAATCCCTCTAGAATGTTTTTGCGGTTTGACAAGTTAAAAATACAACCGTAAGCCCTTAAGCAAAAACCAACCTCTTTTAATAAAATCTCATGTTATGTGGACCGTAGAAATTCCCGATTTAAGTTGATCCCTTTCTCAAGGCGAAAAACTCCTAATCTCAAGTTGATTAACTGAAATCTCTTTCTAGTTAAAACCCCCAAGATTGCATTATAACGATTTATGAATTCCCATATTAGGTTTGACCCTAATCCAGAAGATTTATGTTGTCCTATATCTAGGATTGCATTCAACTCTTTTCACTTATACAATTTCTTTTTCACCATAAATCCTTCGATTACCCGATGAAGAAAAGATGTCAAATTAATATACCGGAAATATTAACTCGAATGAGATAAGCATGATATAAGTGAATCACACAAGACATGAGAATTTTATTAAAAACATACAAACCTTAATCACAAATCCATTCTAGAGTTCATTACACTCAAACACTAAGATTTAGCTACTCATGATTTTGACAAAAGAGTAAATTACACAAGAAGATTTAAGTATTGTAGACATGGTGTACTTATCTTTCTCAAAACCTCAATGGACTTCTTCCTTGGTTGATGATGTTGTTCCAAGCCTTCTTCTCCAATATTGCCCCAAGCTTTCTTCTCCAAGACCTCTTGATCCCAATTCTACTTAATGAAGTGAATACAATGAATATTTCCTGAGTATCTAATGAATGAATCTCCCAATTTCAACCCTTGGCTTTTATAGGCAACCAATACATTGATAGTACTCTCTTTTATTAAACAATCACCCCCATTTTCCTTGTTGGTTGGTGAATTCTTGTATTCAAGTGATGTGGGAGGGGACATGGAGACATGTTTCAGCAAAATAGGGTGTTAAAAGTGTACAAAAGTGGCCAAAATGGGTTGGTTGGTGAGTTTTCCCCAAATTCCGCAAAGAAAAGTTGCAAAAAGAGGTCTCGGACACGCCCGTGTTGGGCAGCACGGCCAGGCCGTGCTGCACTAAAATTGCTGAAGAAACGCCTGACACGGCCGTGTTGTACGACACGGCCAGGCCATGTTCGGGCCTGTTTTGTGCGGTTTTTCCTCCTCTTTTGATCCCCTTCAACATGGCCGTGTTCGGTGACACGGTTTGGCCGTTTTGGACCCTTTTTCCAATTTTTATCCAATTTATTTCCTTCTTTTTTGAACATGGCCATGTTACTTGACACCCCAAGTCATGTTGAGTGATTTTCTTGCCTTTTTTCAATTAATATTGGCTTCACATTGCTCCAAATTGCTCCACCTATAATGTTTAACACATCACACGATGAAATGCTACAGAAATACTTGAGAAACTATGATTTTTCTAACAAAACAATTCAAAAACTATTGAATTAATAACACAAAATATGTACAAAATAACACTTATCAAACCGCCTGCAACTTGGAAATTTTGCTTGTCCTCAAGCAATTTTTAAAACAAAGAGATGGGTTGAAAACAAAAAGAGATATCTATTTTCACAATTTCGACATGATTGAAGTGAACTGCTAACCTTTTCCTTCCCAATTAAGCCAATCCATCCGTTTTTCAAATCAACCAATTTGTTAAAAAGAGAGTGACTTCAATAATTGGAATCGTTCAAAACATCACAGTTGTCATATCACGAAAAATTTGTCCTTCATATGCTTAGATCAAATACAAAAATGTAATGATAAAAGGAGAAGTCCAAAACTCGGTCGTTTCAAGCTTTTTTTATGACATTGTAAAAAAAAGATGATTTTTTTTTTCAAAAACCCTAGGGTGGTGTCCCATATTCAGTTATGGTTTCAAACTGGGGCTCATGAATGATCATGACAACAAAGAATATCTCGATTTGTCCCTTTTATAATAAAGTCACTTTTTTTTAAAGCTAACTTCATGACATTAAACTCTTTTGACATTAAACTCTTTTGGCCAAATTCATCCTTTTACTAGAGTCACGCAGTTTAAAAACATTTTGGCAATTTGAGTTTTCAAAAAGATGACTTTTTCGGGATAAAAATGGTCATAAACCAATCCACAACTAACTTATCTAATCAGTAAAACAAAATTACCTCATGTTTGTTTGCAAGGAATAGATAAGGTGCGTAAAAAGAAAACGAAATATCTATAAAGAAAACTAAAATACGCAAAGCTAAAGAAAATAGTTCAATCCAAGCGTTCTAACAAATCTCACCACCCCCAACTTCAAGGGTCACATTGTCCCCAATGTGAAGAGGAGATGGGATACAAAATGGAGCAAGGGAAACGAGAACTAAGACAAAGACAAATACGACCTCATGACGGTGGCGGGAAGTGCCCTTGAGAGATGTGCCATTGGCGGAGTTGAGAGAAAAGGGCATTTTGTTGTTTTTGGTCCTCTCGAATATCCCTAATGACGCCAAATTGCTGCTCCATCATTTGTTGTTGGCGTTCGAGCATGTTTGTTGATATGATAGCATGTCTCTTTGGTGTTGTTGCTCCTGTAGAATAGCTTGAAGATTGACTTGTTCATGCGGTGGCGGTGGTGGTGGTGGGTGAGATGAAGGAGTATGGGGTGGTGAACCCCTTGGAGGGGATGGCGGTTCGGGAGCATCATCCTCTATGGGTGGTAGAGTGAGGCGAATTCTGTCAGTCTCCGGATTGTGTCGCATACCCATCAACCAATTGTCATGATTATGAATTGTAGTTCGTGCCGGGTCGGGAAGTAATAGACGTTGGGGTGTATGTCGAAAAAGCAAGCAAAATTGATCATTGACTCTTTTAATTAATTTTATAGCAGTACATACCTTGAGATCAATACGCGTGCTTCCTCGCGCTTGTTGTAAATCCGTTAAGTCATACTCAAAGTGAAGAGCAATTGGGGTAATGAGGCCTCCAACAAGAATTTTACTACATTCGCCCCGCCCGACTTTCTGAAAATGGCGTGCTAAGTGAGACCCTGTGTCGAGGTGTTTGCCGTAGACCATAGCCCACAAAAACAATAGTTCGTCCTTCCTCAAATTCCCGTCACTTTCCCCCTACCGAAACGTGTCTTTGCTTTGGCCATCACGCGATGCATATAACGAAAACAGGGATTTATTACGCGTGATACTTTAGCACGGGAAGCAACATACTGACATGAAGGGGCTATTTCATTCCAAAAACGTTGGGCATTAAAGTCGTTAGGAAAGCGTCTGTCACCGCCAATTGGAAGACCATATATTTGGTTGAAGTCGGCAAGAGTCAATGTAAATTCTTGATTGAACAAGCGGAAAGAGATGAGGCCATCCCGAGAATGAGTTCCCGTGAGAATTTCGGCGTTAAATGAGCTAAGGAATTCCAGTGTGACGCGCTCATAGGTTGGTGATTTCGCACCCATGAATTATTCCCAACCAACTTGCTCAAACATCCAATCAATATCTTCTTGTAGCCCAAGGGTCTCCAATGTCATGGTGTCCGGATACCTGGTGTTGTGCAATGGTTTATCCAACAATTGTTGATAGCGGGTAGCTTGTTCGTCATCCCGGAATAGAATGCCGTGACGATTACTTGGCGGATTAGCCGAGAGCAGACGCGGGAGCCGAGGGTCCCCAGATCTGAAGGAGCGGTAGAACGGCTGCGTTTTGACATAGTAATCCTGAAAAAGAAACTTCAATAACAGGCAAGGATAAACCCATGATAGCCACAACAAAGAAATGATTTCTACAAATATGTTTATGAAACTCGAGTAGCAAGGTTCGCGGGAATGACCAACAAATGCAACAACCAAGTATGCCTCAATGGTAATTATCACACTCTTAAATCAACATGGCCAACATTCCATAAGGACGTGTATCCATATATGGGCATAATATGATTCCATCAAGTAAACAATAACAATCCTTATATGAATAAGATCGCCAATTTCGACCATCAATAGACAAGGCATGAATTTGATTACAACAACGAGAATGTCTATCGAATAAAATTATAGCCACAAATTCCCTCAAAATTCTCATTTCATCTATTCAAGAATTAATTAGTGAAATTCATATGAGAAATGTCCAATGAGCCAAATTCATCCTAGAAATTCAATAAGCATCCTTAATTGTAACACAAAACAATTAGGCACACAAACCCCTAAAAAAAAAATTCTAAATTAAATTGAAATCACAAAACCCTAAATAAGAGAAATTACACACATGCATGAATAAGTTGAAATCACAAGAACAATAATTAAGAAGAAAACGAAAGAAAAAAAAATTATAAGCAAATTCATACCTTAGATAAAGACCCACAAGAGAGATGTCAAAACCCACAAAATTTCCAAATTTTTTGAGAAATCAATCGGTAGAAGTGTTTGTAATGAAGACAAGATGGTGTTTTTGTGGAATAATCTTAGTCTAAAGGGAAGATAGAGGTGAATTTGGGGGAAATTTTGGTGAAGAAAAGGGGTTTTTAGGGTTTTGGAATGAAAAAATCGGAAAAAAATAACCCAAATCGACCCCCACTGCCGTGTTCGGGCGACACGGCCTGGACACGGCTGTTTCTGAAATATTTTTGGGCGAACACAGGCGTTTGGCGACACGGCCCGGTGTTAATTTTCAATTTTCAATTTTTTTATATAAAAGGGAAAATTGGGGAATTTTGACACGGCCATGTCGTCAGACAAGGCCAGGCCGTGTTCCGAGCTGTAAATTTTTTTTTTTAAATAAATATCATCCCGAGTAAAGAAAAAAAATGAATCCTAAGTAAAAGTTGGAAACA
The DNA here is from genome assembly GCA_016081115.2 of Rehmannia glutinosa. Lineage (NCBI taxonomy): Eukaryota > Viridiplantae > Streptophyta > Magnoliopsida > Lamiales > Orobanchaceae > Rehmannia > Rehmannia glutinosa. The sequence goes on from CM071925.1 coordinate 24,807,793, forward strand.
AATTGACACAAAAATCATCGGGTTGCCTCCCGGGTAGCGCTTCTTTAGTGTCGTATAGCTGGATTGATTCACCTCTAATTGTGTGATGTATTTGGGGGATCCTCAAGCTTGAGGGAATCTCTATAATTATCATCGATGGTGCCCCCAAAATAAAGCTTCAGACGGTGTCCGTTTGCCTTAAAGGTGCCCATTTCCTTGTGCGTAATTTCGATAGTCCCGTAAGAAAACACTTGAGTAATAGTGAATGTGCCGGACCACCTGGATTTTAACTTACCCGGGAATAGGCGAAGTCGGGAATTGAATAGTAACACTTGATCACCCGGTTGGAATTCCCTTGTGTGCTTAATGTGCTTGTCATGCCATTGTTTCGTTCGTTCTTTGTAAATTTTCGAATTCTCGTATGCCGAATTTCGCCATTCGTCGAGTTCGTTAATCTGCAATAAACGGTTATTTCCTGCACTTGATAAATCATAATTAAGCATTTTAATAGCCCAAAAGGCTTTATGTTCAAGCTCAACCGGCAAATGACATGCCTTACCATAGACGAGTCGGTATGGGGTAGTCCCTATTGGCGTTTTGAAAGCCGTTCTATAAGCCCAAAGGGCATCATCGAGTTTGAGGGACCAATCCTTGCGAGAGTGCCCAACCGTTTTTTCCAAAATTCGTTTTAATTCGCGGTTGGACACTTCGACTTGACCACTAGTTTGGGGATGATAGGCGGTGGCGACTCGGTGTGTGACACCATAACGCTTTAAAACCTTGTCAAATTGATTATTACAAAAGTGAGTGCCTCTATCACTAATGATGGCTCGTGGTGTACCAAACCGGGTAAAAAGTTTTTTGAGAAAATACACCACCACTCGAGCATCATTTTTAGGCAAAGCTTGAGCCTCTACCCACTTAGATACGTAGTCAACGGCCACCAAAATATATTTGTTACCAAACGACGCAGGAAAAGGTCCCATAAAATCAATACCCCAAACATCAAAAATTTCACAAACAAGTATACCGTTTTGGGGCATTTCATTTTTTCGAGAAATATTCCCTGTTCGTTGACAACTATCACAAGTTTCAACATACCGTTTTGCGTCTTTGAAAAGTGTAGGCCAATAAAAGCCCGACTCAAGGACCTTGCGTGCCGTAGTATTTGCTTGATAATGTCCACCAGTGGGTCCTTTGTGACAATGATTCAAAATGGAGATTGTTTCAGGAAGTGCAACACACCTTCGTATGATTTGATCCGCACAAACTCGGAAGAGGTGGGGATCGTCCCAAATATAATACTTGAGGCCCGAAAAGAATTTCTTCTTTTGTTGATGGGTCATCCCTTTTGGGAGAACTTTTCCTGCAAGATAATTAGCAAAATCTGCAAACCAAGGAATATCAATTGAAATTGAGTTAAGGGCAAAGAGTTGCTCATCCGGGAAAGAATCGTTGATATGTCCATTGTGTTGCTCATCGGTGCCGGAGTGTTCAAGCCGAGATAGGTGGTCGGCGGCAAGATTTTCGGCACCCCGTTTATCTTTGATCTCCACATGGAATTCTTGGAGTAAGAGGACCCATCGAATTAGTCGAGGTTTTGCGTCATTTTTGTCGAGCAAATAGCGTAAAGCAGAGTGATCCGTATAGACAATGACTTTAGATAGAATCAAGTATGAGCAAAATTTGTCAACGGCGAAAACCACTGCAAGTAGTTCCTTTTCGGTAGTTGTATAGTTGGATTGAGCAGGATTCAGAGTCTTACTTGCATAGTAAATTGGCGGAAATGTTTATCTTTTCGTTGCCCAAGCTAATCGCACCTACCGCATAATCACGGCATCACACATGAGTTCGAATGGTTGAGACCAACGGAGCTACCATGATGGGAGAGGTAGTGAGTTTTTCTTTCAAAGTATTGAATGCTTGAAGGCATTCATCATTGATATCAAAAACCGCATCCTTCTCCAAGAGTCGAGTGAGTGGCCGGGCAATTTTTGAAAAATCTTTGATGAATCGCCTATAGAACCCGGCGTGCCCCAAAAAGCTTCGGATTGCCTTTACCGTGGTGGGTGGAGGTAATTTGGAAATTGTCTCAACCTTCGCCTTGTCAACTTCAATTCCCCTGCAAGAAATTTTATGCCCCAAAACAATTCCTTCTTGTACCATGAAGTGGCATTTTTCCCAGTTAAGTACCAGGTTAGTCTCTTCGCAACGAACAAGGACTTTTTTAAGATTTGCAAGACAAAGATCAAAGGAATCCCCAAAAACCGAGAAGTCATCCATGAAGACTTCCATGATTTCTTCTACAAGCTCGTCGAAGATGGCAAGCATACAACGTTGAAAAGTCGCCGGTGCGTTGCACAATCCAAAAGGCATGCATCGATAGGCGAAAGTACCGTAGGGACAAGTGAAATTGGTTTTCTCTTGGTCCTCCGGTGCTATCGGAATCTGAAAATAACCTGACATGCCATCAAGGAAGCAATAATAGAGGTGACCAGATAAATGTTCAAGCATTTGATCAATAAAAGGTAAGGGAAATTGGTCCTTGCGAGTAGCATCGTTAAGCCGTCGGTAATCGATGCAAACTCGCCAACCTATTACCGTCCGCATTGGAATAAGTTCATTCTTTTCATTTGGTACCACCGTCATCCCACCTTTCTTTGGAACCACTTGAATCGACTCACCCACCATTCTTGTCGAGAAATTGGATAGATGAGCCCAAAGATCAAGTAATTTGATTACCTCTCGCCTTGACTACCTCTTTCATGTTTGGATTTAAACGACGCTGTGGTAGAACAACCGGCTTGAAATTTTCCTCCATCGAATTTTGTGAGTGCAAAAGGAAGGATTTATCCCTTGAATATCGGAGATTTTCCAAGCGATGGCCTTTTTATGTTCGTAATATTGCCAACAATCTATCCTTTTGATGAGAAGATAAATTGGAGGAAATAATTATGGGAAGTTTGGCGTTCTCGGCTAGAAATGCATATTCCAAGTGTTCGGGTAACTCCTTGGCTCAACGGTGGTGGATCCTCAATGGATGGTTTGATATGCCCCAATTGTGAGTATTCAATTTTTTCGAACTCTTTCGTAGATTCTGTTGGTTCGTTTTTCCTCCAATGCGAGTCTGATTCCCTAAGAAAGGGGTTTTCATCCGATATACCCGCACTTTGAACAATACAAGTCTCCAAGAATTCGTTAGAAATCATGCTTGGTAGAGAGTTGGTTATCTCCATATCGATAAGATCAATAGCAAAACAGGAGTCATCTTTATCTATCGTATTTTTCATTGATGTAGCGATTTTAAAAATGACTTGTTCATCTTCGACTCTTAAAATTAGTTTGCCATCATGCACGTCAATGATCGCCTTAGCAGTAGCTAAAAATGGACGCCCTAGGATCAAGGGGACTTCGACATCTGTATGCATATCAAGAATTACAAAATCGACAGGAAATATAAACTTATCAACTTTGACCAAAACATCTTCAACAATGCCTCTAGGATATTTAATAGATCCGTCGCCTAATTGCGAGGCTCATCCTAGTTGGTTTTGGCCCCTGACCCATTTGTTTGAATAAATCATAAGGCATCAAATTAATGCTAGCCCCTAGATCGGCCAATGCTCGATCAACAGTCAAATTACCGACATGACAAGGAATAGTGAAACTCCCTGGATCTTTGATTTTCTGAGGTAACTTATTTTGCAAAATTGCCGAGCATTCCTCATTTAATTGCACCATGGATATTTCTTCAAGCTTCTTCTTATTTGAAAGAAGATCTTTTAGGAACTTGGCATATTTTGGCATCTGTGAAAGGGCTTCAACAAAAGGAATATTGATGTGCAATTGTTTAAATAAATCCAAGAACTTACCAAATTGGTCGTCATGTTTGTCCTTACGCAATCGACTTGGATACGGAATAGGTGGTTGGAATTCCGATACCATTTTCTTTGTTTCCTTGGATACCTGTTCGTCTTTTTGTTGTATGGGCGTGGGTTCGTCCTCCGGCATCCGTACTTTGTCTAGCTTTGTTCCACTCCTTAGAGTAATTGCTTTTACCTGTTCTCTTGGATTTGGCTCGGTGTTGCTAGGTAAGCTCCCTTGTGGCCTTTCGGAGATCATTTTGGCAATTTGACCAATTTAATTTTCCAAGTTGCGAATGGATGCTTCTTGGTTCCTTAAGGATGTTTCGGTGGTCGTGAAACGGGTTTCCGTTGTTTGGACGAATTTGGACAGTAAGTCCTCCAAACTTGGTTTTCGCGGTTGGAAACCGGGAGGTGCATTTAATTGGGGAGTGCGTTTGGATTAAAGCCTCACGACCTTGATTTCCCCAACTAAAGTTCGGGTGTTGACGCCAACCTGGATTATAAGTGTTACTGAAAGGATTATTTTGAAAGGGTCGAGATTGATTACCTAGATAATCCACTTGTTCATGCGGCGGTATCGCGTGAGGGCAATCTTGGTGGTTGTGCGATCCTCCACAAGTCTCGCATGAGAAGGCTTGTTGTGGTGGTGGTTTTGGAGCTGCCAACCTGTCGATTTTCTCGAGTCGAGCTTCGACTGTGCGGCTAGTGTAACCACCGCGTCCGCATTATATACTCCCACTGACCTATTGGTTTTTCCTCGTACGGATTGCCATTGATAGCCATTCATGGCCATTCCTTCTATGAGATCTTGGGCGGCTTCGGGTGTTTTATTGTTCAATGTTCCCCCCGCCGCCGCATCAATCATCTGCCTTGTCGATGAGAGCAACCCATTGTAAAATGTTTGGACTTGCATCCAAATGGGAAGACCATGATGTGGGCATTTTCGCAGCAATTCTTTGAATCTCTCCCAAGTGTCGTACAAGGTTTCATCGTCCTCTTGAGTGAATGAAGAGATCTCATTCCTCAATCGTATGGTTTTAGCGGGTGGGAAATACTTTAGAAGGAATGTTTCCGCCATAATGCTCCATGTTGTGATTGTTCCCTTCGGTAAAGTGTTTAGCCATTGTTTAGCCCGTCCCCGAAGAGTAAATGTGAACAAGCGTAAACGGATGGTATCATCGGAGACTCCATTTATTTTGAAAGTATCGCAAATTTCGAGGAAATTCGCGATATGATTATTTGGATCTTCGTCTGGTAGGCCGTCGAATTGAACAAATTGTTGCACCATTTGAATGACCTTCGGTTTGATTTCGAAATTATTGGCTGCAACAGCGGGCCTTACGATACTAGACGACGTACCGTCCATAGATGGCTTGGCGTAGTCGTACATGGTTCTTTGTTGTTCATCCGCCATATCGGGATCCTTGCTTTCGTTAGTATCCTCCTCGTGGTCTGTACTAATACTTTCCTCTGTGTTGCTACCGGCGGTCTCGCGCTTCCAAATTCGGCGACGAGTAGGCATGCCTTTGTAGTAAACAAGGAGGATAAGTATAATCCAAGACTTACAAAGATAGATACCTAGAAAGACAATTGATGAAAATAAAAAAAATGATTAAATTAACAAAAATAAGGTGTTCTTAATATTACAATCCCCGGCAACGGCGCCAAAAACTTGATGGCTCAAAAGCTACCTCTAAAACCATAGGCAAGTGCACCTATCGTTTTATAGTATAGATTATTGAGTACCGAGTGTCATTCCCACGAGGATTGTAAGTACTAATAATTACCGTCTTTTTTTGTTATTTAATCTAACAATTTTCAGAGTTTTTGTTTGATGAAAAAGGAAAACAAATTATAAATTGTAAAAATGAAGAAAGATTTGTAAAATAAGAAATCAAGAGATAGAAATGTGTTTGAATGTAAATCCCTCTAGAATGTTTTTGCGATTTGACAAGTTAAAAATACAACCGTAAGCCATTAAGCAAAAACCAACCTCTTTTAATAAAATCTCATGTTATGTGGACCGTAGAAATTCCCGATTTAAGTTGATCCCTTTCTCAAGGCGAAAAACTCCTAATCTCAAGTTGATTAACTGAAATCTCTTTCTAGTTAAAACCCCCAAGATTGCATTATAACGATTTATGAATTCCCATATTAGGTTTGACCCTAATCCAGAAGATTTATGTCGTCCTATATCTAGGATTGCATGCAACTCTTTTCACTTATACAATTTCTTTTTCACCATAAATCCTTCGATTACCCGATGAAGAAAAGATGTCAAATTAATATACCGGAAATATTAACTCGAATGAGATAAGCATGATATAAGTGAATCACACAAGACATGAGAATTTTATTAAAAACATACAAACCTTAATCACAAATCCATTCTAGAGTTCATTACACTCAAACACTAAGATTTTAGCTACTCATGATTTTGACAAAAGAGTAAATTACACAAGAAGATTTAAGTATTGTAGACATGGTGTACTTATCTTTCTCAAAACCTCAATGGACTTCTTCCTTGGTTGATGATGTTGTTCCAAGCCTTCTTCTCCAATATTGCTCCAAGCTTTCTTCTCCAAGACCTCTTGATCCCAATTCTACTTAATGAAGTGAATACAATGAATATTTCCTGAGTATCTAATGAATGAATCTCCCAATTTCAACCCTTGGCTTTTATAGGCAACCAATACATTGATAGTACTCTCTTTTATTAAACAATCACCCCCATTTTCCTTGTTGGTTGGCGAATTCTTGTATTCAAGTGATGAGGGAGGGGACATGGAGACATGTTTCAGCAAAATAGGGTGTTAAAAGTGTACAAAAGTGGCCAAAATGGGTTGGTTGGTGAGTTTTCCCCAAATTCCGCAAAGAAAAGTTGCAAAAAGAGGTCCGGACACGCCGTGTTGCAAAGACGGCCGGCCGCCGTCTTTGCACTAAAAATTGCCAAGAAACGCCCGACACGGTGTTATGCGACGACCTTTGCCAGGCCGTGTTCGGGCCTGTTTTGTGCGGTTTTTCCTCCTCTTTTGATCCCCTTCAACATGGCCGTGTTCGGTGACACGGTTTGGCCGGTTTGGACCCTTTTTCCAATTTTTATCCAATTTTGTTCCTTCTTTTTTGAACATGGCCATGTTACTTGACACCCCAAGTCATGTTGAGTGATTTTCTTGCCTTTTTTCAATTAATATTGGCTTCACATTGCTCCAAATTGCTCCACCTATAATGTTTAACACATCACACGATGAAATGCTACAGAAATACTTGAGAAACTATGATTTTTCTAACAAAACAATTCAAAAACTATTGAATTAATAACACAAAATATGTACAAAATGACACTTATCACGTATAGATTGGCCTTGCCACTAGCAATGTCGGTAATACACAATGTTTTTCATGTATATATGTTACGAAAATACATGCCAGATCCGAGTCATGTTGTTAGTTATGAGACCATAGAATTGGATAGACAGTTTTCATACGATGAGAAACTGATGGTAGTACTAGATTGAAAGGTGCACAAGCTAAGAATCAAGACGTTGAATTAATCAAAGTGCAATGGAGTGGACATAGCCAATAAGAGGCTACATGGGAACGTAAGGACGAAATCTTAGTATCACATGCAGAGGTTCAATCTTTATTAGGTAAGTTTAATTTCGGGGACGAATTTTTTTCAAGGGAGATAATATGTAATACCCGGGAATTTTATTTGGGCTTTTATTAAGAATTGTGATTATTTTAGGCTATAATTAGTTTATTTAGGGGCTAATTTATTTTTAAAATTCAAGCCCAAGTTATCTAGTCCAAATTTTCTTAAGCCCAAAAATCGCATTGGCCCAAATCCAAGTTAACCCAAGTTCAAGCCCATTCCAATGTCCATTACCCAAGCCCAAGCTTGAGCCTAGCCCATTATTTAATTTTAACCCATTAACAAATCCTACTCCAAATAGGATTCTAGATTTCCAAATATACATCCCACAAATCTGATAAATTTTTTTATCTCCAGCTTTATCATTTCAACAGATCCCAAGTTTATCAGATTTTTAAATTCCAGTTTATCTCTAATAGGGCTTTTAGACTGCTAAATCAAGCCTATAAAAATAAAACCAGTAGCCCTAATAGTATTTTATGTATTCTCATACTCTTTCAACACAAGTATACTTCGTTATATTTTTTCTCCCTCACGTAAAATTGTTTTCCTCCATGAAAATATCTCTGCCTAAATCCCAAACCTATCACCTTGTTGGATATTCGAACGCCAAAATAATCCTAAACCCGAAATCAATTTTTCAAACACATACAACTAAAACAATATTTCAGCCCAACCATGCATTATACAGAAAAATTGAAAAAACAAAATAGTAACAGCAGCCGTAAGCTACCACCCTCGATGCCATCACCGGAAAACCGAACACCCAAATCCAATTATACCAGAAATACACCATTGCTGGAAATCTCGAACCCAACCACCGCCAAAAAAATTCCCGAATCCACCCATGTCGTGCTGATGTGTGCCAGTAGTTTCAAAACAAAAGAGAGAGAAAGTAAAGGGTTGTTGTACGAGAAACAGAAGTAGGGGAAGTGAGAAACAAAAAGAGAGAATATGATTTTAGGGAGCAGGGGCCTGTTGTTGGCGAAACCTGAAGAAAAGAAGAAGAAGAAGAAGGGGTGATTAGAGAAAAAGGATAAGAAAGATGGAAAAAAAAAAAAAAGAAAGAAAAAGAAAGAAGGAAGGATTAGGGGATGTTGACGGGTAATGAGAAGAAGAAAAAATGGGAGAAAGAAAAGGAAAAGAGAGAGAAGGTGAGTTTGGGGTGGGGTGCTGATGAATGAAACAGAGAGTAAATTAGGGAATAAGGAAAAGTGGGAGAAAAGGAAAAAGAAGAAGAGAGAGAGAAAGGGGAAGAAAAAAAGAGAGAGAGAGGGAGAAAGTGAGGGAGATGTATGGGAGGAAGAAAGAGGAATTTTTGGGTTGTGGTCCATTTTCCTTGAATTGCGATTCTGCCATTGACCCTATTTTTAATTGTACAAATTAGCCTTAATCCAATTTCAACCTCCAAATTCAATTTAGCCTTCAATTCTTGTTTATATTTCATTAAGCTCCTGAATTAGGATTTTAAGATTATTATTATTTCTAAGTTTTAAGTTTAGAATTTTTGAGGTTTTGACTAGTATTATATTTTCCTATTGTTATGCGATTTATTGAGCGAGGATTAGGCGTGCTTGCGTCCGACACTTTAAGTTCTACTTATTTTTTTCAAAGCTACGTTCAAGGTGGGGTTGTTTTTCTAAACATTATTGTCCTTGTTAAATGCTTAGATTATTTTGTATGATTGTGTAGTACGGTTTCTTTAAACACCCATGAGCCAGGGACTCAAGAGGTCCGGGGTTTATGTATCCCTCTTGTGGAACCCCTGCAGTGCAATCTATGCCTATGTCTATGGTTTTTCATAGAAACTATGCTATGTTCTATTGGATTGTATTGTATGTTAATGTTAGATATCCGTGTATTTAGCTTGGACAATTTTTACTCCACTGAGCTGTGTCGCTCACCCCATATATAACCAACTTTTCAGATGAAAGAGATGGCGTTGGCTAAGAGCGGTGGATATGACAAGGTCTTTGGATTTTTATGAGTGTTTATTTAAAAAACAATTATGTTGAACTATTTGACTTCTTTCAAGTTGTTTAAGTCATTAGTTTTATTTTCAGTTCATTATAATTGACAGAATTAAACGATGGTTAATTTGTTTTTATGAAATACATTGCTTCCGCTACAATTGACTCAATTTATTTTATTTTTAAATTATTCGTGTTCTTATTCATCAATAATATTTAGTGTATGCTTGTTTATAATAGAAATTCTAGGGCGTTATAGCCCCTCACCAGGTCACGAAGATAGTCCACTTCCTCATAGTAGACGCTCCATCTTCGTACAATTTGATTTTGGGAAGGTCAAGCTTGAATAATTTCGGGCCATCCCCTTTAAGGTTCACTTGAAGCTAAAGTTCTCTACATAATCGGGTGTAGGAGAGAGTGTCGGAGAAATCAAAATGGCTCGGGAGTGCTACGTGGCCACCTTAAAGATGAGCAAGCTACCGAGACCAAGTGATGAAAGTGCTACGCAGCCATAAGCAATAGCTCTCCCTGGATTCCCAGGGACTTTAGTATTTTTTATTATTATTTTCAGTTCATTTCCGCCCAAGAGGCGTTAAACATTTATTTACAATTCAGTCATATTTCTTCCCACAGGGCGTAAAGCTTTTCATTATAATGAAATAAAATGCTTTCACGTTTTTCGATGTGATGAATGCAGTTAACGGCCACACATGGTCAGTGTGCAATTAGTGGCCACAAATGGCAGGTTCAATGACCGATTAGACGCTCTCCTCAACAAACCCCATCTTTCTAGCTATGGCCCCGGATAGGAAGGGCCTCCTTGCGGGGATCCTCGTAAATAACCTCCTCCGACTAAGATCACGGAGAGGATGGACTCACCCAGCTAAAAGTCCGGGTGGGATGACCCCTTTCGGCTAAAACCCTGTATTAGAGGGGCCTCCTCAAAAGAGGTCCTAGTAATTTACATCCTCCGGCTAAGACCCCCCGAGAGGATGGTCTTGTTAGATAAATGTTTTTATCATGATTTTGATGATTTTGTTTAACTGTATTTTTACACCAACACAATGCTTCTAAATATTGTCCGAATACTCCCGATCGATATAAAATATTTTTACTAATTTTTCGTAGTATTTCTTGAAGTTTATTTTTAACAAAAATTGGACAACACTTATGTCCCGTGTTGGACCGGTCGCCCTATAGGACAACCTGTGTCTGAGTTGAGTTTTACAACAGAAAATGGGACGGAGGAAATTTCTAGGGGGTCTACCTGGAGGTCGACCGGTGTGGGCGACCAGTCGACCTCAGGGTGACCGGTGCCTGGCTTGTATCCTGAAAAAGACTTTTCTGTAATGTTAGTTTGAAGGGGCCAACCGGTCCACATGGGTGTCGACCAGTCCAACCCCATGGTGACCGGTCCCCCTGTGTATTTTTGTGTGAAAACTTTCAAACCCTTGTTTCTATTCGACCGGTCGCTATATGTTTTTGACAGCAAACTATCCGTTGGGTTTACAGACAGCTTTTCCTCATTTTAGGGGGTTGATTTCTAACAGCTATAATCTTGATTTTAATTGCATTTTTTTGGTAGAAATCAAACTCCAAGAAGGAGATTATGTCTGGAAATCAATCAAGACCTCCCCTATAAATAGAGGAAGCATTCAAGCAACAAGACACAACACAACAACACAAGCAAATACATACAAGCAAACACTTTGTTCTTCATTGTCATATTTCTTGTTGTAATAGCCTAAGCTCATGCACTTGCACTTTTTGAGGTCTATGCTTTTATTCTTGATTACACTTGCACTCAAAGTTTGTATACTTCATTATCGAGTTGTAATCTTGAATTTTGGTAATCATCCAAAACAAGATATCCTTGTTGTTGTTCTTGTGGTAAGAACACACTTGGGTGATCTTAGGTGTTGAAGAGTGTGGTAATCTTCGTAGGTGAAGGAAGATTGTGGTAATCTCCTTGGTGGTGTTGTATGAAGAGTGTGGTACTCTTCAAGGTGAAGGTGTAATAGTTTTAGTAACTATTAATAAAATTCTTTTTTCTTTTTGAAATCCATCTCGGAGATACTGGGGTGGTAGAGGATTAGGCCCTAGGTGGGTTTAACCCCTTTAAATCGAAGCGTGTTACTTACTTCCCGCATTTTCATTCTTGTCTTTGCTTGTTTTATTCGAAAAAGAGAGCGTAAATCGAGAAATCGGCATAATCTATTCACCCCCCTCTAGATTATTGTAGTCACTTGGACTTACAAGTGGTATCAAAGTCAAACTCTTTGGCAAGCTCGTTTAATCTTTGCGAGGAAAGAGAATATCCATGGCTACAAATGAAAGCTACCTCACCACCGGCACGTCCACTAACAAGCCACCGCTTTTTGATGCCAACAACTATGCATTTTTGAAAGACCGAATAGAGTGCTTTCTTCAAGGGAGCGGATTCGATATATGGAATGCCGTCATTGAAGGCATAGCTCAACCAACGAAGAAATTGGAGGACGGTTCCTTGGCCCCCAAAAGTTTCAAAGAATTCGATGATGCCGACAATAAGGCATTCTCCCTAAACGGTAAGGCTTTGAATATTTCACATTGTTCACTCACTGCCATCGAATACAATCGCATAAGAGAAATAAGGTCGGCACATGATGTATGGGAAAAATTGGAAACCATCTATGAGGGCACAAAGAAAGTAAAGCAAGCAAGAAAAATAATGCTTGTAAAAGACTTTGAAAATTTCAATATGCATGATGGTGAAAGCATATCAAAAATGGTGGAAAGGTTTGACAACATTGTCAATCCTCTTGTGGCTCTCGAGAAGGTCATCTCCAAATAAGACAAGGTGACTAAGGTATTGAACGCTCTTCCCGGCTCATGGTCAGAAAAGGTGACGGCTATCACGAAAGCATAAAATCTCGAAACACTCAAGTTCGATGAGCTTATTGGGAACCTCCTCATTTATGAAGTCTATCTCAAGGAGAGGAAAAATCTTAAACCATCCACCACTCAAACGGGTATGCAAAATATTCCTAAAGGCTTAGCATCTTCTTCTAATAATTCATATTATGTTAGTGACGAAGATGATGAGGAGACCGCCGCCCTTGTCCAAAAAATTGCAAAATTTGTGAATAAAAATAAGTCAAGAAAGCCTAGGTACAACTTTTGTTTTAAATGCGGAAAATCCAGGCACTACATAGCCGATTGCCTGAAACTAGCAGAGGAGGAACAAAAGAAGAAAAAGCATTTTCCGAAAAAGAATGCTCTAAATGCGGATGTCAAAACTTGGGATGAACTACTCGCCACATCCGACGAGGAAGGAGAAACCGAACATGGTCTTATGGCCATAGACGATGAAAATAACGAGGTACGCTCTAACTCTTCAACTTCTTCCTTAGTTGATGTATTGCAATGTGATTTTGATGAATTTCAAAATTTGATTGTTAAATATAAGAGTTTGAAAAAGGAGCATAAAGAGCTTAAGATTGAAAAGGATAAATTGTTTACTTCTTATGAATCTCTTGATAAAGCTCATGCTATTACTCTTACAAAAGTCGTACTCTTGAAACCGAAAAACAATCGCTCACAAATGATATTGAACATTTAAAAAAGGATGTGCATCGATTTAATTTAAGCACGGATAAAGTTACAAAAATTTTAGACGCACAAAGAGGTGAGCATTCAAAACTAGGACTTGGTTACAAACCTTTTCAAAATGCTTTCAAGAAAAATGACCAAGGTCCGACTTTCGTACGTGCTAGTAGTTCTCACAATCTTATTTGTTTTTATTGTGGTAAATTTGGTCACTATGCGACTCATTGTAAATTGAAAAATAATTTTAGCTACTATTGGAGAGCCAAAGGTCTCAAGGCTAGCCCCCATGTACCCCAAAATTATAGGGTACCTAAAAATAATCCATTTGTAGGTAATAGGGGCTATAACAACAATGGAGGATTCAAAATGGCTCGTGGACAACGGGTGTTCACACCATGTGACCGGAAGAAGAGAACTTTTTACCAACATCAAGCTCCAAGAAAAGGGTATGGTCTCGGGAATGGCAAAGGAAGAATTCTTGGAAATGGAGAAATTGGTAACTCTTCTTTAGTAATGTTCTTTATGTTGAAGGGCTTAAGTTTAATTTGATAAGTGTTAGCCAACTTTGTGATTCAAATTATAATGTTATTTTCAATAAAGAAAAATGTCGTATTGTTAAAAATAATGAAATTGTTTGTGAAGCAAATAGAAAAGATAATCTTTACAAAATTTGCACAAGTGATTTGGTTAGTCAAAATGTTTCTTGTCTTGTTGCCAATAATGATTTAACTAGTTTATGGCATAGGTGACTTGGACATGTTGGATACAAAAATTTGCAAACTATTTACAAAAATCAACATGTAAAAGGACTACCCAAATTGAATTTTGAAAATCCTGGCTTATGTGACACTTGTCAAATGAACAAATTAGTTAAAAGTAGTTTTAAGCCCAAAAATGAAGTTTCCACAACCAAACCCCTACAATTACTTCACCTTGATTTGTATGGGGATATTGGTACGACTAGTTTAAGTGGAAAACATTATACATTTGTTATAGTCGATGATTTTTCTAGATATACTTGGGCTATTTTTCTTGCAAATAAAAGCGATGCCGTTAATGAGTTTGTTAAGTTGTGTAGACTTATTGAAAATGAAAAGAAAGATACTATCAAGTCTATACGAAGTGATCGAGGTGGTGAATTTGATGGAGAATTTAGAGTCTTTTGTGAAACCAAAGGATATGCTCATAATTTTTTGGCTCCAAGAACACTTCAACAAAATGGAGTAGCCGAAAGAAAGAATCGAACACTTCAAGAAATGAGTCGGTCTATGCTCAATGAATTTTCACTTCCAAAATATTTTGGGCCGAGACCGTAAGTACCGCTTGCTATGTCATTAATCGAGTTTATCTTCGCCCTAAAATGAATAAAACTCCATATGAGCTTTGGAAATGAAGAACTCCAAATATTAGTTATTTCAAAATATTTGGATGTAGTGTTTTATTTTGAATACTAAGGATCAATTGGATAAACTTGATCCTAAGGCCGATGAAGGAATATTTATGGGGTACTCTATCAAGAGCAAAGCATATCGGGTTTACAATAAGACTAGTATGGTTGTTGAAGAATCTATTCATGTCAAATTCAATGAAACTTCGGGTGTTGAAAGGATACCAATGATGATAGTGATGAAGAGGATGTTATTGAACCTATTGTTCAAAATGATGCTCAAAATGATCAACCTTCAACCTCAAATGTTCCTCAAGAAGACAAAGGTGATACTTCAGATCTTCCCGTGGCATTGATATTTAAGGGAGATCACCAAAAAGATCTCATTATTGGTGATCCCCTTGATAAAGTAATGACTAGAAGAAAATTTGTCGAGAAAGCTCTTATATCTCAAAAAGAGCCTAAAAATGCGAAGGAAGCTATTGAAGATGAGGATTGGTTTTTAGAAATGCAAGAGGAGTTGAATCAATTTGAAAGAAATGATGTTTGGGAATTGGTACATTGTCCTCCATCACAAACAATTATTGGTACAAAATTGGTATTTCGGAACAAACTCAATGACCAAGGCAATATTGTTCGAAATAAAGCAAGGTTAGTAGCTCAAGGTTATTGTCAAGAAGAAGGTATTGATTATGATGAAATATTTGCACCCGTAGCACATTTAGAAGCTATTCGTATTTTACTTGCCTATTCTTGTTTTAAAAATTTCAAGCTTTACCAAATGGATGTTAAATCTGCCTTTTTAAATGGTCTTATTCAAGAAGAAGTCTATGTAAAACAACCTCCGGGGTTTGAAAATTTTTCTAGGCCTAATGATGTTTATAAACTTAAAAAGGCCTTATATGGTTTAAAACAAACACCCCGTGCATGGTATGTAGACTTAGCTCTTTTCTTTTGCAAAATGGATTTACAAGATGTAAAGTTGATACAACTCTCTTTGTTTTTGAAAAAGGGCAAGATTGCTTATTAGTGCAAATTTATGTTGATGATATTATTTTTGGTGCTACTAACGAATCCTTGTGCAGAAATTTTCTAAGTTAATGCAAGGCGAATTCGAGATGAGTATGATGGGGGAGCTCAACTTCTTCCTTGGACTTCAAATTAAGCAATGCCAAGAAGGTATTTATATTTCACAATCAAAATATACAAAAAAACTTTTGAAGAAGTTCGGCATTGAAGAAGGAAGAACCGTCTCTACTCTTATGGCAACCAATATCAAGATTGACAAAGATGAAAAAGGCAAGTCGGTTGATGAATCCAAGTATCGAGGTATGATTGGTAGTTTACTTTATTTAACCGCATGTAGACTGGACATTCTTCATGTCGTATGCCTATGTGCTCGTTTTCAAAGCAATCCCAAAGAATCTCATATGAGTGCCGTTAAAAGAATTTTTCGATATTTGAAAGGCACTATTCAATATGGTTTATTTGGACTATGCGGGAAATATTGATGATCGTAAAAGTACTTCCGGATCATGTCAATTTTTAGGCGATTGCCTAGTTTCTTGGTTTTCAAAGAAACAAAATTGTGTTTCACTTTCAACGGCCGAAGCCGAATATATTTTTGCGGCTTTTTGTTGTACTCAACTTCTTTGGATGAAACAAACTTTAGCAGATTACAAATGTTCTTTTGAAAATGTTCCTATTTATTGTGATAACATATCCGCTATAAATATTGCTCAAAACCCGGTTCATCATAACTGTTCTAAACATATTGAGATTCGACATCATTTTCTAAAGGATTGTGTTTCAAAACGAAAAATTGAGATATCTTTTGTACCATCTCAAGATCAATTAGCGGACATCTTTACAAAACCTCTATATTTTGAGACTTTTGCTTCAATACGAGCTCAGTTAGGCATTATGCATACTGAATGAGGTCTATGTTTGCAATTTGCACGTTTTTAAAACATAGGGGCGCAAAATCGAATTTTTGGATCAAATTTCGGTCGACATCACCCTGGACCGGTCTCCCTCACTAATTTTTTGGACAAAATGCCTTATGTTTCCAGACTTAGCCATTTTTGGCTTTACCCCTCCATTTTTCGACCCCTTTGCAATTTTCACACACAATTCACTCCAAATGAATTTTGTTGTTTAAATTCTATATCTTGGACTTCATATTACTCGTTTATCATCATTGTTGCTCATCTTTACCGATTAAATGGTAAGAATTCTTATCCTTTATCTCAATTAAGTTGAATCATTGAGAACTTGATTTATTGTCTATATCTTGCTGCAATTTATATATGTTTGTGATGAGCTTATTAATTGTTGTTGATTGGATATTGTATAATTTGATTTGATGATAAATTGTTTGGCTTGATTACATTTACAAGGGTTATATACATCTTCTTTCACATTTGACGCCCGCCAAGTGTTCGATGAATTGTTTCAAAGAAAATTTCATCAATTACATGACTCTCTCGATTTCAAAAATCTTATATATTTATAGAGATCATGTTTTGCCAATCACACGAGCTTTTGCATATCAAATGATCGATTTCTCCCTTTTTATTTGGAGTTTAAGCTTCTTTTTCGAAAACGCTCGATAAATCGATAATATTGCGCACTTTGATATGAATGAATGATGTTTTATCGTGCTAACACTCTTTTTGATGATTCCAAAGGGGGAGAAATAGGAAATAAGCTAGTTAGCTCAAAAAAGCTAAAATAGGCTCGCGAAATAGGCTATGAGTTGTGGCTAGTATAAGCCAAAAGCTGTGAATAAAAATTAGTCCATTTGATGTGTTATTGACTTTTATACGTGTTTGATGATGTCTCTTTGATAGGGGGAGCTTCTAAGGGCATCTCCAACCCATAACACCAAATTTGGTGTGAAAATCACACTAAATTTGGTGTTTTGGTGTAATTTTGCAAAACCCATCTCCAACCCACTACACTAAATCTTACACCAAATGAGTATTTTAATATTTTCTTTTCATTTTGGAATAGCAAATTTATTTGTTTATGCAATCATTTCTTTTGCTTATATTTTATTATTATTAATGTAACTAAATAAAAACTTATATTTAACTAATATTACATTAATTAATTATATTGCAAAATTAATATTACAACTAAGAAGAGTGTGGTACTCTTCATGGTGAAGGTGTAATAGTTTTGGTAACTATTAATAAAATTCTTTTTTCTTTTTGAAATCCATCCCAGAGATACTGAGGTGGTAGAGGATTAGGCCCTAGGTGGGTTGAACCTCTTTAAATTGAAGCGTGTTATTTACTTCCCGCATTTTTATTCTTGTCTTTGCTTGTTTCATTCGAATTAAAAAAAAAGAGGGTGTAAATCGGAAAATCGACATAATCTATTCACCCCTATCTAGATTATTGTAGCCACTTGACTTACAGGCCTCATGGTCTTTTAGATATTTGGTGTTTTATTTTGGGTTTTCAGTTGGGTTGAGTGGTCCAACCTCATGATATTTAAGTTTTTTAGCTCTTGTTTAATTGTCTCTATACCTTGACTAAGACCCCATATGGGATGACCCTTCCATTTGTTTTGTTTTCTAAGACCCTTAAAATTGTTTTTCTTTTGGATGGGAGTTTGGGCCTCTTCATAAGAGGTCCTAGTAATTAACCTCCTCCAGCTAAGACTCTAGAGGGGATGGCCTCACCCGGCTAAGTCCCCGGGTGGGATGACCCCTTCCGGCTAAAACCCCAGATGGGAGGGACCTCCTCACAAGGTGGTCCTAGTAAAAATTATTTTTCCTCCGCCATCTCCTTTCAGGAAGCGGGATTGCCTCGGGAAACCTAGGGCTGCAAATGAGCCGAACTGAGCTGAACATGAATAGGTTTGAGTTTAGTTCGTTTAGTTTTTGGATCGGCTCGAGTTCGATTTGAGCTTTCATAATTGAGTCTGAGCTCGGCTCATTTGAAAATTATTAAGCTCGTGAACAGTTTGAGCTCGGCTCATAAAAATCTCATTTAATATATTCAATGAGCTTAGCTTGAGTTCGGCTCGTAAAAGGCTCGTTTACAGCTTAGCTCGAGTTTAGTTCACAAAAGGCTCATTTAAACTTTAACGAATTTAGCTCGAGCTCGGCTCGTAAAAGGCTCATTACATGCTCGAATTTGAGCTCGTGAACGCAAACTTGAGTTCTTTAAAGATTGAGTTCGAGTTCGAGTTCGAGTTCACGAGAAAGTAAATGAACATGTTCGCGAGCCGAGTTCGAATATAGGCTCGCGAGCTTATAAACGAACATGTTCGTGAACTTCCAAGCTGAATATCTATAAGCTTGATTTCGGCTCGTTTAAAAGTTTGAGCTCGAATTTTTAGGCTCAAGTTTGGCTCGTTAAGCTTGACGAACAATCTCGAATGAATATTTTTTCGAACCGAGACTTGAATAGCTTGCGAGCGGCTTGGTTCATTTGCTGCCCTAGGGAACCTTAACCTGAGAAACCCAAACGTGAGGAAGCTCCCAACCATAATCCCTCACATAAAAGAAATCCTCCTTCCACAGCCCACTAGGAGAAGGAAATCCATCAAGGAATTTGCACTGAGAACATAGGAGGAAGTGGAAGAAGAAGTCACGTGGAGACTTCCGGGCGTAGAACAAGGAATGGAATCCGTCCACAGTCGGAGTCATGTCCAACTGCTGCATAGCATGCTGATAACCTCGGATACACGCGTAGGCCTGAGAAATCAACTGACCGACACATGCTCCCACCGACCTAAGGATCGAGATGAGGAAAACATTGATACGTGTAAAATATACGTGCATTTAAGGGCTTGTTTTGATATATAACTTATGCATTTGCACGCATATTTGGTGTACTTTACTTGGTTTCCTTTGTTGGGCGTGATACTGCGTACTCTTGTGAATTTTGCAGAAAATGGAGCTAAATTAGACAAAAGGTGATAGCATGTTTCAAATGATTTTTCAAAAGACAAGGTACGAGCAAAAATGTGAAGGAAAGAAGCACGGACGGTGGAACAAAAGGGAATTTCCTTCAAAAACGTCCAAACGCGCTAATAGTTTTCAGCACTGGTAGGGTTTAGTATTTTGGCCATAACTTTCCTACAAAATTGATATTGAGGTGATTCAAGTGGCTATGGAAAGCTAAGAAAAAGGGATACAACTTTCATGAAAACCCAGGATAAATTCGGAAGTTTTACAAGTCACATGACCGTGTGAAGTGATTTAGCGATTTTCAGAGACAAAACCAAATCGCACGGTCTGGCCGTATGTGATGTGTCTGCGGCTGATTTTGAGTCCTAATCCCGTCAGAACTCTACACAGTGATCTCTCAAAGCACCTATATAAAGGATACCAAGGACTGAACGCATTTTTATCATCTTATAATCATTCATACAACATATAATACATCAACATACACAGGAACACAAGATCAAAGGTCTTCTGAGAGAGGAGGGCTATGTTATGAAGAATACCACAAGGCCTTTCACATCTACGGAAGCACAAGAGCTTCGAAGGCTTGGAAGGAAGATACATTCTGACAATTAGTTTTGATCTCTTGTCTATGCTGAAATGATGTCACAATATTGATTTCAAATTTTTCTATGAATTTGTTATCAATGTTTGGCTAATCTTTTGGATGTTAGGGCATAATCAAAACTGTGGATTCATGTTAAATCTTGATTAATTGTTTTCTTAATTGATTCATGTGTTCTATTTTATGAATTTGAGTGCTTATTCTTAATTGCTTATTATTTGGCCAATAATTTGCATGTCATATTTGTTAATGCGAAATTCGGGAGATGAGTTCTAACAAAGACGGAAATCGAACTCAGACATAAATGGGTGTAATGAGTCAGTATACCTACAATTTTTTATGGGAAGTCATTCAATTCATTGATCTTTTGGGAGTTAATAATTGTTGTAACGCATCGGGAGATCTACAATTGTTATTAATCTACTGTTTATGTGCCACCGGGAGGGGGAATAGACTAACTTAGGAATTGAACCCATAGAATTGCATGAATTGGTTATGTGAAACATTAATTGGATTTAATATTGAAGAAGCATGTTGAGATTATGTGCCTAAGGTTGCTTTCGTAGTTGTTGAAAATACATGTGGGGTTCGCAAATTTTTTTTCTTTTTATTTTTCGATTTTATAAAACTTGTGATATTCGGTTGCTTCAATAAAATTGGAATGCGATGTTATTATAGCCTAAGTGTTTCGTAGTCAATCCCGGAGGAATACGACCTTGCTTGCCATTATCCTATAAACTACACTGTACACTTACAGTATAGAGATCCAAATATTTTTGGCGAACAAGCATCTGGAGGAAGTGCGAAGCCAACTGAAAACTGTACAGATATGCCGTGATGAAGCCCTCGGGGGGATGAGTTAGCCTGTCACTTGGACCCGGGCAAACATCACAAAAGCCGAAGGAAGCTCTAGCCGCTCACGCAGCCTACGAAGACAAGTGGAAGTCACTCGACTGGCCAACTCTCCCGGGACAACTGCTCGACTCCCGAGAGGAGGCCTATGTTGATACTTGGTGGGGAACATCTTCAGGACTATCTCCTCCAGACTCAGCCTCAAGAGACTTATCACTTGAGCTCGAATCCGGCTCAAGCTCTACCTCCCCAATACCATCAAAACACAAGTTTGGAGCAAGGGGAGGAATATCAAACTCTGTAGAGAAGCGTGGACATGGGATAACTGAACCAGAAATAGATCTTCCGGTAACACCTCGACCTTCAAGTGGAATGGAAGAAGTACCGTAATCCGGGACGTGGCTCGAAACATACGAAAACTCGAGGGAAGATGGGGAAAAATGGGAAGAAAAACAGACCAAGGGGCTCGGGATGCCCCTTGGAGTGCCCTCTACGGCCTTTATCTCCTTCTTCGTGCGATGAACTCCACCTCTCCATCAAGTCTCAATTCAACTCTCACTTCAACTCTCACCTCAAGTCTCTCATCACCTCTCATTTGTAAGAAATTTCCTAAGTCTTCTACAAAGCAAAAAATTTCAAAGTTCAGGGTAGATGAAGAGATATCGCTCCTGGAAGATATGGTCAAAAGCTCTCCTTTCAAGCGTCCTCGTGCAAAAGTAGATAAATATTTTCCGAAGGCAAGACATGATACGCAAAAAAGATAAGCCAAATATTTCTCCATCGGATTAGCTCCCTCAGTGCTCTATCCCTCCGCAGCACCGGAGCTGGAGGGCTTATATTAGGACAAAAATAATATTTCATAATTTAATTAAATACAATTCATTTTATATTTTGTTTATTTAATATTAATTGTCCAATGTGCTCTTAATAATTAAACCGGCCCAAAAGAGTCCGGGTTTGGCCCAAGCGGTCGTTTTCTCCTACGTGGACTGGCCCATATGCCAAATTCTCCTATACGATCCACGGGGCTCATCTCCCATGTATAAAAAGGTCCCTCCTATTATCTGTAAGTAATTAACTCATAATTAATTATTCTTCTACGCATTCAGTATTCGACTACTGTTTATTTTCTCTCGTTCACCGTGCTGACTTAAGCGTCGAAGGGGCCTCCCTAGGATAACCCCGAGGGCCCTCTAACGTTTGTGCGTGTGTGCAGACAAGTTCCCAATTGAAGGAGTTAGCAGTTCCAGGAGCAGAAGACGAGAAGACTTCCCCCTCGGCAAGAGGAGTGACGTGAAGACTTCCCCGTCGAGAAGAGGATTTTGGTCAACTCAATTGACTTTGGTGATCTGCTCTAAAAAGCATCATCAGATTATATATGATTGATAGTTAGAAATACGTGAGTGAGTGAATAGTAAAATTAATAGAAAAATGGGTAATAATGATTGGTGAGTTGATGAGTTTTTTGAAAAATAAGTATAAGTGACTGATGTGAGAAAAAAGTGAAAGTGAGTGAATAATATATTTTTTGAAAATTTTCATTAATATTTATATTTTGAGGTAAAAAAATTTATATGACGGAACGAAAATAGAAAATTTTCATAACGAATGGTTACCGAGTCCACATACAACATTTGACCTATACACACCTTTATGCAATGATTGTAGCAAAAATCCAGGAAATAGCTATTGTAGTATTGTAGACGAGCAGGCCCTTGTCTTGCTCCTCGGCTCCTCCTCCTCTCCATCAAATTCTATTTCTATATCCCCATCTCATGCCAGTCAACGTTTCGATTGTCAATAGTTCCTCTTCTTACATGCCCCTTAACCACAAGACAATATTATATATAAAAACCGGAAACAAAACAAGAAAAAGTAAATTAAATGTAAAAAATAACAAAGAAACAAAAGCTTGAAATATCGATGGTAATTCGGAGCATTGTAATAGAGAGAGAAAAGTAGAAAACTTCAACAGACTTCAACACAGTCCATATCTGTAGACTCTCTCTATCTGCCAAAAATTCAACCCATAATCAGAGGAAAGTGGGGGGTAAAAGGAAAACACAAGAACCCATTTTATCCAAGAGAAGTGATTCAATTTTGAAGTTTCGTGAGTTTGAGGTTGATGGTTTCATCAACTGGTGTCTGAAGAAATGGGGAGGAATTACTCAGTGAACCCGAACGATTACAAGCTCCTAGAAGAGGTGGGATATGGTGCGAGCGCAACTGTTTACAGGGCGATGTATTTGCCTTCCAATGAAGTAGTGGCTGTCAAGTGCTTGGATCTCGATCGATGCAATAGCAATCTGGTTTGTCCAATTTCTTGTGATTTTGTTGAGCGGTGTGTTTGTTTTGGCAATGGTTTGTGTTTGAGTTGAGTTCAGTTGATTTTTGGTTGGGGTGATTTGTGATCCTGCAGGTGGGGAGTTTTTCTGATTGGTTTGACTTTAATTGCTGAGAATTTGAGTTCATATGTTTGATTTGCGATCGAGCGTTGAGGAATTGTCTGTGAACTTGAACGAGTAAAAATGATAGTGTGTTAAGAGTTTCAAGTATTCTAGAATTCGAGCATAGTATTGGTTCAGGTTGATTGAGCTTAGAAGAATGGTGATCTCTGCATTTAGTCTCCTGTGCTTATAGCTTATTATAGAGCCACTATTTGTTTTCAAACCTGAAGTTTAAAGCTCGTTGATCTGATTGTAGTATTGGTGCTGTCGTATAGACAAAGACTTTACAATCAGTTATTTGTGACAAACTTTGGCTGCATGATATATTCCAATATGAAGGCAAAGAAAGTTGTGGGAAGTTTAAATATTGTGAGTGAGTTCTAGTTTCTAGACGTAATAATCTCTTGAATTAAGGGTTTTAGTTAGGTTTCAATTCACTAAATCCCATTTTCCAAGAAATTGTTACCTCCTTGGAATAAGTTTATGTCCAAATCATTTATTATAAGCTGCGAATCTTGCGTGGTCATGCCAGAAGTTGCCGTCTCGATAGAAAAACTTCTTTTACTGACATCTAGTATGTTACAGCCTTGCTCACAAACTTGAAACCTTTTCTTCAAAGGTTAGATTGATCTCTAGAGTTGTAGCAGAAAATGTACTACTCGTTCAGATTGTGTCTCGGGGAAAAAAAATAGTTTGGTGAGATACACCATCGTCCATTTATATTTTATGTTTGTATTTAGTTGGAAACCGTTGAACTTCAGTAACCTGTCAAAAAGTAGTTGAACCAGACAACTAGTTGATATAAACATCAACACGTCTTCTAATTACCGTTAAAGTTGAAGACAAAGTTCAACAGTGGTTTTCTTGTCTTCTTTGCAGTTCAGGCTACCATATTGGTTTCTGAGTGCCAAATATAAGAGTTGGCAAACATAAACTAAAAATAAATACTTGACAACAGTGAGACATTTGACTTTTTTAAGTTAAACCTGTCAAATTTTAATTCCCGAGTCATACTACATTTACCTTTGATCCCTGTATGGACTTCACTTCACCAAGCATATACACCAAGGCATTGGGATTCTATTGTGCATAAAACTTTTCTGTTGCCTTTAGTTTTTGCTTAATCTACTCTGCTGTGTCACTAATTAGGTAGTTTTCAGGTGAAAATTGCACAAAGGTTGTTTTATTATAGGTATAATACGAGTAATACTTTCACTCTTTCTTAATTTTTATGTGTTTTTCAGTGAATGATATCAGATATGTTTGTATTTGCTCCTGCGCTTGTTTTACTCTTGTTTCCTCAGAAACTGTGGCTCATGTAGTACTATTTTAGAGAAATTTTTGTTAAAATGTATAGGAAAAGGTATACAAAGATTCTCTCTGTAGTCGTTTGTGAATGAAAAAGCATTTGGATGAGCTGTTCCTAAAAGTTGTTTTGTGAAAATGTATATGTTTTATTTCCAAATGTTGTCAAATTTGATGTCACTTGTCATCTCAAGTGGGGTCAATGTGGTATCGTTAGTAGTGTTGAATCATGAAGTTGGCCTTTTGTCTATAATTACAAAATCTGGTGATGATTACATGAATGACGATCCAGGAAAAATGTTTAATTTGTGTTGCAGTAGTTTATTATATGTACATCTAAACGAAGGGAAGATAAATAATGTGTTGTAGGTGTGGAGAGAGTGAAAAGAAACGTAGTTGGTGAATTGGGGACTATGGATTTTGAAAGATGATTATGAAGTGTCCAAATATGGTTGTAAGATTGGATCAAATCTTAGGCTATTTTTGTTTTTATTCTCCCAAAAACATTTTCCTCTCCTTTCGTTCTTCCAAAATAATACCGAACATGCATCTGTTCTTCAATACATTTCATCCTACTACGTCACATTTTTCAATACACTTAGAAAACTCTTCCCGCATAACACTCAAAGCTAATCCGAATATTGCTTAATTCTCACTGTTCAAATCTGGATGTATGCCTGAGCTTCTGCCTTTTTCTTTCACTTCAGATTTATTTACGCTGCTAACTGTCGGTAGCACAATATAACACTGTTTTTCCAATGCCCTATAATTTTTGAGCACGTAAAAATGGACAGTTATGTGCTCACTATCTAAGGTTATGTAGTTTAAGGTGGAAAAAACACTTCTTTTCCATTTTTGCCCTCGTAAAACCAGCAAATGTCAGCAGGTGGGATTTTCATGTACAATTGCATCCTTTATTTTTGCAGGATGATATTCGTAGGGAAGCTCAATTAATGACCTTGATCGATCATCCTAATGTCATAAAAGCACATTGTTCATTTGTTGTTGACTGCAACCTTTGGGTGGTGATGCCTTTTATGGCTGAGGGTTCTTGTCTACATCTCATGAAGATAGCATATCCAGAGGGGCTTGAAGAATCTGCCATTGGGTCTATCTTGAAGGAAACTCTCAAGGCTTTAGAGTACCTTCATCGGCACGGCCATATCCATCGTGATGTGAAGGTTAGTCGGTTCTTGCATTATTAAATTTACTTTGAACATGCTGCTAGATTTAACTTAATTTCGATTTACCTAAGTATGAACTTACTTCACATATTACAAGTTGTGTGTTTTGCAGGCAGGAAATATATTAATGGACAGTAATGGTGAGGTGAAGCTTGCTGACTTTGGTGTTTCAGCTTGTTTGTTTGACAGAGGTGATAGACAACGTTCAAGAAATACCTTCGTAGGAACTCCATGCTGGTACTTTGGCTTTTTTCATCTGTCTCACTTGTTCACTTTCTCTCTTTTTGTGAATCTATGTATATATATATATATCTGTATAATTTTTCTAATGGGGATGTTTGTATCTTGTTGGTTATACTTAATTGCCATAATGTGTTTCGCTTTGTTTCATTCTTCAGGATGGCACCGGAAGTGTTGCAGCCAGGAACTGGATATGATTTCAAGTAGGTTTTATTTCATCATCTTATTCTATAACATTGTTTATTTACGACAATAAGTACTTTATGCCTTCATAAATGTTGGAGAAGCATCAACAGGTCTTCATTCATGCATGCATATGTGAAGTTAATTATCGTTGTCTTTGATTCTGTATTTTGAATATTCACACGCTACATCTTCATTCTTCAAGAAACTATACTAGGAAACCACTGTTAAGTTCTGAGGTATAGATAAATTAATGAAGCTATTGTCCAGAACTTTTTTGTTTCTCGTTTGGTTCTTTGTTTGGATATTCACACTTAATCTCTTATATGATCGCTTTGAGGTATAGAAAAGTCTTCTAGGGCTATATGTCCAGTTATTTCTTTTTGTTGTATGAGTTCAGAGTTATTTTTGCACGCCATACCATGTTGACCCTTTGGCCAATGTTCCATCACATGCACTAGAAGTATTCATTGTATCGGCGCATAAATTGGCAGCTATCTTTGTCAATTTGCAGGGCTGACATTTGGTCATTTGGGATAACTGCATTGGAATTGGCTCATGGACATGCACCATTTTCAAAATATCCTCCAATGAAGGTATAAATATCCACTTGAAAGATTGACCTCGTGTTTTGGAGATCACTGTAACAAACTCTTACTATTATGAATTACCTTCAAATAGGTTCTGCTAATGACCATTCAAAATGCCCCTCCTGGACTTGATTATGACCGTGATAAAAGGTTTTCCAAGGTATCGTTTTTCATCTGTAGCTATCCACTTGAATACTTCGTCGACTTCATATTTTACCATACAGATCAATTGCTCCTCTCTGCTGCTAACTCCTAGTCCTCCCTATTAATGGACAAAATAGTAAAAGGAGAAGTTCACTTTGCTCCCTTTGCAGAAAATCTCAATTAATGTGAGCTCAAATTCTATTCAACACTAATTTTTGCATAAAAAGTCAACATTCAATTATAATCGAATTAAATTAATATCAAAATATGATGACAATAATATAGAGAAAACATATTACGTAAATTTTATATGACTACTATCTTATATTTGACATATATATTAGTTTTAGAAGCAGCTCACATGTTTTGTTTTCCACTAAAAGATTATTAGATGCAAGAATTTTCTGTTATTTTTTATTCTAATTTTGGTTGCACTTTCACATTTATATAGCTACACAACTTAGATTAAGTAATACATGCGTACCTCATTTGCATAATAAAAGTAATTTTATCAATCAGTGATATCAACTAAGTTAGTACTATTAAACAAAATAACCTTGAATTTACTTAAAATTAGATAGGCAAATTAGTAATTTGAACTAAATTGTTTAAACAACTTTGAATGTATAACAATTAACAAGCAAAATTCTATTATAATGCTCATCACTATTATCAAACTTGCACGTTTCGTTAGTATAATATACTTTTGTAAATAACCATTTTGTTTTATATCATGTATTAACATAAAGTGGTTCAACTATTTATATACTCCTTTTCCAAAAGTAACTTTTCATTTTGATTTGGGATGTAAACATAGATAAGAGTTGAAAAAGTAAAACTTTTAACATTTTAAGTATCTTCACAATTGTGCCCTCAAAAGTTGTGTAAAGAGTTGATGGTGTCGAATCAAACTTTAAGCAAGAGGGTGCTTTTAGGAAAAAAGTTTTCATTTAAAAAAATGTAGTTTTATTCTGAATTGTCCAACAAAGGAAATTGGATCTATAAATTTTGAAGAGAGGGACTCAAGAGAGTACCATTTATTTATATTATAAAATGCACATATTTATGCCTCGCAAAGCTTTTTATACTAAATAGTGAATA
The DNA here is from genome assembly GCA_016081115.2 of Rehmannia glutinosa. Classification (NCBI taxonomy): domain Eukaryota; kingdom Viridiplantae; phylum Streptophyta; class Magnoliopsida; order Lamiales; family Orobanchaceae; genus Rehmannia; species Rehmannia glutinosa. The sequence continues at coordinate 24,835,815 of CM071925.1, forward strand.
GTGACTCTATGTAATCACGTTGTGCTTGCTTCGTTCAATAGATGTTAAACAAATTATTTCAGCATGTTCCTATTTTATTACGAAATGAATCGAAATATGAAAAAACAATCCACTGTATATTTTTGCAACTAAGTGTTTTGAATGCAGAAAAAAAAATTATGATTTGCTTTTGAAAATGAAAAATAAAATATAAAACAAATAAAATGGTAGTCATATAAATTTACATAGCATACTTGTAAGTTTAAATGTCTTCCCTCTAGAGCTGTCAAAACGGGCCAGGCCGGCCCGCCCCGTCCCGCCTAAGGTAGGGGAGTGGGTTAAGTATTTAGTAGCCCGCCAAAGGGCGGGCCTAAACGGGCTATCCCACCGCGGGCCGCGGGCTTGGCGGCGCGGGCCGGCGGGCTAGCCCGCCATAAATTAATAAAAAAGAAAAAAAAGAAAAATTAGATAAAATAGACAAAAAAAATACTATAATTGATATTTTATATTTGTATTTCTTATAAAAGTGTATATAATATTTTTATAAAATATGTACTTGTTATCCATTAGTATATTTAATTCATTAAAAATAATAATATAAATAAAAAAATATTTTTTTCATTTTTTTATTTTTTAAATTTTTGGCGGGCCGGCCCGCCCAATCCGCAGCCCAAGGCGGGTTGGGTTGGGTTGAGGGTTTCTCGGCCCGCCCCGCCGGCCCGTTTCGACAGCTCTACTTCCCTCTATACTTCAGTAACTTTATTGCTATTATCTTATTTAGAATTAATTGAAGGCTAATTTGTCAATTGAAGTTAGAGTTGGATAAATTTGGGGTGAAATTAATTGTCATTTTTGTAGAGGAAGCAAACTATAATATAGGTTATAATAGAGGAGCAAGTGAATTTATTCTTTACTTACCTTGGGTTATTTTTGTGCATTAAAATTAATAATATTAATTTAGTGGGTATTTGAAAGTTCTATTCGTATAGAGGCGTAATTGATACAAAACCCCATAGTACAATGGGATAAGATGAATTTAACCTTCTTTTCGACCAGTAATTTATTTAGCAAGCTTTGGTATTGAACAGTCTTTTAAAGAAATGGTTGCAATGTGCTTGGTGAAAGATCAAACAAAGAGACCTACTCCAGAAAAGTTGTTAAAACATTCTTTTTTCAAGAATGCCAAGCCTCCGGAGCTTTCTGTGAAAAAATTATTTGCTGACTTGCCACCACTGTGGAAGCGTGTGAAAGATCTCCAGGTATACTAAGGTGATGGTAATTAACAGGGTTTGGAAGTCACTTTCTCTTAAAGTTCTTGTTGACATGGTTGTGAACTGATGCAGGTCAAAGATGCTGCACAACTTGCTTTAAAGAGAATGCCTTCAGCGGAACAAGAGGCTATATCTCAGGTTTGAAGTATTACCATAAGTTATTGTCTCTCATCTTCTTTCAAATTATGGTGCTTAGAAATGTAACTGTGATCTTCTACTCCTGTTAAAGTAGCCTGATTCTTTTATAATTTTTCATGGGGTAGATTCTTTATCTCATTTCAAACAAATTCCAGATTCTGGTTGTTTTCTTTGTTAATGACTTTTTTTTTTAAAGTTAATTGATGTGGTGTACGGAGCTTATACCTGATTGCTTGAACGTTGTCTCAAGTGAGCGTTTCCTCTTTAGATTGGTCATACTGATTTTGGTTTTGGCATTTCTTTTATATATCTTCTACTTTTTCTGGTTTTTACTGCAAGCAACTACATTATAATCTGAAACAACCATCTCAAGCAAAATCCAGTGTCAACCAACTGTTAATGCCTTACCCTTTCACCGACTAGTACCAAGCTAAGCCTAACTGCTTAAGTACACCAATCTATCCTCTTATCGACATGGTCTCAGAACTTCACAAATTCCATTTACTTCTTGTGTACACGATGACAATCAAGAGCCCAATTTCACTTAATTGTGACTTGGACTCTTCGTAACCATTTGGGCTGACAAAATTGCTAAATCTGGGCTCAATTCCGATTCGCTATTAAATTGATGAAACAGAGTAATCATTTGAGAGGACAAAGTACAGAGTCTGCTGTATACTAGAGGGGAGAACCAACTGAAGTGTTGGTTAGAAATTTTAGAATAGTAAATTTTCCTCCCTTTCTCTCTCCCTTTCTCTCTCTTGATATGTTGGTTTTATTTATCTCTTTCAGAGTGAGTACCAGCGAGGAGTAAGTGCGTGGAACTTTGATGTGGAGGATTTAAAGTTCCAAGCATCGTTGGTATGTACATGAAACAAGTTTTTCTTTGTCAAGCATTTTTTTTTCATTATATAATATTTGTAAGCCTTTGTAAATGGTGCATATGGGCTGTTCTTTTACTGGCAGCTACAAGAAGAAGATGAAATACAAGAAATCAAGGAAGAAGAAGACTGTGTTAAATTATATGTGAACCATAAGGTCAATGAACTTTCTTTTGTTTAACCATTTATTCGTCATGAGCTCGCTTTACTATGTCTATTTCTATTGTATATGCATTTCTTCTTGTTTGAGCTTTTATGTGCCTGTTAGGGAAAATAATCCCTTTGTTTGTTTGTAGGTTGCATTAAGTTCTGTGGTCAAACCAGCAGCTACGGACAATAATATTAGCAGGTGATTAGTGGCTTTACATTGTATTTGCAACACTTTCTCTGATATCCTTATTTTCTGTTTGAATTAATTCTGTAAAGAAACCATGCGAGTTAGAATTGGTTATGATGTGCAAGATACCCATTCCCCCAATTTGACTTTTGTGTTCTGTTACATAGTTCTGATACATGATTAACGTACACCATTCAGTGCTCTCAACTATATGCACATTCCTGAAAGCTTTTGTCCTTTTCACCTTCATTTTTCCAGTGAAAAATTAAACGGTAATGAGGTGCCTGTGGTTGAAAGTCAGCCCAGTAAGGGAAAAGCAACTGAGAGTGATTTAGTTGATTCTGGCAATCACGGAAATACTGGATTGAAGAAGAGTGGATCAAAAGCCGATCTGCTATCACCGTTGTTAGAGAAAGATGCAGCACAAGCCAAGACTAGAATTCAGACGGGAGAGCTCGTCAAAGTCAAAGCGGACCACTCATGCCGGGTACTGTGCTAAGCCATTCGCTGTCAGAAAGAGCGCAATTTAGAAAGGTTTATTAAAATTCATTCATTGCTTCATCTGTCTTTTATGTCTATGGTATGCTTAGAAAACAAGAATTTCAGGCAAACATTCTTCTTAATCTTGTTAGAGGCTGCTAAATGCGGTACCCAGGATAGAGTCCAAATGCAGATGCTAGCATTGGTAACAAGATATTGGTACTTGATTACCTGATTCAATATTCCTGGCAATTATGTTTGTGGCTGTGGACCTAATAGATTATGACAGTGGAAAATTGGGTGAGGTCAAGTATATTTTGGTTGTGATATTGCTCCCAATAGTTTATGTATAAGCATAGTTACTTCCATTGACTCCGGTCCTCTGGAACAGGTTGTGATCTGAAATTATTCAACCTAAATATCATGCTATTAGAGTAGACTTGATTTATGACATTTTTATATATCCTCGTTCAACTTCATGTCGCTACTTTGAATGGTAAGTTTCTTCTGATACTTTATTCGATGGTGAGGACCAGAATAATAAATACAAAGATGGTATATCATTTTTATTGTGTTCAACTATTTTAACCTAATGAGAAAGACGATTCAACCCATTGTGAGCTCTGTATTTTAATATAGACATTTAGAAAACTGGAAAAACTTATAAGGCTGCTGCTATGCAGATTCTCAGCAAGCAGATTTAGTTTTGTTGTTTTAAATTTGGTACTGTTAAGGGTATATATAAGTCTTGACTAAGTATCTTATAAGTCTCGATTAAGTATATCTAGAAAACTAAATTTATGAGGAGTTCGTTTCAATTGCTAAGTTCATTGTGAAATACATATTGCTCTCAGGTACGAGATTGAAAATCAGCAACTGGGTGAGAAAGCTCAGCAAGTACGAAGAGCACCCAGTTATAGTGGTCCTCTAAACCTTCCAAATCGAGCTTCAGCAAACAGTTTATCAGCTCCAATCAAATCTTCTGGAGGTGAATTTTGAGCTTTCATGCAATCATTGTACTATCCACTACATGGAGAAATTTTCCAGTAGCACATTACATGCCCTTTTCTTTTTCTAGGGTTTAAAGACTCCTTGGAGGACAAATCTAAGACCAATTTGGTGCAAATAAAAGGGCGGTTCTCGGTAACATCAGAAAATGTAGATCTTGTAAAGGTAGAGCTACGTTCTTATGGTACTTTATTCTTTCTAATTACTTACTATTGCTGACTTATACGTGTACACTAGGATATTCCATTGTGTCCACCTCAACGAAATTCTCATGTAAATGGCTAGGTTTTCCCTTGACTATTTGGAAGAGACAATGAGAGTTGCTTAATTCTTTCTTCATTTCTTTTTGTTTCTTTTTGTGATTCGCAGGGGTCAGCACTGAGGAAGTCCGCCAGCGTTGGAAACTGGATATTTGATTTTAAACAAATGGTTTGTAGACTCGTTTCTTTGCATCACTTTAACATTTTAAACTAGAGAAAGACATTTGAGTGTTAAAGCCTTTACATTACTTGATGGCTTGGTTGCTTTTTGCTCTAGTCACGTAATTGTTATTGGTTTTCAGCCCAATAGTCAGTCACAAGAGGAAATCAGCAATAATAATGTGCCTGCCTCAATTCTCATGCCTCAGCTTCAGAATCTTTTCCAACAAACATCAATTCAACAGGTGAAATATTTTCTGTAATGATTGTGCATCTTATAGGATGCGGTCATGCTATCTCATAATGCATTGCTTCAGCAAGTTCAACTGGTCACCTCGATTTTATCATGTTCTTATTTCTTGCGGCATGAACTGCAGGACCTTATCATGAATTTGCTGAATAGCTTGCAACCGGTAGAGGTAGAAAATGGTGCGTTGAAAATCTTATGGTATTTACATGTAAATTCTACTTTATGATTCTTGATTAGCTTGACTGAAGTTTCCTTTCTCTTTTTTTTCAGCTCTTCAAAATGGGAATCTGCCTCCTTTACCTCGTGGTTCAGAAAACAATGGCAGTGTAAGCGTGTGCTTCAGATTTGCACTTTGAGTTGTTTATTTTTGGTGCATTTATGATCTTTATAAACCAAGGTGGTAAAGGAAATATAGCTTTGATGATGGAACTTGTAATCCAAACTTTTGTTCCTCACATTTATATCACTGAGATTATTGGATTGTGCACAAGGAACTGCAACTATGTTTATTACCTTAATCAATGGTTCCATGGGTCCGATCCATAACCGGCCATTGGCTCCTATAATTGACTAAGGGGTTGGGGTTTTCCCAACAATCCTGGCGGTTCCACTTTTCTTCTTTTTATATATAAGGGATAATTACAAAAACACCCTGAGGTTTGAGCTAATTACAAAAAAATCCAGAGATGTTTCAGAATTACAAAAAGAAAAACTCAGGTTTGATTATGTCTTAAATTTAAGGTGATAACTGTAATATTTTTATAAATGTCAGGAGGATTTTCGAACTGTCTTTTGCTTATGAAGGGGAAAGTGTGAGACAGAGTCAAATCTCGAGGGGATTATTGCTATTATCAAAACCTCTGGGTTTTTTTTTGTAACTAGCCCGAACCTCGGAGAGGTCCTTGTAAATATCCCTATATAATATTGATCCACGTTCAAGATTTTGACTGTTGGACCGCCGGCGGTTCAACCTAATTTTTTCGTTTTTAATTTAACTTCAAAATTGGAAAATCAGGGTTGGAACTGGTGGTTAGCAGGGCCCGGAATCAGCCCTTAACTGGCATATGCCTGTGAAGGCTAAGGGTTGGGAAATCCCGACGTTGGACCCATCGGTTCCGACCCATTGACCGGTGGTCCTGAACCAAGACCACCACTAGTCTTCAGTGTACACTTTATATTTACTATCTCTCAGTCTTCCTGCTCAGCTTACAATTGCTTTCGCTTTTCCTAACAAACCCAAGAAATATCATATTAAATTTCCATGTTGGATCTCTAGCATGAGATTCATCCTTTTATCTGTATCATGTGATGCTACTATAATCTCGAGTCTTGCTTAAACTTTATAGGGATAATTACAAAAAAACTCCCTGAGGTTTGGGCTAATTACAAAAAAACCCAGAGATGTTTCAAAATTACAAAATCCCCATTAGATTTGATTATGTCTTAAATTTAAGGGGGCAACTGTAATACTTCTATAAATATTAGGGGTTACTTGAAATGATTTTTGCTTATGACGGGAAAATGTAAGACGAAATCAAACCTCAAATGTTTTTTTTGCAATTTTCAACAACCTCTAGGTATTTTGTAATTAGCCCAAATTTCAGGGGTGTTTTTGTAATTATCCCAACTTTATATATACCAGCTTTCAATTTCAGTTTTCAAAGTCAAAATATTTGGTCTGTCTTGGCATGTTTTTATCCTTACTCTCAAGCTTCAGATAATTGCAAGTATTTCCAGTCCACGACTTTAAACATCATTACTATTGTCAAAATATAAGTCTAATTTGTTGCGTTTCATTGATTGTTATCTCTCGTGTACAGGTGGAATCAGTCGTTTCTGAAAGGGAACGTATGCTGCTTATGAAGATCTCCGAACTTCAAGCAAGGTGCACATCTCTGGGAACCGGACTTGTTAAATTTTGAGAAATATAATCATGAGACATTTATTTGCCATCATTTTTTCTTTTTAAGAGAAACTCAATTCTCTCTCATCCCTTGCAGGATGCTTAGCTTAACTGATGAACTAACTGCAGAAAAAGTAAAGTATGTTCAAGTAAGTTTTCTGCTGGCAATAATACAATACGATTTCCACATCCTCGTTTTTGTGCCTGACATTGTTCGACTACTTTTAATTTGTGATTCTCTATAGATTGTTAAATGGGAGAATTACAAAACACCCCCGAGGTTTGGGCTAATTACAAAAAAAAAAAAAAAAAAAAAAAAAAACTAGAGATGTTTCAAATTTACAAAAAGTCCCCTCATGTTTTATTATGTCTTAAATTTAAGGGGGTAATTGTAATATTTCTATAAATATAAGTAGGGTTTTTGAAATGTTTTTTTTCTTATGAAGGGGGAAAATGTAAGATGTAATCAAAACTCAAGGGTTCTTTGTAATTTTCAAAAATCTCTGGTGTTGTTTGTAATTGGCTCGAACCTCAAGGTTTTTTTATTTATAATTATTCCTTGTTAAAAAGCCAAGTTGCTCAAGATACATGGAAATGGCCATTAGACTTCACGATTAGGGCATGAACTTTTCATGGCTTCTGCTATTTCATATTCATATTTTCATTATTTTGTCTACTGATGGCAGTTGCAACAGCAAATAAATGCTGTGTCTGCTCGTGAAGCGGTTGGAGATAGAAGAGAAGGAGATTCATGATTTGTATAAGATTTGTTCACAAGTGTAAAATAATAATAGAACCTTGTAAATACGGGTAAGGAATTCTTACATATTAGGGTAAATTACAATACCTACCTCTATGGTTCAGCCTAATTACAAAAAAAACCCAGTTTTTATCTTTCAAAATTACGAGTACCCCTTAAGGTATTACAAACACTTCCTTGAGATTTATATGTACTTAACAAATACACCCCTCTTGAGGATGCAATTTGTAAAATAGAAATAAATATCAAGGGGGTATTGGTATTTTTGAAAGATAACTGGATGTTTATTTTTGTAATTACGCTGAACCTCAAGGTACTTTATTGTAATAAATCTACTTATTATGGTTACGTCAAAGTTTAAACTTGATTGATGTTACGCCCAACGACATCGTTACACCTCCATCTGCTCATTCTCAGGGTGAAACTGAAAATGTAGGAAGAAGAAGATATTGTTCATATTTTTGGAATCACGCCCTTTGTCGACTGTTCAACAAATGCACTTTACAAGATTCTGGTCCTGTTGTACAACAAATAAGAGAAATATGATGAGCCAAGAGAATTTTCCTTGGTTTTATTTGGTTGGTGGAAGTGGAAATCAACTCCTTGTGCAGATATGTTGTGACCTTCAAGTCCATCGTGTATTATTTGTTGGAACCCACTACTCTGAGGTACAAAACCACAGGGTTTCATCTCACTTTCGTCCTTGTTGATCATTTGTGCTTGTGTTAGCCTGAACACCATAGCAAACTAATACGTAATTTTGTAATACGTAATATAGTGCCGGCCTTACGATGCTCCCCCCCTCTTTCTCTCTCTCGCGCACACACACATGCACGGACATGTTTTGGGCTTTTTGCATCAGGCCATCAGAATGACTGAATGAATTTGTAGGTTATTTTTGGTTGTGCAAGATTCCATGTGTTGCTAATCCAAGAAAATTAATCAGGTATTGATCATTGTGACTGCATTATATGATTAGGCTGATTAGCTAGTTGTTGATTAAATTTTCCTTGACAATAATGGGGAAAATAGAATGGGAGAAAAAGAAAATATTTCCACCGGAACTGACTCCTTTAGTCTTTTCTGGGTTTGGTATGTATTGTATCAAATTGAACCACCTCCAGATGTAAATCCGTGGGGAGTGGGGAGTAACCACGGTCCATGGTAATTAGGATTGATGGTCAAGATTTGATCCTAAAATTTAGGGGGTAGGGGCCTAATTATTAATATCAACGGCGATAGTTTAAAATGCATTAGACTCATAAGTTGCATTAGCTAGTTTTATTTTTGGTATTAATCATAATCTATTTATTTACGGTTACCATAAGGTCGAAAAATCAGCGGACACCAAAATTCGTTTTCTTCATTGTTCTTCAAAATTTATCCCCGTCTTTTTCCCAAATCGAAGAGATAAAGAAACTATTATTTTCTAATTATGCATTATATGTAGAGCTATCAAAGGTGTCGGGCCAGTGCTGGCTTGCAGGGGCAATGGCAATATCAGGTCCTGAAATTTTGTCGGGCTGCTATATTTGATGCTCAAGCCCAACCCATCTTATGAAAATACACACAATGAGTGGGTCGAGCCAACTTTCCAGAAAAAATGGGTCGGATCAAAAAGGCCCAGTCCCTTTCTGACCTCTAAAATTAGAGCTCAATCCGATCTTTTTATCAGGCCGGTTAGGCTGGTCCATCCGATTGGGTCCATTTTGACATCTAATTATATGTATTCCAAATATGCACAACCAAAGTGACTAAATCTACTCATTAATAAAATGCATAGTTAGAACGTAATAATGCTTTATTAATTCTATTATGCTAATTGATACTTATTTGCTTTGATGTCATTGTATGTATACATATTAGATTTTATTTAATGCACACTTACTAAGGAATCTATGCATTTAGTTTTTTTTTTTTGATGAAAATGTGAAAATTTCATTAAAAAGGTGAAAATAATTACAAAATAAAAGGGGCATACCCCAGTTTGGATCAAATGTTGAATGGAGAAGCCCATTAACATATGTAGAACAAAGCGAGATAATAAACATCCTAATGGTCGAACGTAGAGAGATAAGTCCTAAAAAACCTCATCAGAGATTTACTGAAAGACAAAGGAAAAAATCTCCAACCAGTTTATTGAGATAGCAAGTGGGAGTAGGCGGTCACAGCCTAACGCTCCCATTGTAATTCAATAAAGGGTGGCGAGAGATATTACAAGAAAATTACAAAATGGAGATAGGGCATACCCTATAACACTGATACAAAGCCGCAGTCACGGTGGATAGCGCGTATGGCAAGGAGAATCAAAATCCCATTAGAAATTTTTATGATTTCATAAAAAGGAAAACCCCTGTGGTTGCTTGATTTGATCTTGAGAGCTCGAAGATAACAAAAAGGAACAACGGCGGGCATAAGAAAACCCGGCAAAGATCTTTGGACTCGCAATGAACCAGGCATCGGTGAATCCACGCTACACCAACTGAGTTCAAAAGGAAAACAGACCAGCATGGGGTAGCCAAAAGGCCACACAACCACTAAGGTAGAATGAAGCCATCCAATAAGGGTTAAACCTTAAATCAATCAAAGTTTCCAAAAGGACTAAAATGCAGCCGTTACAAGGAACAACTGAGTTTTAAATCTTTTTAGAACACATTTGATAGTAAAATTGGAAAGTCAGCCCACACGAAAAAAATGCTTATATATAAATTTTTCATCATATGGGATAAACCTGGGACCACACAAAGCTATCCACCTGTAAATTACAGACCTGGATAAGCAATCAACAAGAGGAGCCATGCAAAGATCAAGCATAGAAAACCACACACCCACCATCTAAAGCACAAGAAACAAGAAAGGGTGGTCATGAGGCGGGGAGTTCAGGGAGAGTTCCACTATTGATGGTTTATTACAAATTACAGTCCCAAAAAGTAAAAGAAGACCCACACACGGGTCAAAAGAAGACAGTCCAAGCAAGAGAGGACTAAAAATCAACCAGTTCAACTGGAAAATGGCGATAAACAACCTTATAAACATCTTTTTGAATTTTAAGAAACACAGCATCCTCAGAAAAATTCAGACCCTCGAATACCTGACAATTACGGGCCTTCCAGATATGGTAGATAGTGCAGCAAACAGCTACCGCACGAGCTTTTTTAAGAGCAGGGGCAACAATTTCCTTTTGGTCCATTTAAGGGCCCCAACTATTCTACCCGTGGAATGTCTAAATCTTAACCATTTTTTGACACGATCCCATAATGACAATACAATCAAAAAATAAATGAGGTGCATTTTCAAGGTAATTACCACACAATTTGCAAATAGGATCAACATCCAAGTATTTTAAGTTATTAATAGTAGCCAATCTATCATTAATGGCGAGCCACACACAAAAGGAGTATTTGGGAGATATAAAGTTTTTCCAAACCGCAGAATGCCAAAAAGCTTTAGGGCCCGATTCTCTAAAAAGGTCATACATTTTGGAGGAACAAAGGCCTTTAGGATTTGAATAAAGAGAAAGATGAGAGATAGCGGAGTCAGGAGAGCCAAACTTAGCTAATATTTCGTTTCTGATATCACAAATCCTTTTCGAAAGGCAGGAATCAGTTTTTTTGGGGTCCCAAGTCCAAATAGACTGATTTTTTAAGTAGAATGAATGGACCCATCTGACCCAAAGGGAGTCAGCTTTTGAATGAATATTCCAAAGAATTTTTGCAAGAAGGGCTTTATTCCAAGAATGCACATCTCTTAAACCCAGGCCTCCTTCGTCAGAGGGAAGGCAGACTTTGGACCATTTAATAGGAGAGGTGTTCTTCCCCCAAAGGAAAACTCTACAGAGTCTTTTAATTCTGTCTATAACAGTGGAAAGGAGAGGAAAAATTTGGAGCCAAAAACATTCCACTCCGTAGCATCGATTTAATAAGAAGGAGCCTACCCGCATAAGAAAGGGAATTAGCATCCATTTATTAATGTAGGAGGCAAGTCATAAAGGGGGCATAATGGTTAACATTCGACTTTTGTGCACCTAAATGAACCCCAAGTATCTGACAGGGAGAGTCCCAAGAGGGAAGTTCAAAAGATTGAGGATATTGTCAAGCGCATCCCCAACTATCCCCGCTGTGAATAGATTTGACTTAAAGGAGTTAACATCAAGGCCAGAGGCATTTTTGAAATCGTTGAGGCATTCAATCAGAATCTTGACTGAAGGAAGATCTCCCTTAGAGAACAACATAAGATCATCAACAAAAGCAAGATGAGTGATTTTGAGAGCTTCACATCTAGGATGAAATTTGAAAATCGAGGTATTAGTTCTCACTTTAAGGAGGCGGGAAAGATATTCCATGCATAGGAGAAATAAGGCAGGAGACATTGGATCACCCTGCCTTAAACCTCTTTTGCCTGGAAATTTACCCTGAAGAGAACCATTTATGAAAATGGAGTACGAAGCACTAGAGACACACTCCATGATCCAAGAGATGAAAATAGGAGGAAAGGCCAGGCCATTTAAGACTTGTTCAAGGAACGACCATGAAATGGTATCATAGGCTTTCTTAAGATCAACTTTAATAGCACATCTCGGGGAGATTCTGACTCTAGCATAATTTCTGATAATTTCTTGAGCCAGAAAAATATTATCAGTGATATTTCTACCACTAATGAAAGCAGATTGAGTCGGGTCAATCAATTTAGGAACCATAGATTCAAGCTTAGAAGCTATGATCTTAGTGATGACTTTATAGACCACATTGCAACAAGCAATAGGTCTAAAATCAGCCACAGTGGGAGAATGATCAGTTTTGGGAATGAGGGCAATAGCGAAGTGTGGTTGATGCATGCGAGTAACTTTGAGGAATCAAAGAAGAACTCACAAAGCAAAGAATCACATCATTGCCAACTACATCCCATGATTTTTTGAAAAAACCCGAGGAGAATCCATCAGGGCCCGGGGATCTCTCATCTTCAATATCAAAAAGAGCCCTTTTTATAGCAAGGGGGTGACAGGAGTAGAAAGGAGACTGAAGTCATCCTCTTCAATACAGGGACCAGTTTGGAGAGCTTGAAGATCCACATGGCTGGTTTGGTAGCTAGTTCCAAAAAGATTTTTATAATAGTTCACAAAAGCTTTAGAAAGATCATCAAAAGAGGAGGTTTTTGAACCATCTTCTAAAAAAACCGAATGCATCTGTTTCCTGAGAGAGTTCCTTTTAACAATACTGTGAAAAAACTTATTGTTTCTATCACTATTATTTAAAAAATCACATTTGGCTTTTTGTGACAGAAAGGATCTCTCAGCTTTGGCAAGAAAAGTTTCTTTAGTTTTGAGCTCTTTTGACAGAATCACATAGGGCAGAGTTAAGAGGATCAGCATGAAGCTGGATTTGAGAGTTTTTAAGAGCAGTTTTCACCTGTTTAACTCTAGAGGATATGTGACTAAAATGGAAGTTATTAAGCTCTTTCAGGGAGGGCTTAAGAGCTTTGAGCTTTTTACAAAGAATAAATTGGGATTTTCCCCAAAAGTAGAGATTCCAAACAGCTTGCACCGTATTAAGAAAATCAGGGTGCAAAGCCCACATATTGAAAAATTTGAAAGGTTTTGCGAGAACTAAGTTCTGCTCAAAAAAGGAAACAACAATTGGAGAATGGTCAGATACATTCCCGGGAACGGGGATGTCGGCTGAGCATCTCCAATTAGAATTGGACCAAGCAGAGTTAATTAAAGCTCTGTCAAGCCTACACCAAATGGTATTATTGGTCCAAGTAAAGTAGCAACCCGTAGACTGTACTTCACTAAGACCAAGATAGGCACAAGTATCATGAAACTCCTCAACGGATTTACTAGTAAAAGGTGCCACATTAAGTTTTTCATCCGGATTTTTGATAGTGTTAAAATCACCAAGTAAAAGCCAAGGGGAGTCAATAAGATCACCCAATTCCAGCATTTTGTTCCAAAGTAACCGTCTTTCACCCACAGTATTAAGACCATAGATGAAAGATGTAAGAATGGAATTTTGAGAAATTTTACAAGTCAAAGAGCAATGAATCAGCTGGGGATCCGAATCAAGAACTTGGAGTTCAACAGTAGAAGGATTCCAGAGAATTAGAATTCTACCATTTTTTGTAAGATGAAAATTGTTGGTGGCTAGCCAACCAGGAAATTTGTTATGAACAATAAAATCACAACGATTGGATTGAGGCACAACCTCAGTCTCAAGTTTTGTTTCTAAAAGACAAAGCACATCGACTTGCTTTTTTTTTACAAAAGAAATAATGTTATTATGTTTTATGGGGTTATTAAACCCACAAATATTCCATGAAACGACTATCATCTCGAACCAAGTCTCTTTCTAGGGACATTACAAGCATGAGATTTGGGAGCAATAGATCTACCAATTCCCAAAGACAATTTTTTTACATCAGGTGGCTGATTAACAACCTTACCATTGCCTGAAGGGTTGGCATATTCACCTTAAGGATTACCTTTTGAGTCAACCGAAGAAGAATCAGTAGCATCCTCATCTTTTTTATTCTTTTTTTTCAGCTTTTTCTTAGCACTTTTGGAAAGTGCCGGAGAGAATTCTTCTTCAGTTACAAGGGGGTCTGAACCAGGCAGGCAGCAGCGGAGGAAGGACCAGGAGGCAACTTCTCCATGTTTACAACATTTTTAGAGGTAGACGGGGCTGAATCGGAGATTGCAGCTAATTCAGGAAGCTGCATAGAATCTGTAATTTCTAAGGCAGCAAAAGGATTAGAAACGGATGGGGGGGGAGCTTCAACTGGCACCCCCATAGAAATAATAGCAGGATCTTGAACAACCGACAGAGCATTAGAGGCAGGGGCCTCATTTTCAACCACTGAAAGGGGAACATTCACAGCAAGGTCAGCAGGAGACAGCACAGATGGGTTTACCTTGCCTTCATTCTTGGAGGGAATGGCTGGCAAGGTTTTAGGATCTGTGCCTTCCCCAGACTGGCCCAATGAATCACCTGAAGCAACATTTTTGTCCAAAACCAAAGAATCAGCAACATTTTTACCTTTAAACAAGGGTTTATGTCCTGGTTTAGCTTTCATATGGGTAGTTTGGTTTTTGTGCCCTGTGCATCAACAAAATGACCAAAAGTTTTGCATTTTTTACAAAATTCAGGAAAGAATTCAATCACAACAGATTGTTCAAAAATAGATCCATCAGGCTGTTTCAAAAACACTGATTTTGGAGGAGGTTTAGTAGGGTCAACATCAACTAACAATTTAGCAAAAGCGGGTCTCGTTTTTTCAAAAGTAGGCCTATCGCTGCAAACTAGTTTTCCAATTTTAAGACATAAACGACTGAAAGCAGCAGGGTTCCAATATTTCCCAGGCAGAAACGGAAATTTTACCCAAACAGGAACTGAAGTACAGCCAACCCCCTGGGGAGGGTTATCAAAATCAAAAATTTTTAGCAAGAGAGGACGACCAAGACAATGGAAGGGTCCGCCCTGTAAATTTTTTCCATGTCCTCTAAACGGTCAAAACGAAAAATAACACACCCATTGACATAAGGGAGCACTTCACATACAACATTCCAAAAATTAACCTTGACTTTTTAATGTTTATCATGCCCGACCATTTACAAAAGAAACATCCTAATAAACAGTAACCCCACTCATTAGGGACATCACAAAGTTCATCTTCTTTAAATTCAATTACGTCAGAATCACAAGAATCACTTAACAAATGTTTAATTTTAAGCTCATCACATTGCTGGACTGTTAAAAGATCAGCAAACGTTTTGCGCTTGAACTTACCCGGAATGTTAGGATTCGGATATTTAAATGAAGGGTCCGTATAGGAAGCATTACCGTTAAGTCGAACGTTATCTTCAACACCGTTTGGGTCAGGCTTAGGACCGTGGTGCTTACCCTCCGGGTCGTGTAACATGGTCTCTTTATCAGGTAAATTTAAGTCCCCTGAACAAGACACATAAATAAGGTCATCTTGTAACTGAGTTGAAGATGAAGAGTCCGAGTCACCAAGCGTTTCAGAATCCTCCTCTACAGTTCGAGATTTGGATTCCGAGGACGTTGGGTCCAGAGAATCAAAATAGACATGTTTAGATCCCCCTTTTTCTTTAGTCAAAGATGATTGTGGATGCTTAGCCATCAAGGAGAAAAGAAGCTGCAAAGTCGAGCTCCAGCAACAAGTCACAGCCAGGCACAACAAACTTAAGATCCAGCAAGCGGGATGAAATATAGGGTTCAGACTTAAGGATTCAAGCCTCGCAGAGTCGAGAACCACAGCAGACCCACGAAGTGTTTACAGACAAGCTACGAGGGGGTGGCTCAAGAACAATGACTGAGCAAACCCAAAAACAAAGCTTTTGCAAACTTGTTCAAAAACCTCGGAGGAATGAAGATCCAACGAAGTAATCGAACAAACCCAACAATATATGCTCCAGGACCCAAATCCGACCGTACAAAGGATAAGTCGGAGACGGACCAAGAAGAATAGCGAAGCAGTCGAACTCGACCGAAGAAAGGAAACCTCAAGTCGAGAAAATCCCCAAAAAAAACCCTTCGGTGGTATGCAAGATAGGGAGGAAAAGGGTAGATATCCAGCAAGCAATAGTGTTTCCGGCCGGTCAACGGCGCCGCACAGGGTAGATACCCTAGCGGCGCAAAGAAAAGAGAGTTTCCAGAAAACCCTAGTTTATCGAGGGTTCTGGAATATGAAGAGAATAAACACTAATTACCTGAAGTGATATGAATAAGGAAATTTGTTATAATTAAAATGGTTAAGCAAGATTAAGAACAGTAAACTGAGCTCAATCCAAGGAAGAAGGATTTAAGAAAGATTTAGCAATTTGGGAGGCTTCTCTAGAGAGAATTCTAGAGAGAGAAAATTCTCAAACCCCACTTCCAAACTTTTATAACAAATGTTAGTTGAAGAGACTGTGCACCAATTTCCTGAAAATCTATGCATTTAGTTAATTGTTTGAGCTATGATACAAAGAAAATTTAACATAATAGAATTAAGATAACAACTATTTCGTTCTAAATATGGATTATATGAATTCTAAATATTGTTTGACTACTGACTAAAACTAATATACAATTCATATTATACATCCTTGTAAATATGCATTAATGCCGTTGCAAAAATCAACGTAATAGAATTTAATTTAACAACTATTTCGTTCTAACTATGCATTAAATGAATTCTAAATATGCACAAACTAAATGACTAATATTACTGAAAAACTATTACACAATTTATATTATAGCAACATATTCTTTGCAAATATGCATTAATAGTCTTGTAAATATGCTATTCATCATTACAAATTAGGAAATGAAACATGAACAAATTTAGCGGTTTGACTCGGGGAAAAGACGGGATAAAAGTTGAAGAATGGAGAAGAAAACTATTTCTGATTTATGCTAATTTTACGGGCTTCCTATAACTGTAAAGGACTAAAATCAATTAAGATTACTTCCAATATTAATAACGGTTGCAACTTATCGAGCTAATGAACATCTCTTCATTTTACAGTATTACCATTTTTATTAGTAATTTAGGCACTAACTCCTAATTTATCTAACTCATCAAGGTCGTTAATTTATAAGTACGAATGCATGTGATTAGTCCCCATGAACTTACATTGGGAAATGATCTCATTGGATCCACTCCATACACACACACACACACACACACATATATATATATATATATATCTATATATACATATTTTAATACATAATATGGAATTTATATGGGTTTGGCATATAGTTCAAATCAATCCACAAAAAAAAAGGACCTTTTGATCATTTACAAGTTCATAGAGTTTTTCTTTGATTTGTTTCTAACATTTAAAGAGTTTTTGAAAAACCATAATATTTTTTTCTAAATTACTATCAAAATAAAAATCATCATGGATTTTCTTCATCTACTTAGTAGAACTTCATGGGGGGATTTTGTATCTACTTAGTAGAACTTGATGGTCTTCTGCTTGCTTGTTACCTTGTTTGCTATGAGATGAAAGATTACTCTTGGGATATCAATGAAGTATTGTGTCTCTGCATTTGATATAATGCTAAATATTGCAGACTAAATAAAATATTACATGAATTACAATTAGAAGAAGAAGTTTTGAATACAATTACAAATCTCTGTTGGAAAATTTACAATGGTACAACGGGAAAAGCCTTCAAGATGGCTTACAAAATAGAAACATAAAATTACAAGAAAAGTAAAATCTAACTATTACAAATCTTGTAAGGACTCCAACTTTAGAAGCATGAATCTGATAGAACTTTACAAGCCGGGTCGAGGAAGACCTCTATCCGCAAGACAAATATGTCCCGGCTAGTGCTCACGGTTTGACGTAATGTCCCCAAAGATAAAACGGCTTACGTCTTTTGTGTAGTAGCACCACTAACACAAAAGCCCCATCAAACTAGAATGGTGCGAGAACTGGTTTGCTTGACACAGAAAATGCTGAAAGGAAGTGCTGACACGAGATGTTGTCACACTTTGGTAGTAACACCTACTGGACAGATTATAAATTGTGAAACTCTGACATCCTTTCTAGCTTCTCACTCTCTCTCACTCTACTCATTCTCATCCACATACAACAATGCACCCTAGGCTTATAAAAGCCATCATTTCCAACACGTGAGGGAATTAAAGATAAGACAGTGGGCATTAACACCACATGTAACTCCCAAGAGTTACAAATTTCTTTTATGACCACTACTTGAGGAGTTACAAACTCCAAAAGTCACATGAACTTAGACATCTTCTAATGTCTAGATTCATAGACACACGAACTTGGACACCTCCAATGTCCAGATTCATCATGCCCAACAGTCACTTGAATTTGGGCCAAGCCCATTTTCGAGTGACAAAACCAACTGAATCTAAACCCGAGCTCAAAGAGTCGGTACGGTCTAAGGCCCATTTCTGATCATACACTTGTGTTATAGTATATCCAACCAATAACACCTTCTAGTATTTATACTAGGATAAACTATGCCCATTCGCGTGGCCAACTTCGTGTATTAATTTCTCACTCATCACCGAAATTCGATTTTGAGAAATATAAAATACTATGAACATCTACTCGAAAAGTAGATTAATAATTTACAATTTAATTCCTCTAGAATTAAATTCTTAGCCACCGAAAATTTGGTGAAAGTCGGGTCGATGCCCACTTTATCAAAACTAAATTTCCAACAATCCCCCACATGAGTGGAAATTAATGCATGCATGAACGCAGACAAGCAAACCAATCCTCAAGAGACAATACTGCATCCGGAAAGGTAGCTTGTGGCTTTGAACCTTCCGTAGTTAATACCATCGGGTACACTGGCGGCCTAGTGGATGCAATGCCTTGAACTATTCCTCCACGGTGTATACCAAGACAATATCATTAACACAGTAAGGTCTCAACACCTTCTGTTCTCACGTTTTGTGTCCGTTTCGGCCATGGACACCACTTTGGATTCATAAGTGTTACCTTGAAGCGGCCCTCACTTCTCACTTACATAGGTGATCTCCTATCTGAGTATCCTGCCATACTCAACCTCAACGAGGTGTAGGAATCATTAAAAGTCAAATGACTTAGCCTCACCACAACTTGCAGGTGTTTCAACACTTGGCATTGTTCTCTAGGGATGGGTTGAAACATTGTTTCCAAGTGTTACAACATAACCTTCATAGCTTGGTATTCTCATTGAACCAAGTTCTTGGGATCTCCAGTCATCATGGTTGGGTTACCACTATGATGGTTATTTTACTTTGTGGACTTTAAGCACATTCCCTCTAGCAATTTACTTAATTGATCTCGATTCAGTCCTTTCGTCAAAGGATCTGCCAAATTGTCTTTTGACTTTACGTAGTCAATTGACATCACACCATTTGAGATCAATTGTCTAACGGTATTATGTCTCCAACGAATATGTCTAGACTTACCGTTATACATATTGCTCTGTGCCCTTCCTATAGCCGCTTGGCTATCATAGTGAATCATCAGAGAAGACACATGCTTCCTCCAACATGGAATAGCTTCAAAAAAGTTTCGAAGCCACTCTAATTCTTCACCAGCTTTGTCCAAAGCTATAAACTCAGATTCCATGGTGGACCGAGCTATACACGTTTACTTCGTGGACTTCCACGATACCGCACCACCTCCAATGGTGAATATGTATCCAATAGTGGAATAAGAATCTTTCGAATCCGAAATCCAACTAGCATCACTATACCCTTCAAGTATAGCCGGATATCTCGAGTAGTATAGCCCATACTCCAGGGTATACTTCAAGTATTTTAACACCCTGGTTAACACTTATCAATGCTCATAGCTTGGATTGCTCGTGAACCTACTCAACATATTTACAAGATAGGCCAAGTCTATACATGTACAATTTGTGATGTACATCAGATTGCCTATAATACGTGAGTATTCCATCTGAGCCACTGGTTCTGCTTCATTAGCAACCAGATTTACACTTAAATCAATGGGCGTCTTTTGATAGAATCGTCAAAAGCATTGAATTTCTTGAGCACTTTCTCCACATAGTGGGATTGTGACAAGATAATTCCATCAGGAGTTCTGCTGATTTTTATCCCCAGGATCACATCAACAGTCCCCATATCCTTCATGTCAGAGTTTCTCTTTAACATTCTTTTCGTGTCCATGATATTATCATGACTACTGCCCATGATTAACAAATCGTCTACGTATAGACAAACTATGACAAATGCTCCCGATGTCCCTTTGATATATACACATTTATCACCCTCGTTGATTTTAAACCCATTTGACAACATCGTATTGTCAAACTTAAGATGCCATTGTTTTGGAGCTTATTTCAGTCCGTACAAGGATCTTATTAACTTGTACACCTTCTTTTCTAGACCGGGTGCAACAAACCCTTCAGGTTGTTCCATGTAGATTTCAGCATCTAGCTCTCCATTCAGAAACGCCATCTTGACATCCATCTGATGAATCTCTAGATTGTGCAAAGCAGCAATCGCGAGAAGCACCTGAATAGATGCAATCCTCGTTACCGGAGAATATGTGTCAAAGAAGTCATACCCTTCTTTTTGTTTAAAGCCAAAGCCGTGCTTTATACTTATCAATAGTTCCATCTACTTTATACTTCTTCTTTAGGATCCACTTACATCCTAAAGACTTATGACCAGTAGGGAGATCAACCAACTCCCACGTATGATTTTGCAGAATGGAATCGATTTCACTATTGCTTCTTGCCAGAGCAGATCATCCGGTCTACTTAGAGCCTCTTTAATCGAGTTTGGCTCACCATCTAACATCAATGTTAGAAATTCAGGTCCAAAGGACTTAACCACCTTAGGCTTCTTACTTCGTCTTAGTTCTTCACCACTCGGTGTTGAACTAACTGTTCTGTCAAGTGTGACAACATGTGTCATACCAAGTGTTGTTCCAGATGTTATAACACCCAAAACAACATCTTCAAAGCAACATCTGCTGTAACACCTGCAGCTGTTCCAGATGTTATAACACCAGAAGTAACACCTCCAGCAACACCTCCAGAAACATCTGAATACAGTTGTTTCTTTAAACTTCCATTTATCCTTTCTTTACAAGGATAAATATTCTTAAAGAATATAACATGCCTTGACTCAATTATGGTACCAATTGTCATTTTCGGATTTTTTGACTTAAGTGCATAACCAATAAATACCCCCACACTTTAAGGTATTTATAAGAAGTCTTACGATTTTTCCACAATTCGTAAGGAATCTTATCTTTCTCTATAAGTGGGATTTTATTCAATATGTGGTTAGCCGTTAAAACAACTTCCGCCCACATATTCTGAGTTTCTTTGTTCAACTCCGGATTACGCCAGAACTTAGACAGCTCATGGTCATTTCATTAGCATTATAATGCTTTCCGCTGTTCTAAAATCATTAGAACCTCGTTCAAACAAATTTCAGAACCTTGTTCCGACAATTCTATTCGAACCATTTTACAGTAAGTTGTGACCTTAGATATTGTCACACCTTCAGCAACACTTCAGACCTCACACTTGGTTCTGAAACTGCCTTAGGTGTTACAACACTTTTGGCAACACCTCCTGTAAATATCTTTTCAGTGTCTATTTCTGGTGTTACAACACCTCAGACAATACTTTCTACAAGCGTGGGTACGATTAATGCATTTGGTGTTACAACACCTCAGACAACACTTTCTGTAACACTTAAATCTGCAACTGAAGCTCGAAAGCCAAAGTGAGACAGAAAGTATGGTTATACCCCCCGATCATTTGGATCCGTTAAAATTCTTAAAAAGTTTTCCAACACAATTTTCTCGAGTCTTTACCAAGACTTTCATGGATTTAGCTTCAGACCTCCGATTGTTTTCTTCGATTTTCAATCGTATAATTAGGCCACTAATCCAATTTCCTTCCAGTTATTCATTTAGGAATTTATGAAAATTCTCCAACCTGGTAACAACATCTAAACGATGCAAACCATTTGGAATTATTCATTTAAACAACACCCCTTCAGCACGAATATCATGCGGGATCCGTTGAAACTTTTAGACTAGTTTCAACGTATTTTTGTATTCTTGGAATCATCCATTTTTCAATCCAAAAATCAGAAACAACGAACCTCTTGGAAATCACATCCTCATTTCGTATTTCTTTTCAAAATATGAACATTTTGGAATAACATCCTCAGTTCCACACGATACATACAGTAAAGGTACCACTAAGTCCATTAAGGACAAAGTCATGGCATAGGAAATCATCATCCTAGCCCCATGCTTCAAACACAACGCGTTTTTAGCAACAACAACAATTCCAGCAACTACTAGAAGGTCTTCTATCAGATTCATCTCCAAGCTCTAGAAGCATAAAATTATAAGAAAAGTAAAATCTAACTATTACAAATCTTGTAAGGACTCCAACTCTAGAAGCATGAATCTGATAGAACTTTACAAGCTGAGTCGAGGAAGACCTCTATCCGCAAGCCAAATACGTCCCGTCTAGTGCTCACGGTTTGACGTAATATCCCCAAATATAAAACGACTTACATCTTTTGTGTAGTAGCACCACTAACACAAAAGCCCCATCGAACTAGAATGATTCAAGAACTGGTTTGCTTGACACAGAAAATGCAGAAAGGAAGTTCTGACACGAGATGTTGTAACACTGGGTAGTAACACCTAATGGACATATTATGAATTGCGAAAATCTGACTTCCTTTCTAACTTCTCACTCTCTCTCACTCTACTCATCCTCATCCACATGCAACATCATTTCCAACACTTGAGGGAATTAAAGATAAGAGAGTGGGGATTAACACCACATGTAACTCCCAAGAATTACAAATTTCTTTTATGACCACTACATGAGGAGTTACAAACTCCAAAAATCATATGAACTTAGACATCTTCTAATGTCTAGATTCATAGACACACAAACTTGGACACCTACAATGTCCAGATTCATCAGGCCCAACAGTCACTTGAATTTGGGCCAAGCTCATTTTCGAGTGACAAAACCAACTGAATCTAAACCCGAGCTCAAAGAGTCGGTCCGGTCCAAGGCCCATTTGTGATCATACACTTGTGTTATAGTATATCCAACCAATAACACCTTCTAGTATTTATACTAGGATAAACTATGCCCATTCGCGTGGCCAACTTCATGTATTAATTTCTCACTCATCACCGAAATTTGGTTTTGAGAAATATAAAATACTACGAACATCTACTCGAAAAGTAGATTAATAATTTATAATTCAATTCCTCCAGAATTAAATTCTTAGCCACCGAAAATTTGGTGAAAGTCGGGTCGACGCCAACTTTATCAAAACCAAATTTCCAACAATCTCTTCATAAAATCCTCCGAGACAAATTCCGACTCAGAATTTGGAAATTTTCTCTGCAATATCTAAAAACCAATTCAATCCTCCAGAAACTATTAGGACCAACAAGAGGACAATAGGATAATAAATGAAGTTATTATGAAGAATTTAAACAGATACAAATGATATGCAGGAAAATAAAATAAAAAACATTTAACAAAATTTAGTAAAAATTAAGAAAATAAATAATTAAAGACTGACGGAACCCTCAATTTCTCTCAATGATACTTTTGCAACGATATACACAAAACACGATATAATCAAAGGAAATGTAGGCAGTTTAACTTTTCATAGAAGGAATTAAATAACAAATATTTAAAACACAAATATTAAAGAACATACAATGCTTCCTGCAATTCTGGAAGACAACTCGGGATTTCCAAACTAGAAATAGAAGCTTACCTAAAGACAAGTGTAAGCTTCTTCCCAAAAAATAGACATTTCAAAAACATTCTAAAATCTAAAAGAATTACAAAGGAGAATATTGCAACGAGTTCTCTTTTGAAATAGCTTCAAAAGAAATTGCCTTCACAAGTGAGGGCTATCTCCCCTTTCATAGAATTTTCTAAGGGCATTGTGGGATTTTGTAAGTCCTGCCACAATACTGCTACACTAAACCCGTGCTACTACAGTACCAAACAATAACTAGTACAATTTTTTGCATAGCTACAGTGTGTTACAGTGATGAACAATATGAACAGTGCCTCCAGTATAAGTTTTTAATTTTTTTTCATTATTTACAATCATCTTCTTTTTAAGTGAGGTTCGTTCCATCTTCGTCAACCCTTCATTTGGTTAATGATATTTGCTTATTCTTTTACACCAACAACTTTAGGGAATCTATCTATTGATTTTTGC
The DNA here is from genome assembly GCA_016081115.2 of Rehmannia glutinosa. Classification (NCBI taxonomy): domain Eukaryota; kingdom Viridiplantae; phylum Streptophyta; class Magnoliopsida; order Lamiales; family Orobanchaceae; genus Rehmannia; species Rehmannia glutinosa. The sequence goes on from CM071925.1 coordinate 24,859,990, forward strand.
ATCCATTCTTGATCTTCTTTTGCCATATACCATTCTACAACTGCTGAAAGCTTGTTTTGATAGTGATTGGACTACAGAAAAATCACATATTTTGATCATTGCGATTTTCATATAGATTTTATAAATTCTATTTTGGAATGCAAGTCTATTATTCTAGTATTTATTTTGAAGTCAGTTCTCTTGATAAAGATCTTTTGCCAGAGTCATATTTCCCCACCTGTTAATTTGTACTATTTCAGACCTGGTGCATTTCAATTTGTAGTTGTATCCGTGAAAGTGTGAGTTGATAGGGGGATTTTCAACTTTAAGACATTCAAAGAGTAATATGTTTGGCTGACTCAAATTTGTATTCAATCCATTCTGAAGCTTTAGATTTAATGTTGGCAAAAATCCAGGCTTCATGGGGATGAAATGAGGATTGTTACTTTTGAATGATGGATTGGAGATTTTCTCCTAAACAACTCTCTTCTATGACTGTGTTGTCTGTTTTGAAGAGAACGAAATCTGTTGGGAAAATTTATGTATAGGTTTTGATGATACCATGAAAAACTTATATTAGGAAGTTGGCACCCCATTTTCTATGCAATTCAACTTGTAATAGATAGGGCTGTATGAGCTGAGTTGAAGTAAGCCAAGTTGAAGATTACAAGACTCGACTGAAGATTGAAGTGAAGACCCAGTCAAGTGACAGAAAAGTTGTCTCAGTCAGCTGGCTAACAACTAAGTCATTCCAAAATGATTGGAATCGAATGTCAAATGAGTATGCAACAGACAAGACTTGAAGAAAACTGAAAGAGATCCATTGTCAAGACAAGTCAAGGTTTTACTGGAAATAGGCATGTGTCAGTCTGGCAGCAATAAAGTTGTTTTGCTGAAAGAGTGCAAAAAGCAAGGAATCAATGAGATGTACCTGAAATCCTGCAGAGGTTAAGGAAAGGCTACAGAGCATTTAATTCATGGTATGATCTCCATCAATGTTGCAAGACAAGACAAGCCAACAACCTACGAGTGATTTGAAAATTATGTCTATCTCTTCAACGGACATATTTTCAAATGTGCACTATAAAAGGCTGAGGAAGAAAGTGAGAGAAGGTTACCAAGTTTTTAACACAAGCATACAAGCAATAACCTGCAACATCTCTCAAGCTTTACAAAGAATTCCTCAAACCTAAATTCGAATGAAATCAATCCAACACACTCAGTGTAGGAAAAACTACTTCATCAGTTGAAGAGGAAAATTGTTGTCAAGAACAAAGGAGTCTACTCTCCAAGGTTGAAGGAGAAGTAGTGAAGTTCTAGATCAAACCAGTACTTTGAACCTGTTGGAGGGATACGTGATCAAGTCCAACGGTTTGAAGGAGGCTGAAGTAGCATGACATCTATCTTGTGAAGAGGCTGAGTCTCAGGAGTAGCAGACTGTGTGATCAAAAAAAGCTGACTCGGAATGAAAAACTGCTTTGTAAACTTGGACTGAATAACTGCTTTGTAACCAAGTCAAGTTACCTAGTGGATTCCTCCAGCAGTTGGAGAAGAGTGGACTAGAGGAATTACCCCATCCTCAAACCACTATAAAAATGCTTTTGTCTATTTACTTTTCATCACACTTTAATTCTTGCATTATTTTCATATCTGTTGATAACGTAAAATTGCTTAAGTCTGCTGATAATAATCATTGCTAAAACAAATGTTGGAAAACGAACTTAAACTCTAAGGGTAAAAAGTCTTCCGCTGGTAAAACCAAATCAACTGCATTTCTAAGTGTTAGCTGAAAACATCTAAGTTATATTATCAACAGCTCAGTCGAGTCTGTTGAGTGGGTAACTTTGTTGTGTAAGCCAACCTAGCTATCCCTCAAAGACTTAGCTGATTTGAGTTAACTCTGAAACTATTTAAAAGGACTTAAATCAAAAAGTTGGTAAAGTTTATTCAACCCCTCCTTCTAAACTTTACAGATCACCCATTGGGACCTACAAAATCAATTAGACCAAAGTCTAATATGGTTTGGATAATGAGTTTTCCACCTAGGTATTTATTCCTCTAGCATGAACGATTTGGCATATCTCAAATTCAAACACGTTTATTAATTTTATTAATCAAGTGTGCATGAGCTTCCAGTAGTGAATCTTTTTTCAGCATTGTTTTGTACATTATGTTATTCTGCTATGATAATAAACATGCTATATTTATAAACCACTAATATCTAATTGATCTATTGAAGCTAGATTAAAAAGTCATGAAGTCCTTATTTTCTTACAAACTTCATTGACTTTTCCAAATCTGAGTTCCCTTATATTTTTGGGCAAAATTTTAATTTGTTGATGGGGGAAAAAGAAAGTTCATAAAGGCTCGAGTGGAATATCTTATGCTATCATTCTCACTTTTGTTATGATAAAAGCATTTGGTTCTGTATTTCCTATCCATAAATTGTTTATACCAATGTTCTCGTTAATATATATCAATTTTTCTTCAAAAGTGTGGAATCCATAAAAGATTGGATGTAGGATATGTATGGTTGCTGCTACAGGTGACCATGTCTGGAATATTTCTATTGTTTTCCATTTAGAACCACAAAGTATTGGAATCCACTTTCATGAATGAAATATCATCCTAAGGCATTTAAAGCTATGAAAGTGAGTGAACAGTGTATTTTTCTTAAATTTTCAAAAGTATTCACATTTTGTATAAAAAAAGGTTCTTTACTAACGTCATGGCGAAAAGCTAGGTCTAATGAAGCTTTTATCTTGCAACTCCTGCAATTGTGTCTTTAGTTCCTTCAGTTCCAATGGAGCCATGCGGTATGGAGCTTTAGAAATTGGAGACGTTCCTAGAAGCAGATCAATAACAAACTCAATCTCGCGGTCGGTTGGTAATACGGGAAGATCATCCGGAAATACATCGGGATATTCTCTCACTATTGGAACATCATCAAGGGTTGGTTGATGTTGTTCGTCGATGCTCGTGACACTTACTAGGTATCCTTCACAACCAGCTTCCAATAAACGTTACGCCTTTAGTGCCGATATCATTGGAAATCTAAAACGAGTTGTGATTCCAAGGAAGGTAAATGGATCGTCTCCTAGAGGTTAAAATGTCATTGTCTTTACCTAACAATCAATTATAGCACCATACTTCGACCACCAATCCATACCCAAAATTATATCATAGTCGTTCATTGTTAACACGATCAAATCAACATAAAGTTCTCTATTTTCTATTGGAATAACACAAGCTCTCAAAATTTGACTAGTTTTCTTAGTATCCTCACATACTCAATGGATTCAAATGAAAGAGTCGCTTACAAGTCAAATAATACGAATATTGGGGTGTTAAAGATAAAAGTTTACCTATCACTACTAATGGGTTAGCCTCTGCGTCTACTCTAGTGATATTAAATGCTCTGGCTGACACATTTTTTTGTCTCGTAGAATTTAGCCTATTTGGGCACGCACTAGCAAAATGTAATGGCATGTCACACGTAAAACATCTCCTGGTATCTATCGGGCAACTTCCAATATGTTGAGTCTTGCAGCTAGGCCAAAAAGGTAGTGGTATAGGTTCCTTACCCTAATCAGCTTTGTAAGTCGATTTATGACATCATCTCGGTCAGCAGTCGGTATAGGTGTCTCCCCTCCTTGATTTCTATCGCCGCCACTACTCTCACCTCCAGTTCTCACCATGAGTGAAACACTGTCTTAGGATAACCTACTAACACATGGCCAATATAATTTCATGAAACATAAAATAAATCAGACAATAGAGTAAAACTTACTGGCATGGCTGTGCTCCACAAGTTTTGAGTTCATGTACATGGATAGTCTACAGAACCTGTAGTCGAGCTCTGATACCACTCTGTGATGCCCACCCCTATTGCTACTATTAGAAAATAATAAATAGCACAACTCGACCACAAAGCCTATTTAAAATGTGTAATTTTTTTTCTTTTCCTTGCATAAATTTAATAACAGACGATCAACGAAATAAACCCTATACACTGCAACATAGATTTTATCATTTTGAGGCAAAAGACCAGTCAACTCTGTTTGTACGTAAACACGATGACTAGATATACCAACCCAAAACTCAAACCAGCACACTATTTACATATTTTTACATTAGAGTTTCAAAAGTTATATAAGGTAAGTTGAGTTCGTCATATAACACAATGTGAAGCCAAACCAAAATGAACCCAAAAACAAGCCCGACAGAGGTCTTCATCCATATCCATGATCCTCAAAACCTGACGAAGCTCCAGCATTGCCCAGTAAGCTAACAGGCTCAGGTATTGTCATGCTCACATGCAATGCATGAACTATATGAGCTAAAGCTTAGAAAGTAAAAATCATGCATGTCCAAAGAATAGTGATGATTTTCCAACATGTAATGCTAACATGTAAAATCCATGAATTCAAAATACCTTTCTCAAATTATTTTCTTTCATTTGGGCCCCTGACCGAACTACTATGCACCGGAAAAGAGCTCTGCACACAACAATAATGAAATGACCAATAATAGCAGTATGGATCTACGTGTGGACCATCCTCCCACGGCCCAGCCAAGGGTCCCCTACTTGCGTCCCTTGTGTCCGCCAAGAAGTATCCCACCCCGCAGGGCCATACATAGGTACTCACAAATGGACCATCCTCCTGTGACCCACCAAGAGCCCATCCCCTATCTAGCTCTGTGTTCACCAGGAAGTATCTCACTTGCTATACCTAAACATATATCATAAGCACGCCCATCGTGCCTTGGTGCACTAGCAGTGGTCAACAAACAACTATTTTCTTCTAGAAAATATTTTCGTGCATGCAAACATCCTCTTGTAATATGCATGCACATGGAAATGCTGTGAATGGCATGTTCAATGGCTCACCAAGCACCATATTGCAACATCATACAAGCCAATTATGCAACATATAATATCCACGTATATTCCACAAGATACCACAGTCACATATAATACAATCAATTCAAACAATACTATGTTCATGCATTACTGCTGCAGATGGATTTTTACTTACCTTTTACTTCTAGTAACATCTTACTCTTTGTTAGATACGTGATCTTTCCCATTCTAGTCAAAAACCAATCTGTATAAGGAACATAGATTGTAAATTTTTATTCTCATTTGACTATTACACAAAGCTTCAACAGGGTCACAATTCTAGTCATAAACTAATCTGTATAACGAACATAGATTGTAAATTTTTATTCTCATTTGACTATTACACAAAGCTTCAACAGAGGCATAAGCCTCAAATGTAAACCTCCATAATCTTAACTAATCAAGTCTACTAAATCTGACTCTTGCCTCAATTTTAATCAATCATAACCAATCTTTTCCACAACAGTTTAGCATTACTCAGGTCATAGAATTCTAACAATTATATATTTCATATCAAAGCTGCCTAAAGCTAGTTTGCCCCATTCAAAATTCCAAAACTCAACTCAATGGAAATCTTGTTACCTATTCTTTTTTTTTTCTGAATATCAAAAATCATCATATTAACTATTTTCTTTTATATATATATATAAGTAATTCCGTACACAACTAAGGTATAATTTACTTCCGATTATTAGTTCCAAGTTTAAAATATATATATTATAGCTTAAAAATATAACTTTTATTCCCATTTTATTATAATCCCCCGATTTAGAATTAATAAGAAAGGATAAAATCCATTTGAGAAGCATAATACTTACCAATATTTTTACTCTAATTCTTTTCTTTCTCGACACATACTCTTTTTCCATGTTTTTGTTTTCTTCTCGGTTAAGCCTGCTGAGTGTGTGTATTTGTGTTTTCTAGAAGTCAAGTTATACTTATCAATCTCTCATGTGGCTTACGGCGGTGAAAGTCTTATATAAGTTAATATATTAACTACACGTGTAACTTTTAATTGTATTTGTGATTAACTTATATATACATATGTAGTACAGGTATATCTCTACTCATAAATTAATTAAGTGGGAGTTTCAGTTTTCATATATATATATATATATATATATATATAGTGGTACTGTATATAGATATATGATGTGTAAGTTAAGTTATCTCTATTTCTAATACACTTTTCATATGTTAAGAATAAAAAATTAATTCTCCTTTATCATGTATATAAACTGCATCATAGTGCGATATATATTTATATTTATATGATTACAATATGTAACTAGTATGCATGTGATTAGTTATATATGTATTACGAATATTTACATATATGGATAACACATAATTATATATATATACCCATTAGAGCCCATCATTTAATAATTATTATTATTCTCTATTTAATTTATTCGCCTATTATATTCCCGTATATACACATCAATGCCATTTTCTACTTTTAAGTTTATCATGTGCAACTTTGTAACTTTTATACTTCTAATATTACCACGTGTAGCCCAATGGCATTTACCAGTTTGACACCTAGATGTTATCACTACAACATAAATAACATTAGGTAACACTCAAAAAATGTTACCTAATGGCCATAAAATGTTACTATAGACAATAGGTAGCACTTTTATGGCGCTGCACTTGCCCGTGCTACCTATAGTCTAAGGTATCACTTTTATTAGCTTTTAATAACACTTTTTCTAAGTGTTACATTAAGTTTTCTATTGGTAACACTTTGAAGCAATATTTCTAAAGTGTTACATATGAATTTTATGTAACACTTTTTTGTAACACTTTTTATATTTGTAACACTTTAAAAAAAATACTTCTAAAGTGTTGCATATGAATCTTATGTAACATTTTTTTTGTAGCACTTCGTAGAAATACTATTTTTTGTCACCATGTAGATTCGAACCCACGGCCTGTTATATATGGAAGTGGCAATTTGCCACTAAACTAAGTTGATTCTTATTACAACATTTGCTTTGTTTTATATATATACACACACACATATATATATATATTATATGTATATATAATATATTTTATATAATAAAGATTATATTTTATAATATATATATTAAATTATATTATACATTGTATATATCAAATTTTATATTGTATAGTATATAGTTTGAAAATCATATTATATTATATATTAAAGGACACAACAAATTAAAAATATCAAAAATATATAAAATAAATTTACCGACGGAAAAAATTCCTAAGTAATTACCGACAACATCGATTTTCATTGGTATTTTTTTCTTAAAAAGTAAAAAAATAAAAAAAGGTTTAACGATGAAATTGGTCTCCATTACTAAAAATTAAAAAATAAATAAATAATAATAAAAAATATATACACGCGCATTTTCCGTCGGTATTAAGATGGAATTAATTGCCTTCATAAAAAATAATAAAATAAAAGCAAAACTAAAATACTTTGTAAAAAGAAAATAAAAATTCAGTTAAAAAAACAGAGTACATGATGTCTAAAAGTTTTAGGTTTGGTGACATCAATTAATTAAATAAATCTTTGACATGATTTAATAATAGTTATATAATTTTGTGTTACTAAAATATAGCTTAAAAAGTGTTACAAACAATAAAATATAGTGTTGCCAAGAGTGCTTCTTAAATAAAGTGATACCTATTTGTGTTACAAAAGAAATAACAAAAATAAAGTAATACTTAAAAAGTGTTACTTATATAAAAGTGTTACATATAAGCGTTACATATTGATAAAAGTGTTACCTATTTGCGTTACAAAAGAAATAACAAAAAAAATTATACTTAAAAAGTGTTACTTATATAAAAGTGTTACATATAAGTGTTACATATTGATAAAGTGCTACAAAAGTGTTACATAAATATTGTAATGTAAAAAGTGTTACAAACATGTGTTACATATGTACCTTATGTAAAAAGTGCTACAAAATTTGTGTTACCTAATGTCATTTATGTTGTAGTGTATCATTTAAATATATGATCAATTTCTTAAGTTAGTAATCCAACTACTAGTACTGTACGAGAGTTCCAAATTATAAAATTAGTCATGCCATCTAAATGAAATAAATTATGCAAATACCAATTTCAATGCAAGTGGAACATAAACAACCTGCGGTGCATGAACTATATTGACCAAATGAGTAAGTGAAAGGCTCGGGTATTACATAACAATTAATACACTACTGAATACTTATATTATCACCAAATATTGGACAAGTATATACCAAAATATAATTTTAGGGTACCGTAATGGAATTATTTTTATACCATATTTTTATGGTTATAAAGCACCGAAGTCCGCATATGTATACACCAAAATATGCTTCCAATGTACAATATTGTCAATATTTTTATACCAACTTAAGTACCAGTGTTTAGTCTGAAATAAACATCCAAACACGCCATATTTCATGTTACATTAGCACCAAAATATGCATATATATACACGAAATAATGCGTTCAGAGCACAATATTATAAATATTTGTACATCAAAATATTGCGTCAATGAAGAGTGAGAATCCGTTTTTTCCTCATTATTAGGCGTATCTATTATGGAAATCTGATATTGAATATATCCCTTGATTTTAGGAAAGTAAATATGGTATTATTTTTACACCATTTTGATAGTTACCAATTTGCCCTTTTTACACATAAAATAAATGAAAAATGGTGTATTTTTAGGCCTAATATGAACCATTGATTGAATAGGATGGATGGATGAGATCTCTCGACACTGTCACATGGTAGGAGGCTGCCACATGAGATCATATTCCTACATACATATATATAATATATATATAAGGTACTCCCATCTCTCTCTATATACTCATGTGGCCCCCCTTCTCTTTCTCTCTCTTCTTACATCCCACACATCCCCCCTCTCTCTCCTCATAGGAAAAAAAAATACCTAAAGAAATGATACTTTAAAAACGTATACCTTTCAGTAGAATTGATACTTTTTTTAATAAAAAGTGATACTTTTTTTTAATAAGAAGTGATTTTTTTGATATACTTTTTTTAATAAGAAGTGATATTTTTTTTATAAGAAGTGATACGTAAATAAGAATTGATACTTTTTTTTTTAAATAAAAGTGATACTTTTCTTTATAAGAAGTGATATTTATTTTAATAAGAAGTGATACTTTTTTTAAATAAGAATAAATATTTTTTAAATAAAAAGTGATACATTTTTATTAATAAGAAGTGATATTTGTTTTATTAAGAAGTGAAACTTTTTAAATTATAAATGATACTTTTTTTTAATAAAAAATGATACATTTCTAAGTAAAAGTAATATTTATTTTAATAAAAAGTGATCACCTGCTGCAGATCAAGACAAGCAAATGACCAAGAAGTGAACTTTGAAAATACATCTATCTCTTCAACGGATACATTTTCGAACTATCACTATAAAAGGCTGAGGAATTTAAGAGATAGTACACTGATGCAACTCAAGACACAAAAGAGAAATCACGCAATCTCTGCAAAATACTCTCAAGCTAAACATTCAACCCTCAAGCCTAAAACTCGAAGGAAATCAATACAACACACTTAGTGAAGGAAAGACAACTTTAATTTGTTGAAGAGGAAATATTTGTTGAAAGACAAGGGGTCTGCAATCTAAGTCTAGTAAAGTAAGTAAAAATCCTCTCTCTACTCTTTCTCTCCTCCCACTCTCTAAAAAAACTCAAACCCTAAAACTTTAAACCCCTCCCCTCCTCCCAAGGCTGCCCCCTTCCCCCTCCTCCTCCTCCCTTCTCCTCCTCCTCCTCCTCCCCTTATCCCCTCCCCTCCCCAACCATGTTTCACATGGAGGCCAATGAAGGCACATTTTTTGTGTTATCTGGAGGTGATCGGATTCTCCGATCGATAGTGGAGGCAAGTCGGAGATCGGAGCTACAAAGAGGAGAGTTGGAGTCGGGTAGGTGATGGGTTGCGGTTAAAGATCGGGTGAGGGAGAGGTATTTTTCATTTCTTTTTTTCGATTTTTCTGTTTTTTTTTCGGTTTTTTTTGTTTGAGTCTTTATTTTTACCGGTTGATTTGTGAAACTCGTAGGCGGTCAGTTATTTCTGTCTTGCAGTGCGTGAAGTAGCTCGTGCCCGGATTTGTTCGAGTTGGATAGTCTCCCTTGAGGAGTGCCTTAGTCCTCCTTTCGGAGGTGGTTTAGTTTTCTTTTGCTTTGTGTTTTTTTTTCTTTTTAGTTGTTTCTTGTTTTGCTCCCTCGATTTACGGTGGTTTTACCTCTCGTACGGAGTTCTCCCCTTGACATGTATCAATGTATGTATATTCAAGGTGGTCATTTTGCCAGTTGGCAGTGTAAGTTTTGTTTTGTTAATATATAAAAGTTCTATCGTTTCAGAAAAAAAAAAAACAAGGGGTCTGCACATCCAAAGTTCAAGGAAGTGCAGTGAGGTTCCAGTTCGAACTAAAGCTTTGGACTTATTGGAGGGTTGGGTGATCAAATCCAAAAGTCTGAAGGAGATGAAGTAGCAGGACAACCGTCTTGTGAAGAGCTGAGTCCCAGAAGCAAAACCAGCTGTGTGATCAAGAACTAGCTTGGAGTGTCATCATTTTGTAACAAAGTCACTGTTACTTAGTGGATTATCTCCAGGGGTTGGAGAAGAGTGGATTAAAGGAATTGCCCCATCCTCGAACCACTATGAAAATTGCTCTGTGTCTTTTACATTCAGCACTTTAATTCTTGCATATCTTATTTGTTGTTTGTTAAATTTGCTAAGTCTGATAATAATAACTTAACCATAAAACAAGTATTGAAAACTTATTTTAATCAAAAGGTGAAAGACTTCTGCTGAAAAACTAGGTCTACTGTTTTTATAAAAGAGTCAACTTCTCAGCTGAGTTATCTTATCAATAGCTCTCTCGAGTCTGTTGAGTGGCTAATAGGGCTGTGCACGAGACTCGGAGATTATCGAAACCGAACTGAAAGATCTCCAAACCGAAAATATCTGTTGACTTTTTGACTTTCCCCGAACTGTACCGTACCGAAATTATTTATGGTACGGTCCTGGAGATTTTTCAAATACCCATACCGAGAACCGTACCGAACCACTCGAAACGAGGACCCGAAATTAGAACCGATTTTAAAGATTTTATGTAAATACATATACATTATTTCTATGTTGTTTCTACAAATGAAATTAAATTGATTATAAAGCATATTTATGAAAAAACCATAATACTACAACTATTATGAATTTTAAAAAACTTTGATATTAATAATAGAGTAAATCATTTGAAATTGAAATTAGTTAAATGATTAGTAAATTGCACTTAAAAGAGAAATAAGTAATAGTACCATATTATAACAATATAAAAAATTCATATTTTAATTTTTTACCACATCACATAAAATTATAAATGGAATTTTATTGATTATGTTAAGTTGTTAAGTATGAGACATTGAGATTATAAATTTATACAAGTTTTTATTTCAAGTTAATTTATAAAAATTATTAGTTAATTATATCTGTTCTATGTCAATATAAGGACAATTACCCAAAGAATAGACTATTATTGTATTATAGAGGTTATTAAGTTTAGAATTTTGGATTGTGTTACCTATTATAATTTTAGTTTTTATTTTGAGTCTACGCTAAAAAGAAACTAGAACTCTAGAAGTATATCCGTTAGGTGATTTTATATTGATTTTTTTTTCTTTTTTTTTCCTCCAAATTTGTATGTTTTATTTATGGCTAATCTCCGAATCTCCGTCCCGAACCGAACCGTACCGCCCCGTCCCATTACTACCGAATCTCCGTCCCGAACCGTACTGAACTTTCGGTACGGTTCGGGACGGAGATTTTTTTCTATGGTTCGGTTTTGGAGATTTATTTTTAGAATCTCCGAACTTCGGGACGGTTCTGGAAATTTCGAAATCTTCGAACCGTCCCGTACCATGCACACTGCTAGTGGCTAACGCTACTGTGAAGGTTGGACTAAGTTGTCCCTCAAGCACCCAGTTGACTTGTGTCTAAAACTCTTGATTTAAAAAAAAAGACTAAAATCAAAAAAATTGGTAAAGTCTATCCAACCCCCCTAGACTTTACATTATCACCCATTGGGACCTACATTAGGTTAAATCTTTTGATTCTAGGACATGATCGAAATTGTGGATTCATTATAGCTCTAGTTTGATTGTTTTATCATAATTGGTTTCTTGTGATCTATTTATGAATTCATGTGCTTATTTCTTGTAGATTATTTGGCCAACAATTTGCATACTTAAATTATTAGTTCATAATCTAGAAGATGAGATCTAACATTAGATAAGCTGTCACGCCCCACACAGGACGCGACGACGATCCACAACTTAAATACAAATAAATCAAACAGTCTAGATGAATATCAACGAAAACCCAATGAAACAGAGTCAAATAGCAGCGGAAATAAAGAACAAGTACGAGTTACAACTTACAATCCAACAAACATCCAAATTACATCCCCAAAATCAACTAAAGATAACAACTTAATAGTCAAAGGGTCCTACGCCCTTCAGTTACAGACCGGAATGAAAAGAGAATAAAAGAGTCCAACAGAAAATACAAGAAATAAGTCCAGCAACATCAACAACAATAGATAGTAAGTCCAACAAGCGGAGCACAGGAGCTCAGTCCGTGGTAGGTTCAACATCTTCAACAAAGTCCTCATCTAAAGGTTAGAAAACAGGAGGGGATGAGACAGAAATCCCAGTGGATGGGGTGATCGTGTGTAAGTGTGGCGATATATATAGTTAATGTGAGAAAATAGTTATATGAAAACGCGTGAGATATGATGCATGAATTCACACACAGTCCACAAGCGTCGTGATAAAATATTTAAGTAATATACTTATACAGTTTAAGAAAACAGTTCGTGGTCACACAAACACTATGTGATTGGCAAGACGGGTAGGATGCGGAATGTAACGCCAATCTATGCAAGCAATTCCGGTTTGTAGCGCCAACCAATGCGTACAAGTGGAGCGTGCGGATTTGTAGCGCAAGGCGGGTCCGATTAACTCGGATTTGTCATAATCATGATTATACCTCAAGATACTACGACCCGCTTCCCTTGGACAAACTCCGTCCCTCGGTTGCGGGATTAGAACGATGGGTCATAATCAGTGGAATAGCTTGGACAAACTCCGTCCCTCGGTTGCGGGATTAGAGCGATGGGGCGAGAGTGGAATAGCAGCCGAGCTGGTTCCATCCCCGACGTATTCATTCCGACTGTGAGCTCGACACACCAAGTTGACTCAAGCAGGAAAGTAAATACAAGTTCAGGTAGTCAACCAGGCAGTCGAGTATTATTGATTCAGGGAAGCAGTTCAGGAAAATTTTCGAAAGTCGCGAGTGGCAATTATGGCGTTGGTGGAGTTATTTGGATGAAGATGATTATCGGAAGGATAAGCAATCTTCGATATCTTGAAAGATTAGGTGGAACATAAGTCCCGTTATGGATTCAAAATCGCAAGACAAGGAAGTCGCCCCGCGATCGGGTATTAATCGGTCAAAACGATCCGATAAGTCAAGGGTTTTTGAGAAAATAAAATATTTTAATTAATAATTAAAGTCAGAGGGTCCAGATCTGTTTCCTTAAAAGGAAAATAATTTGAGTTAGGTCCTTGTTAAAAGAAAAATTTACCATTAGCCCCGTTTTGTAAAAACCAATACTTTTGGGGTTAAAATTGAATAAATAAATATCCCGACCTTGAAAAATTATGAGGTCAGTTCCTAAAATCTCTAAATTGTTCAGAGATTTAGGTTTTTAAAGTTTTGAGGTCGAGTTTTTATAAAATTCTCACATTGGCCCCAAATTTGTTAAAATTGTCATTTCGGACCTTAAGTTTAAAATAATCGGAACTCACAAACCGGAAGGGATTTTGACGTGATTCCAGTTGGAAAATGTCACTAAGGTTAGTGTGATATTGGGGCAAAAGCAGTTTTTAAAAGAAATAATTGTAGGTCCTTTAACCTTTGAAAATCTCATTTTTGTCTCATTTTGAAATAATTGCCTTTAAGGCTTTTGGGGGTCCAATTGTTATGAAATTTGAACCTTGAGTCCAAAATATAATTAAGTTATAGTTATATTAGTAATTCCAGGTACATGGGCTGTATAAGTCCTGGAAATTTCATTTGGGTCCTCAAGTTTAATCTTTTACAATTCGGTCCCTCAATTTTAGTAAAATTATTTTACCAGCTCTATACACTTGGATTTTTGGAATTCATTTAAAATATGTCATTTCCAGTCCCTTAAGAGTTAAAATTTAAAATTTTAAAATTAAGGTTTGGTACAGTTTCAAAAATTACAAAGTAGCCCTTAAACTTCTCAAATTTTACAATCTAGTCCTTGGGCTTTTAAATGTTGATTTTATTTATCTTAAAACTCTTAAAACTTTATTAAAATGTCCAAAATTTATTTTTGAACCTGAGTACAGTCCCAAAATTCGAAATTTGCAGAAGGGTCCCTTATGTTTTATTTTCTTGCAATTAAGTCCACCAACTTTCCATTTTTGCATTTTAAGTCCAAAAATTGAAATTTAATCAATTATGCTCGACTTGTCCAGGTTATAAGTCATCCAAAATATGGATTTCAAAGATCATACACATGCATGTCTAATTCATACAAGAATTCATCAAATAGAATATTAAATTGTACATGCATGCACCTAAATTTCAATAAATAGCATTTTTGAGCAACATTTGAGAAATTTCATAACTTGATACATAAAATTGACATGCAATACATAAAATATACATATCTCAAGTGCTCATGATCAAAACACTAATGATCAAAACACTACATTCATTTAACAAAATCCCTAGAAGTTGAAAGCATTTTTCCACCCACCTTAAATTTGGAGAGTTGTGAAATAAAAAGGATAAATTTCACAACTTGGTATGAAGTCACTTAGGTCAGACCCTAAGTCAAGAAATATCAAAAATTTAGAGTTAGGAAAAATGAGTGAAAAATTAAGAAGAAAAAGAAGAAGATAAAAAAAATTGGAAATACTACACTTTACCTTGTGTAGTAGGTGATTTGAAACTAGTTGAAGCTTCAAGTTTGGGATTTTTGGTTCACCTTCAAAATCACCTAAAGTCAGCCCCTATTTCTCAAAAATGAAAAAGGGGTGTTAAAATTTGAAGAAAATAGGGAGAAGAAGAAAGAAGGGCTCTAGTGTCCAAATCTTACCTTGTAGTCCAATTTCTCTACTAATTATTCTTCAAGTCTTCTAAATTCACCACCATGCATGCATGTCTTCAAGTAGTCTTCTAAGTACCTCAAAATCCAAAATTCAAACTTAAATTAAGAAGAGAAGGTGATGAGTAGTAAGGTATCAAGTTGAATTGAGGAATGAAATTTCTTACCTTTGAGATAGGGGGTTCGAATTTTATGGTTTTAAGTAGGAAGAATGTTTGTTTTTGTTTAGATGCTTGAAGAAAGAAAGAGTGTTTGATGATAGGAAGAAGATGTTCTTGAAGGTATGAAGGTATGCTTGAAGATGTGAAGGACTTGTGTTTGAATATATGAAGATGTGAAGAAATGGTACTTGAAGATTTGAAGATATGAAGAATTTGGTGTTTGAAGATTTGAATATATGAAGAGTTGGTGTTTGAATATTTGAAGATGTGAATGATTTTTAGAGAGAGATTAGAGAGAAGGAGGAGAATTTTGCTTGGAGATCAAAATGTGTTGGATAAAATGAACAATTTTTTTTTTCATTTTTGGCCATATTGGCCGTCCACTTTGAGTGAGAGAGGGGGAGAAATTTTTTGTTTAATTTGTGTCTTGAATTTTACTTTTGCATGGGAGACAAAATGCAAGTCAAAGTATGCGCTTGAATGGTGTTGGAAAATATTGAGAAGAATGTTGGTTAAGTGGAAGATGTTGGGAAAAATAGTAATAAAGAATTGGTGTATAAGATAATGTGTATAATGTTTGAATTAATGGTGTAATTATACACAAGATGACTAATATAAGGTGTAAGTGTACAAGAGTTGGGAGATATTTCTACACCAAAAATCTCATCACTATTGCCGTCCACTTAAGGGTATTTTGGTAATTCCATATATAATTTTTTTGTCCCAAATTTGATGATAATAGATGAATAATATCAATCTCCAAATTAATTAGTGATTTTCTTGATCACTTATAAGTCTCAAAATCACTAATCTAAATCAAATTCTTAATTCTAAAAGTCTCTAAAATAAATAGTCTCTTAAAATTCTAAGGTGACTAATAAATACAAAAATAGTAATAATGATCAATCAAGTGATCATAAATGCGAAATAGAATTAATAAATGATCATGACCACAAGTAATAAATAAAATGAAATAAATTGCAAAATATATATCATTAATATTTACCCGTCAAAGTGACGCGGTAAAATAGTCGATCAAATACATAGACGATAAAAGATCAATTACATGCTCGGAAAAATCGGGGCTTCACATAAGCGGATTCATAGCATAAACGGGTGTAGAGTCGGGAGGCTTACGATGTTTGTGGGGGTTTTCTTTAATTCTCTATGCTTTTGGGAGTTGATATTAATTGTTGAATAAGGATATTAGAAATTCATATTGATCTGAGTTTATTTTCTTTGGGAGAGGGAATAAGCTACGTTAGGAATTTAAACCCATAGATACACGAAAATTGGTTTTGGTGAAACACTAATTGGAATTAATATTGATGAAGCATGTTAAGATCATAGTCCTAAGATTGCTTTTTGTGATTATTTGAATCTTGTGAAGTTTGATGAATTATAATACTTTAGAAATTTTAGTTTAATAATTTTAGGGTTAATTAGATACGATTCTTGGAATACGAGATTTGTGGTACTTTATATGCCATCAATCCCTTGGAATATGACCTTGCTTGCCACTATCTATAGATAGTAACAAGAATTGTATCTAACATAATAAAAATTTTCATAAGCATTCATATTTTGGGGTAAAAGAAATTTCCCTAGCGAAACGAAAATAAAATTTTTCCTTAAGGAATTGCTACCTTAGCCTAACATAATTGTTTGCAAATCCATAGACAAAATTGTAAACAAAGAGTTAAACATCGAATTAATAATGAAACGAAAAGATCTAGACTATGATGATGAAACCCTCTTGAGTAGATGGGTCCGTCTTTACAATCTCGAACCTTCTTGGCTTCGTGGCTGGTAGAAGTCTCATTTTCTTTCTCTCTAATGTGTATTTTTTTCTGCCAAGTGTGTTATATCTGACTTTAGGGTTAAGTCTTCCTTTTATAGTTGCCTTTCGGGTTCCTTTTTAGAGTCCTTACAAAATAAGGAAATAAAATCCGCAGCACAGAACAAAAACCGCATGTCCGTGTGCATTTCACATGGCCAGGCCGTGTGAAGTTTCTTCAGTCTCTATAAATTGCACGGTACCATTCACACGGTCATCTCATTTCACACGACCCAGTCGTATGATTTGTTCTCTATAAATTCAATCTCCATCCATTCACACGGCCGTATTAAATTACACGGGGCTGGTCGTGTGAACTGTATTTTCTTGTTTTTTTCGCGTCTTCGTTCCTCACTTGGCTTTTGACATTCTGGTTCAGGTCATTCTACTGATATCCTTCGAAATATAGCTCAGTTTCCTACAAAAGTACACAACAATACGCAGTATCACGCCCACTAAGAGAAACTAACCCAAACACACTTAATATCCATGAAAATGTATTAATAATATGCTCAAATATACCTCTAAATGCATGCATACTTTACACTTATCAGTAGACATAAAAGAACTAAACGTGCAATATTTTTGTACAAATAAAGCAACAATGTCATAGTAACGAAGCAAGAAAAATAAAATAAAATTGTGTCTAATCAACATAAATACATGCAAATTCCATTTATTGTAGCCGTAAAAAAACTAAATGTGCTACATTTTGGTACAAACAAAAGCAATAAAGTCACACCAAATAAGCAAGAAAAAATTCGTGTATAATTCACGTAAGCGTTGTAACTGGAAAAAAAAATAAGTCAACCAGTCATTAAGCAACTAAAGAATGCAACTATTCGACTTTGATACTGACAAACATTCAATAATTTCACATAATATAGGCAACCATTGGAAATACAAAAAATAGATGCAAAGACAGGTAGAAGGATTACCTGTTGTATTTGATACTGACGAACTTTCGCCTATATATCCATCCATATGCGATTTGACGTCGATCAATTATTTTATAGTTCTTGTATTTTTATGCTGATTTTATGTTTTACATAATTTATGAAGGAGAATGGGAAGTTATGGATGTTTAGTTGTTGTAATCGTGATTATATTGTATAGGATATTTGTAGATTCCTGAAAGATTTGGTTACAAATGATGTATCAAATGGTTGCTTACACTGTATCGAATGAGTGTGATGAATTGGATGCGAGGGAATTAGTAAATTTTTCCATATCTACATTGTAATCGCTCTTATTTGATTTAATTTGTGTTTTTTTCTTTTTAACTAATTTACCCTTAACTATTTTTATTAAGGCAAGAAATATAATTAATAATGGTTTCATATGAGCCACTGATTGAAAAAGATTGATGGACATGATATGTCTTTACGTTCTTACTCCAGGTCCTGAATTCATATAACACAACCCCTATTCATATAAAATAAATTTGAACAAATAAAGAAATTTAAGCAAACTAGTTGAGGAAACAAATTTTAAAGTGAAAATCGAAAACCAATCTTGACCTGTTTATAATAGGCAAAAATTCATATAGGACCGTCTTACGGGTCTAAATCCGTAAGATGGATTCTATTGACCCGCAGATCCTGTTGACTAGGTCCGCGGGACAGAGCCACCTGCTCCTTTTTTTTCTTCTTGTTTTTCTTCCTTAGTTAAAGTAACAATTTTATGAGAAAAAATATCGGTTTTTTTTTAGATAAATTATCATATTTTTTAATATAACCACAGATTATGATTACCTTACAGTGAAGGAAAAATAAATATATCAGAGTTAAAGTAACACCCTTATGAGTAAATATATATATATTTTGAGATGAAATATCATGTTTTAAGGTAAAAGTATCTGTTTCTTTAAATAAACTATCACGTTTTATAATATAGTCACATATTATGAATTCAATACAAAGAAAGATGAATAATAAATATGATAGAGTTAAAGTAATACTTTTAGAGCATTCCCAAGAGACTCTTTAAATTTAAAGAGCATTTCTTTCAAAATAAAGAGCATCTTTAAATTTAAAGAGTGATATTTTTTACATCTTCCACACTCTATTTATATTTGACTCTTTATTTTGTCTTTTTTTCAATAATAATTTATTATACATAGGATATTAAAAGTAATTTATGATAATTTTCAAAATTTTGTGTTATTTTTGGAGAGTGACATTCAAAAAGATCATTCAAAGTGCAAGAAATATAATGCAATTAATTATAGAGAGTTGTTTTGGCTCTCCAAATTTGGAGAGTGAAAACTCATTCTCTAAATTTAAAAGTTAAAATAAAGAGTTTGTTAGAGAAGGTTTTTGGTTGATGACTCTTCAAAATAAAGAGCATTTCCGAATTAGAGAGTCTCTTGGGGATGCTCTTATAAGTAAAAGTATTTGTTTTTTGAGATAAAATAACATATTTTTTAATATAGTTACAAATTATGAATATATTACAATAAAAAAATATATATAACAGATTTAAAGTAACACTTTTATACGCTAAAGTATCTATTTTTTGAGATAAACTATCATTTTTTAATATAGTCACAAATTAAGAATGAAGGAAAGAAGGAAAAATAAAAAGTAAATATGATATAGTTAAAGCAACACTTTTATAAGTAAAAATATCCGTTTTATATAAAGTATCATGTTCTTTAATACATGTTGATTACAAAGTTACAGAATAGGGAATGCCTTCAAAATGGCAAATTACAGAAACAGAAAATTACAGAAATTGAACTAACTATTACAATGGTTAATAGAACTTCCGAAGCGAGTCGAGACGAATCTCTTTCCGCAAAGCAATTATGTCGGCTAGTGCTCACGGTTTGACGTATTGATTCCAAAGATGAAAGCGACTTACGTCTTACGTGTGTAGTAGCACCACTAACACGAAGCACCTTCGAACTAGAAAAGTCTTTCAAGATCGGTTCTTTGGACTTAGTGCGGAATGTAGAAAATAGCTTTTGGAGGTGTATGAAATGCTATGAATTTTTCTCGTGTAAAATCGCAATGCACAAAGAATGATTTTATAGACAACCAACACCGGCAGGAGATAAAAAGGTAGTGGGCATTAATCCAATTGTAACATCCCACATGTTACACCCCACTACTCCATAACAAATAAGTAGTGGGCTCTTTTCGGTGATCACTCTTGTAGGAGTTACTAACTCCAATGATCACACGAACCGACACCTACAATGTCCCGATTCATTTGGCTTCAACAGATCCAGCGATCACTCGAATCGGGCCAAGCCCATTTTCGAGTGGCAAAACTTTAGTGGACTCGACCGGGCCCAATAGGGGCGGGCCGCCCCGGCCTGATCCCGAGCCCGAGCCGGCCGGGCGGGCGGGCGGCGCGCGCGCGTGTGGCCCACTTGTGATCATCCACTTGTGTTATATTTTATACAACAAATAACACCTTATAGTAAATAAACTAGGATAAACTATGATTTGTATTCCATGTGGGATAAGGCATAAGCCTTTCATCTCCCTTTAAATAATCTTTACATAATGCCCATTTATGTGGCTACCTTCGTGCATTAATTTCTCACTCACCGAAATTCGGTTTTGAGAAATAAAAAATACTACGAATATCTACTCGGAACATAGATTAATAATATATAATTTAATTCCTCCGAATTAAATATTTAGCCACCGAAAAATTGGTCAAAGTCGGGTCGACACCCACTTTATCAAAACCAAAATTTCCAACAATCCCCACATGAGTGGAAATTAATGTATGCATGAATGCGGAACACGCAAACCGATCCTCAAGAGACAATATTGCATTCGAAAAGGTAGCTTATGGCTTTGAACATTCCGTAGTCAATACCATCGGGTACTTTGGCGGCTTAGTGGACGACGCAATGCCTTGAACTATTCCTCCACGGTGTATACCGAGTCATGAGATTAACACAATAATGTCTCAACACCTTCTGTTCTCACGTTTTGTGTCCGTTTGCCATGGACACCACTTTGGATTCATAAGTGTTACTTTGAAGCGCCCGCACTTCTCACTTATATAGGTAATCTCCTATCCGAGTATCTGCCATACTCAACCTCAACGAGGTGTAGGAATCATTAAAAGTCAAATGACTTAGCCTCACCACAACTTTGCAGGTGTTTCAACACTTGGTTTTGCTTTCTAGGGATGGGTTATAACATTGTTTCCAAGTGTTACAACATAACCTTCATAGTTTAGTTTTCCCATTGAACCAAGTTCTTGGGATCTCCAGTCATCATGGTTGGGTTACCACTATGATAGTTATTTTTACTTTGTGGACTTCAAGCCCATTCCTCTAGCAATTTACCCAATTGATCTCGATTGATCCTTTTGTCAAAGGATGCATCAAATTGTCTTTTGACTTTACGTAGTCAATTGACATCACACCATTTGAGATCAATTGTCTAACGGTATTGTGTCTCCGACGAATATGTCTAGACTTACCGTTATACATATTGCTCTGTGCCCTTCCTATAGCCGCTTGGCTATCACAGTGAATCATCACAGAAGGCACAGGCTTCCTCCAACATGGAATATCTTCCAGAAAGTTTCGAAGCCACTCTGCTTCTTCACCAGCTTTATCCAAAGCTATAAACTCAGATTCCATGGTGGACCGAGCTATACATGTTTGCTTCGTGGACTTCCACGATACCGCACCACCTCCAATGGTGAATATGTATCCACTAGTTGAATAAGAATCTTTCGAATCTGAGATCCAACTAGCATCACTATATCCTTCAAGTACAATTTGGATATCTTGAGTAGTATAGCCCATATTACAAGGTATACTTCAAGTATTTTAACACCCTGGTTAACGCTTTACAATGCTCATGGCTTGGATTGCTCGTGAACCTACTCAACATATTTCTGAGGGTAGGCCAAGTCCGGGCGTGTACAATTTGTGATGTACATCGATCGCCTATTATACGTGAGTATTCGGTTGAGCCACGGTTCTGCTTTTATTAGCAACCGATTTATACTTAAATCAATGGGCGTCTTTGACGGTGAATCTGAATCAAAAGCATTGAATTTCTTGAGCACTTTCTCCACATAGTGGGATTGTGACAAGATAATTCCATTAGGAGTTCTGCTGATTTTTATCCCAAGGATTACATCGGCGATCCCCATATCCTTCATGTCAAAGTTCCTCTTTAACATTCTTTTAGTCTCCATGATAGTATCATGACTCGCCCATGATTAACAAATCGTCTACGTATAGACAAACTATGACAAATGCTTCGATGTCCCTTTGACATATACGCATTTATCACACTCGTTGATTTTAAATCCATTTGACAACATCGTATTGTCAAACTTAAGATGCCATTGTTTTGGAGCTTGTTTGTCCGTACAAGGATCTTATTAACTTGCACACCTTCTTTTCTTGACGGGTGCAACAAACCCTTCAGTTGTTCCATGTATATTTCAAAGATCTATCTCTCCATTCGTAAACGCCGTCTTGACGTCCATCTCGATGAATCTCTAGATTGTGCAAAGCAAAGAATCGCAAGAAGCACCCGAATAGACGCAATCCTCGTTACTGGAGAATATGTGTCAAAGAAGTCATATCCTTCTTTTTGTTTAAAGCCTTTGGCTACAAGTCGTGCTTTATACTTATCAATAGTTCCATCTGCTTTATACTTCTTCTTTAGGATCCATTTACATCCTAAAGGTTTATGACCAGCAGGGAGATCAACCAACTCCCAAGTATGGTTGCGGAGAATGGACTCGATTTCACTATTGATAGCTTCTTGCCGAGCGGAGCATCCGGATCGCAGAGCCTCTTTAATCGAGTTTGGCTCACCATCTAACATAAATGTTATGTAATCTGGCCCAAAAGACTTAGCCGTCTTAGACCTCTTACTGCGTCTCGGTTCTTCACTAATTGGTGTTGAACCACTTGCAGTTTCGTGAGTTCTTTTATTAGTACTCACTTCTAATTTTCCTCTACAAGGGTAGACATCCTCAAAGAATACAACATTCTTTGATTCGATTATGGTACCTTCAGTCATTTTCGGATTTTCTGACTTATGTATCATAAATCTATATGCACTACTTTGGTATGCATATCCCACAAAGACACAATCAACTGTCTTTGGTCCAATTTTAACTTGTTTTGGTTCAGGTATTGCTACCTTAGCCAAACACCCCCACACTTTAAGGTATTTATAAGAAGGCTTACGATTTTTCCACAATTCGTAAGGTGTCTTATCTTTCCCTTTAAGTGGTATTTTATTCAATATGTGGTTGGCTGTTAAAACAGCTTCCCCCCACATATTCTGGGGTAATCCGGAACTTATCAACATGGCATTCATCATCTCTTTTAGAGTCCGGTTTTTGCGTTCAAAGCAACACCGTTAGACTGTGGTGAA
This sequence comes from Rehmannia glutinosa, assembly GCA_016081115.2. NCBI lineage: Eukaryota > Viridiplantae > Streptophyta > Magnoliopsida > Lamiales > Orobanchaceae > Rehmannia > Rehmannia glutinosa. Next base: position 24,883,476 of record CM071925.1, read on the forward strand.
TATGGTGCTGTTGTTTGATGAATTATGCCCGACTGGGTACATAGTTCTTCAAATGGTGCAACATATTCGCCACCTCTATCACTCCGAATTATTTTAATCCGGCTGCCAAGTTGATTTTCAACTTCATTTTTATAATTCTTAAAAGCCTCTAATGTTTCATCTTTGCTTCTTAACAAGTATAAGTAGCAAAATCTTGTGCAATCATCAATAAATGTGATGAAATATTTTTTACCACCTTTAGTTTGCACAAATTTTAGATCACACACATCAGTGTGTATCAACTCTAAAGGTGAAGTGATTCTTTCAACCGAATGAAACGGTAATTTAGCCATTTTAGCTTCAACACAAACTTCACATTTTCTTTGTGAGTTTACTTCAGGTAAATTAATCAATTCTAAATTTACCAACCTTTTTATAGCATTCAGATTTACATGTCCTAATCTAATATGCCATAAATTAGAGCACTCAGCAATATAAACAGAAGAAGATTCATTCTTATTCATATTCTCGCCAAAACGGCGTACATTCATTACATTCATTTTGAACAGTCCTTTCTCTAGATAACCCCTACCAAGGAACTGTCCAAATTTGCTAAGTACAAACTTTTCAGACTCAAAAACTAGTCTAAACCCATGGTTGACCAGCAGCGAACCCGAAACCAGATTTTTGCGGATGTCTGGGACATGCAGCACATCCTCCAGCTTCAACTCATTTCCCGAAGTAAGCTTTAGCACCACCGTTCCAACGCCAGCAACATCAGAAGAGGCGTGATTCCCCATATGGAGCTTCCTACCGGTCGATGGGATGTAAGAAGAGAATGCATCCTTATCAGAACAGACATGGCAAGTGGCACCGGTATCCACAAACCATTCTTTCGGGTTATCCACCAAATTGGCTTCAAACACCACCGCCGACATGTCAACTCAACGTCGGCTCCTTTCTTCAACCACATTGGCATTGGATCTGCGGTTTTGTTTTCTTTTTCTTTGCCGTGTGGCGATCTTTTGCCATATGGTTCGGTTTGCCACGATTGTAGCAAGCTCCTGGAATTTTTCAGCTGCCGGTTTCTTGCCTTTATCGTTAGGCCTTTTCTTCGAGTTACTTGACGAGCCGTGCTCCATCAAGTTGGCTTTTGACTCCATAGGGACAAGCTTGGACTTAGAGTCAATCCTCCTATTGTCTTCCTCAATTCTGAGTTTGACAATCAGATCCTCTAGTCCCATCTCCTTTCGCTTATGTTTGAGATAATTCTTGAAATCCCTCCAACTTGGGGGCAATTTCTCAATCAAGGCGGCCACTTGGAATGCTTCCGGCAAAGCCATTCCCTCGGCAGAGATTTCATGTAGGATTAACTGGAACTTCGAACTTGTTCCATCACGGTTTTAGAATCAACCATCACAAAATCCAAGAACTTACTGACAACAAATTTCTTTGTGCGAGCATCCTCGGTTTTGTACTTCTTCTCCAAAGAATCCTACAATTATTTGGAGGATTTCACAGCACAATACACACTGTAAATTGCATCACTAAGTCCGTTTAGGACATAGTTACGGCACAGGAAATCACCCTGGCCCCATGCATCAAACGCAGCGCGTTGCCAAAGATTCGTTTCGTTTCAAAGCAACAATAGGAGCGTCCTCGGTCGATCTTCGCCAGACTTAGGGTAGTCGGGTAGAACAACATTTTTTTGCCACCTCTTGAAGTCGAAACCCATGAATTTTTCGGGTTTCTCAGCTTGAGCAGGAGGGATGATCGGGGTTCTGCTTGTGCTTGCCATCGTGAAGTTCGGGACGTAATTGCTTTGCGATTGTTGATTACAAAGTTACAGAATAGGGAATGCCTTCAAAATGGCAAATTACAGAAACAGAAAATTACATAAATTGAACTAACTATTACAACTGGTTAATAGAACTTCCAGAAGCTGAGTCGAGACGAATCTCTTTCCGCAAAGCAATTACGTCCCGGCTAGTGCTCACGGTTTGACGTATTGCTTCCAAAGATGAAACGACTTACGTCTTACGTGTAGTAGCACCACTAATCTGAAGCACCTTCGAACTAGAAAAGTGTTCAAGATAGTTCTTTGGACTTAGTGCGGAATGTAGAAAATAGCTTTTGGAGGTGTATGAAATGCTATGAATTTTTCGTGTAAAATCAATGCAATGCAAAGAATGATTTTATAGACAACCAACACGTGTAGGAGATAAAAAGGTAGTGGGCATTAATCCAATTGTAACATCCCGGATGTTACACCCCACTACTCCATAATGGACAAGTAGTGGGCTCTTTTGGTGATCACTCATTGTAGGAGTTACTAACTTCAAATGATCACACGAATCCGGACACCTACAATGTCCCATTCATGGCTTCAGGCTTCAACAATCAGCGATACTCGAATCGGGGCAAGCCCATTTTCGAGTGGCAAAACTTTAGTGGACTGGACCGGGCCCAATAGGCGGCCGCCTGTGCCAGTGCCCAAGCCTGATCCCCGGGCCGGGCCGGGCCGGGCCGGGCGGCGGCAAGGCGCGCGTGTGGCCCACTTGTGATCATCCACTTGTGTTATAGTTTATACAACAAATAACACCTTCTAGTAAATAAACTAGGATAAACTATGATTTGTATTCCATGTGGGATAAGGCATGCCTTTTCATCTCCCTTTAAATAATCTTTACATAATGCCCATTTATGTGGCTACCTTCGTGTATTAATTTCTCACCACCAAATTCGGTTTGAGAAATAAAAATACTACGAATATCTACTCGAACGTAGATTAATAATATATAATTTAATTCCTCCGAATTAAATATTTAGCCACCGAAAAATTGGTCAAAGTCGGGTCGACACCCACTTTATCAAAACCAAAATTTCCAACAATACAGTCACATATTAGGAATTCAATACATCTAAGAAGGAAAAATATATTTGACAAGAGTTAAAATAACACTTTTATGAGATAAAGTATCAGTTTTTTGAGATAAAATATCATGTTCTTTAGTACAGTGAAGAAGGAAAATAAATATGACCAGCTTTGGGAATTTGTAATAATTTATGAATGAATTATACTCATTTTTTTGGGAAAGGAATGAGTTATATTCATGGTTATACTGAAATTGCACAACAAGCACCAGTGGTCTAGTGGTAGAATAGTGCTCTGCCATGGTATAGACCCGAGTTTGATTCCCGGCTAGCACATTCAGCGTGTGCTGAATCTCTTTATAATAATCAAAACCCACAAATGAGATCTCTAATTCCATGACACCAACGAGATCTCTATTTCTGCTGTGTTGAATATGGTATTTCGATTTGTTAGGTAAGTATTATGTTTATAAAACGATGTCATTACTATATATTTATAATTAGTTAATGTAATGAAATATCGTGAAAGAATAGGAGATTAATTCGGAGTGCAAACCAACCCAATCTATATATACTTAAATTTGAACTCAGCTACACATTCACCGTTCTTATCTACACAAGGATGGCGCCCGCATTTAGGACACAAGAACCCAAAAACTTATTTGTCAACCAGACATTGAAAAATTGATTTTAAGAGTTATTTGTCGGGTTACACTAAGCCTAAAACTAATGCACTCTTGTCACGGGTGTGGCAAAATAGTTCCATTTAAAGAATAGTCAATCAAGTTGTCTCAATCTAAATCATATTGAGCCAAGTCACCCAACCAACTTGTCACTCTTTAGTCAAATCAAAAATTGTCAGCATTCGAGGCAATGATTGTTAAACCAGAAATTAATTAATGTACTATACCTAAATAAATGGTCGTCAGAATATTTATTTAATCATATGTATTTTGGAACAATTTGCATATTAGACTTTATAATCACGTTTTATTACCTGGAATCGAGCCTTATCTTGCTCATTTATATTGAAAGCATCTTGTAATATAATTGTAGTTTATTTAATATAAAAAAGAATTGTTGACACGATGAACAAATATGGGTGTTTGTATATAAAACAATACTAACTGCATATTAAATGATGTTAATGTACGCTGGCAGAGCTAGGGGCTAATCTGGCCCTGACCCCTTCCAAATATATTTTTTACTATGTAAATTTTTTAAGAAATTTTTTATTAGGTATTTATATGTATGTTTTTTTTAGGTTTTATCCTGGCCCATCCCAATTTTCAGACGGCCATCCTTATTTTCTTACTGACTATTTCATTACCAACGTATGCATGAACAAAAAGCCAACAATAAGTAATGTAGGTCCTTAGTTAAAAATATGCAAACTAAATAATTATCTGAAAATGAGGGTTCAACGTCTTAGTGAACTGCAAGGAGTTTGCCGTTTGATTGCAATGGAGCTGAGTTTGCTGGCCATTCGATAATGTTGTTGATTAATGATATAAATATAAAAGCACCTTAATGTTGGTTTCACGGGTATATATAATATATGTGTGGTTGGTAATATGCATGGTCCAATTATTAAAGACCAAAAAATAATTACAAAAACTACACCTGAGATTTGGATTAATTATAAGAAAATCCAAGAAATAATTCGAAGATGACAAAAAAAAAAAAAAACTTTATGTTTGATTCTGTATTAAATGTAAGGGGATAATTGCAATATTTTTAAAAATGTAAGGGGGTGTTTGAAATTAATGTGTTTGATAATGAAGAGGTAAAATGTAATACAAAATCAAATTCATGAGGTATTTTGTAATTTTCAAAACTATGGGGTTTTTTTTGTAATTAACCCAAACCTAAGATATTGTTTTTGTCATTATCCAAAAAAAACGTATGATATCAATAGTCAATACAAGGCGATCGGGTAGGTTAATTTTCTTATTGGACTTGATGGCCGTAGGTGGTTCATAACAACTCAACAGTACTAATCACCTTAGTATTAATAGGTATAATTTTTGGCCACATTAAAAGGTCTTCAATTCATAATGAACACTACAATTATTCTCTTTCTCTTTGAACATAATTTGAGCATCGGACTGTTTTCGCCGAGACTACCTACCACTTGAAATTAAACGATTCCCTGTAGTAACTGCTCAATAGTTGACATCTTATTTGCGAACTCTTGGACCTTTTTGTATTATTGATAAGTTCACAAAACGACGGAAAAGATCGAATAAACATTTATAATATATATGCATATATCAAATAAAAAACTGTTACTACTTATAAGGGACGTTTGACATAAAACATTTGTTCTTATAATTATAACATTTCAAATCAAGCCAATAATGCAAAATATGAGTTTTGAGGTATCACAATTATACATAATGATATTTAAAGCACAAAAAGCTCCCATCACAAAACTCCACTTCCTCTAACTACTCAACGCAACTCCAAGTTGTATTCAACTTAATTAATTATTCTTATATTCTATTTTTTATCTTGAAGAATACAATTTAATTTTGCATGCTAAAACTTATGGTTAATTAAACAGAAAAATCGGAATCAGGTGAATTCATAGACGCATGGGTAAAATACAAACAAAAAAATTGTTAGGGAATTGATAGGGGCTTATTGATTTTATCATTATATATCCATGTATCATATATGTACTTACTTTCAAAATACACAAAATTTATATTTTCATATATATGATTTAAGACTCATAATTATGAATTTATGATCTAACTTAAAGTCACATATAATAATAAGTCCAATCCTAACACTATTTTAAAATTGTTTGTTATAAGTACCCTAATTTCAACGTGAAGATTAATGGATCTTTGACCCTGTTGGAAGTATAATCAAACTGAAATATCTTGAAGATTTTTTGGTGGAATATAGAATGAATTTTATGTACATAGTCCAAAAGATAAACTATATCAATGGATAACAAAACTCCAGCGTTCAAGTGGGAAGGAAAAAAAGGCATTCAGAAATTTGAATGTTTTCTGATTGAAGGCCCACTCTCTAAGTAGTAGGGAATGGATTGTCTTTTCGATTTCCTTCTTTCTTTTAAAATCTTTTTGAGATCCTAAAAATTCCAAAGGTAGGGAATGTGAAAAGTAGAGCATGCAATTGCTATTTGCCATTGGAAGTGTGCTTGTGTCTTTCAGCAGTTGTCAATGGACCCTACATAGGCTACAACTTTTTTATTTTTTAAAGAGAAATTGATATGGTTACCCTACTTTATGAGAAAAGTGGTACTATTTACGCCCAGTTCTTTTATATACGTCCCTGAGTGATTTTTTTGACTTTTTTATACTTCTGTATATTTTTTGGATATTTTATGTTTTTTTCAATTTTTTTGTTCTAATATTGGTTTATATGTTATTTTATGTTGTTTCGATGTTGCTTCTATTTATTTTCTTGGTTATATCTATGTTTTTGTTCATGTGTTGTTTTATATATTTTTTCTGTTGCTTTTGCGTTGTTATATAATATTTTTAATGTTGTTCTCATAATTTTCTGTTGTTTCAATTTAGTTTTCAATGTGTAAATACAATTTTTACCTATATTTTAGTTCTCTTTATTTATGTGGTATTTTTTTTATATTGTTTACGTTATTTCTGGGTTGTTTATGTACTATTTTTGATGTTGTTCTGATTTTTCTTTGTTATTTCCATTTAGTTTTCGATGATTCAATTCAATTTTTTTTTTACCTATTTTTAAGTTCTTTTTGTTCATATAGTGTTTTATATATTGTTCCGGGGTTGTTTCTATATAGTTTTTAATGTTGTTCTGTTGTTTCTTGATTGTTTTCATGTTTTTGACATTTTCTATCCATTGGATCAAAAATTGGATTGTGTTTTTTTATTCATGTATTGTTCTATATTATATATTTTCAATTTGTTTGGTTTTAATATATGTTGTTTATGTGTATATTTCTTGATTTTTTAATAAGATTTTGAGTATAAAATTGATTATTTAGTGGGGGCAAAAATTATTTTTCCACTTAAATTTCATTAGATGAAACATGTCTGAAACATGTTCGAAACAACCTTGAAACAACAGAATAAAAAAATCCAAAAAAATTGGTGTGAGCGTAAAAGTAATGTCAAAAAAAAGTGAGGGAGCATAAAAATGTCCAGAAATATTTTGGGAGCGTAAAAAGCTGTCCTATTTTCCGGAATATGAGGCAAATGTTGGGATGGCAATAGGTGGATCTGGGACGGGTTTCACCAAACTTAGAACCCGCCCCACGAAGGAAATACTGGATCCGAGACCCGTCCCGCCTTAGGACCCGCGACCCGGCGGGTTCAATCCACCAGAATCACATTAAGTCTGAATCAAAAATTTATTTGCAAGTCTTCTATCAGACATGCATTTACACACTGAGAAGGCATGACAAATAAAAAAATAAATGAGTGCACAAAAGAAATCACTTTTAGTACTTACATCTAATATATAAGACAATAGTCAGTGGGCAAAGTTGAGATTGGCGTTCAGCCGTGCGGTGGCGGAGGAGAATTAATGGAATAAAGAGAAAACTTTCTGGCAGAGCTTGTAAGTCCAAGTGGCTACAATAATCTATAGGGGGGTGAATAGATTATTCCGATTTTTCAGATTTTGCCCTCTTTTTCGAAAGACTCAAGCAAAGATGAAATGCAAAGTGCAAAAAGTAAATAGCACACGTCGATTTATAGTAGTTCAACCCACCTAGGGCCTAATCTACTACCACCCCAGTATATCCGGGATGGATTTCAAAAAGAAAAAAAGATTTTATTAATTTACCAAAAATTAATACAACACCTTGAGGATTACCACAACCCTCTTTCACCACCTTGAGGATTACCACAACCCTCTTTCACCACCTTGAGGATTACCACAACCCTCTTACAACACCTTGAGGATTACCACAACCCTCAAACACCTATCACCTAGATCACCCAAGTGTATTCTTACCACAAGAATACTCACAAGGATGTCTTGTGTTGAATGATGACCAAAATCAAGATTACAACTCAATAATGATTGATACAATATGAGTACAACTGTAATCAAGAATTGAAAGCCTAGACCTCAAATTTGTGCAAGTGAAAGTGCTAAGGCTAATACAACAAGATATATGAAAGTGTTTGCTTGATTGCTCTTTGCTTGTGTAGAGTGTTGTATCTTGTTGTTTGAATGAAGCCTCTATTTATAGGAGATGACTTGGCTTTCATTTCCAGACATTGGCTCCTCCTTGGGGAGTGATTTCTTTGCAAAAGAAACCATTTAAAATGATCAATATAGCTGTTAGAAATCAATCCCACAAAAATAGGGAAAAGCTGTCTAAAAACGCAACGGATAGTTTGCTGATAAACAGGGGGTTCGACCGGTCGCACAGAGATAAGATTGAAATTGAATTCTGCGAATTTTTACACAGGGCAACTGGTCGGAGGGGGGTGCGACCGATCGCCCTTAGCTGTGACCGGTTGGAGTTGAAGAAATTACGAAACAGAGAAGTCTGAACCAAGAGGGTCGCTTCTGTGCACGGTCGCCTGGGTCGACCGGTCGCCCTCCCCTTTTTTTCTTACGTCCCATTTTCTGTTTCAAAACTCAACTCAAGTACGGGTTTCCCTATAGGGCGACCGATCGAGCCTGAAACAAATGTGTTGTCCAATTTTTTATCGAAAATAAACTCCAAAAAATACTCCGAAAAATAGTAAAAATATTTTAAGACGATCGAAAGTATTTAGACAACATTTAAGGACATTGTTTTGGTTTAAAAACTTATTTGAACAAAATCGAACAAAATCATCAAAATCATGATAAAAACATTTATCTAACAAACTCCCCCTTTTTGATGATTACAAACCAAAATAATTTTCTCGAGGACGATTTGAAAAATAAATAAATTTTCCGGTTTTACAAGTAAACTATCCGTTAAAGATATTCCATACAAAGCTCCCCCTATCTATGAGCATATAAACAAAAGATTATTATAAGTTAGAAGCACAAGCTATAACAAGCTTATATAAGGTGCATATAGATATCATGAGCTAAGAAGCTCCCCCTGTCACAATACTTATAATCATTTGCACTTGAGTCCATAATACAAGCCATGGACTAGGTATTCTTGGCTTTAGAAAGCCATAGTTTATAGCTTTTATTGCGAGCTTTTAATAAGCTTCTTTTAGCTAACGAGCCAATTTCCTATTTCTCTCCCTTTGGAATCATCAAAAAGAATGCTAGGATGATAAAAACATCATACAATTATATCAAAGTGCGCAAAAGAGTCGGTTTATCAACCGTTGAGCAATTTAGGCTTAAAAATCCAAAGAAAATGGGAGAAATGTATCATGAAGAGTTCATACGCTCGTTTTATTTGCCAAAACATGATCTCAATAAGTAGAGAAGGCTTTTGGAAGCAATAGAATCATGTAGAAGTTGAAATTTTCATTGCGACATTTTATCGAACACTTTGTGGGCGTGAAAATTAAAAGAGGTTGTATATAGCTCTTGTAAATGTTTCAAGCCAAAAAAAAATTCATCACCAATTCACATCAATCATCATACAATACAACATAATAAATAAGCTCAGCAAGATCATATACAAAAAATATCAAGAATTATACAAGAAGGTCATAAACTCAAGGGTTCAACCCAATTGAGCAAAAGGAAGAGAAATTCTTACCATTTGATCGGAAAAGATGAGCCATGATGATGATAAACATGCTATATAAATGCCAAGTTGTGAATTGAATGCATGAAAACAAATTTTGAGTGAAATTTGTGTGAATTTGGCAAAGGGGACGAAAAAATGGCAAAAATAAGGTAAAATGGCGAATGTTGAAGACAGAACCATTTTAATCCAAAAATTGGCTTAGGGCGACCGGTCGACGTTGAGGGCGACCGGTTGCCCTCAACATGTTTAGCCCACTGTTTCAAAAATATGCAAAAAGGCAAACGTAAGCCTCATTCAATATGCATTATGCCTAACCGAGCTCGTACCGATGCAAAAGTCTCGGAAGATAGCGATTTAGTAAAAATGCCGCTAATTGATCTTGAGATGGTACAAAAGATATCTCAATTTTTCGTTTTGAAACACAATCCCTTATAAAATGATGTCGAATCTCAATATGTTTAGTACGGTTATGATGAACCGGGTTTTGAGCAATATTTATAGAGGATATATTATCACAAAAGATAGGTACATTTTCAAAAGAGCATTTGTAATCCGCTAAGGTTTGTTTCATCCAAATAAGTTGAGTACAACAAAAAGCGGCGGAAATATATTCGGCTTCGGCCGTTGAAAGAGAAACACAGCTTTGTTTCTTTGAAAACCAAGAAACTAGGCAATCGCCTAAAAATTGACATGATCCGGAAGTACTTTTCCGATCATCAATATTTCCCGCATAATCCGAATCACTATAACCTTTAAGAGAAAAAAATTTCATTCTTTGGATAGAATAAACCATATTGAATAGCGCCTTTTAAATATCGAAAAATCCTTTTAACGGCACTCATATGAGATTCTTTGGGATTGCTTTGAAAACGAGCACAAAGGCATACGACATGAAGAATGTCCGGTCTACTAGCGGTTAAATAAAGTAAACTACCAATCATACCTCGATACTTTGATTCATCCACGGACTTGCCTTTTTCATCTTTGTCAATTTTGACATTTGTTGCCATGGGGGTGGAAACGGTTCTTCCCTCTTCAATACCGAACTTTTTCAAAAGTTCTTTTGTATATTTTGATTGTGAGATGTATATGCCTTCTTGATATTGCTTAATTTGGAGTCCAAGAAAGAAATTGAGCTCCCCCATCATACTCATCTCAAATTCACCTTGCATTAACTTAGAAAATTTCTTGCACAAAGAATCATTAGTAGCACCAAAGATAATATCGTCAACATAAATTTGCACAAGTAAACAATCTTGCCCTTTTTCAAAAACAAAGAGAGTTGTATCAACTTTACCTCTTATAAAATCATTTTGCAAAAGAAAAGAGCTAAGTCTATTATACCATGCACGGGGTGCTTGTTTTAAACCATACAAGGCCTTTTTAAGTTTATAAACATCATTAAGCCTAGAAAAATTTTCAAACCCCGGAGGTTGTTTTACATAGACTTCTTCTTGAATAATACCATTTAAGAAAGCGGATTTAACATCCATTTGGTAAAGTTTGAAATTTTTAAAACAAGAATAGGCAAGTAAAATACGAATAGCTTCTAAACGTGCTACGGGTGCAAAAGTTTCATCATAGTCAATACCTTCTTCTTGACAATACCCTTGAGCTACTAACATTGCCTTATTTCGAACAATGTTGCCTTGATCATCAAGTTTGTCCGGAATACCCATTTTGTACAAATTATGGTTTGAGAAGGAGGACAAGGTACCAATTCCCATACATCATTTCTTTCAAATTGATTCAACTCATCTTGCATCTCTAGGAACCAATCCTCATCCTCAATAGCCTCCTTAGCATTTTTAGGCTCCTTTTGAGAAATAAGAGCTTTCTCGGCAAATTTTCCCCGGGTCATCACTTTGTCAAGGGGATCACCAATAATAAGATCTTTTGGGTGATCTCCCTTAAATTTCAATGCAACGGGAAGATCCGAGATATCACCTCTATCTTCTTGAGGACCATTTGAAGTGGACGGTTGATCATTTGATGTAGGCGGTTGAACATCAACTTGAACAATTGGTTCAATAATATCCTCTTCATCACTTTCATCATTGGGTATTCTTTCAACACCCGAAGCTTCATTGAATTTGACATAAATGGATTCTTCGACAACTCCACTAGTCTTATTGTAGACCCGATATGCTTTGCTTTTTGTTGAATATCCCATAAATATCCCTTCATCGGCCTTAGGATCAAGTTTGTCCAATTGGTCCTTGGTATTCAAAATAAAGCATTTACACCCAAATATCTTGAAATAACTAATATTTGGAGTTCTACCTTTCCAAAGCTCATATGGAGTTTTATTCATTTTAGGACGAATATAAACTCGATTAATGACATAGCAAGCGGTACTTACGGCTTTGGCCCAAAAGTATTTTGGAAGTGAAAATTCATTGAGCATGGACCGCCTCATCTCTTGTAATGTCCGATTTTTCCTTTCGGCTACTCCATTTTGTTGAGGTGTCCTTGGAGCCGAAAAATTATGAGTATATCCTTTGGTTTCACAAAATACTCTAAATTCACCATCAAATTCTCCACCTCGATCGCTTCGAATAGACTTGATAGTGTCTTCCTTTTCATTCCCAATAAGTCTACACAACTTAACAAACTCATTAATGGCATCGCTCTTATTGGTAAGAAAAAGAGCCCAAGTATATCTAGAAAAGTGATCGACAATAACGAAAGTGTAATGTTTTCCACTTAGACTAGCCGTACCAATATCCCCATACAAATCAAGATGAAGTAATTGTAGGGGTTTGGTTGTGGAAATTTCATTTTTGGGCTTAAAACTACTTTTAACTAATTTGTTCTTTTGACAAGTGTCACATAAGCCAAGATTTTCAAAATTCAATTTGGGTAGTCCTTTCACATATTGATTTTTGTAAATATTTTTCAAATTTTTGTATCCAACATGTCCAAGTCGCCTATGCCATAAACTAGTTAAATCATTATTTGCGACTAAACAAGAAACATTTTGACTAACCAAATCACTTGTACAAATTTTGTAAAGATTGCCTTTTCTATTTGCTTCACAAATAATTCACAATTTTTAAGTATAAGGCATTTTTCTTTATTAAAGGAAACATCATAATTTGAATCACAAAGTTGGCTAACACTTATCAAATTAAACTTAAGCCCTTCAACTAAAAGAACATTACTAAGAGAGAAAGAAGAGTTACCAATTTCTCCATTTCCAAGAATTTTTCCTTTGCCATTGCCGAACATAACCATACCCTCTTCTTGGAGCTTGATGTTGGTAAAAAGTTCTCTCCTCCCGATCATATGGCGTGAACATCCGCTGTCCACGAGCCATTTTGAATCTTCCATTGTTGTTATAGCCCCTATTACCTACAAAAGAATTCCTTTTAGGTACCCTATAATTTTGGGGTCCATGGGGGTTAGTCTTGAGACCTTTGGGTCTCCAAACATGTCTAGAGCTATTTCTCAATTTGCAATTATTAGCATAATGTCCAACTTTGCCACAATAAAAACATGTAGGAGTATTAGAATTACTAGCACGTACAAAAGTTGGACCTTAGTTGTTTTTCTTAAAAACACTTTGAAATGGCTTATAACCAAGTCTCAATTTGGAATGCTCACCTCTTTGTGCATCTAAAATTTTTGCGACTTTATCCGTGCTTATGTTGAAACGATGCATATCATTTTTCAAACATTCAATATCTTTTGTGAGCAATTCTTTTTCGGTTTCAAGAGAGTGAACTCTAGCAAGAGTAAGAGTATGAGCTTTGTCTAAAGATTCATAAGATGTAAATAATTTTTCTTTTTCAACCTTAAGCTCCTTATGCTCCTTATGCTCGTTTTTCAAATTATATTTAACAATTAAATTTTGAAACTCAATTTGCAATTCGTTAAAATCACATTGCAAGTCATCAACTATGGAGGAAGTAGAAGAATTAGAGTATACCTCATTATTTTCATCGTCTATGGCAATGAGACCATGTTCGGTTTCTCTTTCCTCATCGGTTGTTTCGAGTAGTTCATCCCACGTTTTGACCTCCGCATTTAGAGCCTTCTTTTTCGTGAAAGGCTTCCTTTTCTTTTGCTCCTCTTCATCGAGCTTTGGGCAATCGGCAATGAAGTGCCCGAGTTTTCTGCATTTGAAGCAAGCATTATCTCTTGGTTTTCTTGCTTTATTTTTGTTCACAAATTTTGCAAACTTTCGAACAAATGTGGCCGTCTCCTCATCATCATCATCATTATCATAGTATGCATTATTAAAAGAAGAAGCAAGACCTTTAAGAATAATTTGCATACCCGATTGATTTATGGATGGTTTGGAATTTTTCCTCTCCTTGAGATAGACTTCATAAATGAGTAGATTTCCAATAAGCTCGTCAAACTTGAGTGTCTCAAGATTTTGTGCCTCCGTGATTGCCGTTACTTTTTCGGACCATGAGCCGGGAAGAGCATTCAATACCTTGGTCACCTTGTCTTCTTCGGAAATGACTTTACGGAGGGCCACAAGAGATTGACAATATTGTCAAGCCTTTCCACCATCTTGGAGATGCTTTTGCCATCATACATGTTAAAGTTTTCAAAGTCTTTAACAAGCATGGTCTTTCTTGCTTGCTTGACTTTCTTAGTCTCTTCATAGATTGTCTCCAATTTTTCCCAAACCTCATGTGCCGACCTTATGCCTCTTATGCGATTATACTCGGTAGCTGTAAGAGAACAATACAAAATATTTAAGGCCTTACCGTTTAGAGAGAAAGCCTTTTGGTCGTTTTCGTCGAACTCCTTGAAAGGTTCAGGAGTCGAGGTGCCATCCTCCGATTTCCTGGTTGGTTGATCAACTCCTTTAATGACCACATTCCAAATGTCGAACCCGCACCCTTGTAGAAAGCACTCCATATGGTCTTTCCAAAATACGTAGTTGTTGGCGTCGAATAGTGGTGGCTTGTTGGTGGAGGCGCCGGTGGTGAGATGAGCATCATGTGTAGCCATGAATCTTTCCTCTTTACTCGGAACGAGCTAGCCAAAGAGTTTGGCTTTGATACCACTTGTAAGTCTAAGTGGCTACAATAATCTAGAGGGGGGGTGAATAGATTATTCCGGTTTTTCAGATTTTGCTCTCTTTTTCGAAAGACTCAAGCAAAGATGAAATGCAAAGTGCGGAAAATAAATAGCACACGTCGATTTATAGTAGTTCAACCCACTTAGGGCCTAATCTACTACCACCCCAGTATATCCGGGATGGATTTCAAAAAGAAAAAAAGATTTTATTAATTTACCAAAAATTAATACAACACCTTGAGGATTACCACAACCCTCTTTCACCACCTTGAGGATTACCACAACCCTCTTACAACACCTTGAGGATTACCACAACCCTCAAACACCTATCACCTAGATCACCCAAGTGTATTCTTACCACAAGAATACTCACAAGGATGTCTTGTGTTGAATGATGACCAAAATCAAGATTACAACTCAATAATGATTGATACAATATGAGTACAAGTGTAATCAAGAATTGAAAGCCTAGACCTCAAATTTGTGCAAGTGAAAGTGCTAAGGCTAATACAACAAGATATATGAAAGTGTTTTCTTGATTGCTCTTTGCTTGTGTAGAGTGTTGTATCTTGTTGTTTGAATGAAGCCTCTATTTATAGGAGAGGACTTGACTTTCATTTCCAGACATTGGCTCCTCCTTGGGGAGTGATTTGCTGCAAAAGAAACCATTTAAAATGATCAATATAGATGTTAGAAATCAATCCCACAAAATAGGGAAAAGCTGTCTAAAAACGCAACGGATAGTTTGCTGATAAACAGGGGGTTCGACCGGTCGCGAAGAGATAAGATTGAAATTGAATTCTGCGAATTTTTACACAGGGCAACTGGTCGGAGGGGGGTGCGACCGGTCGCCCTTAGCTGTGACCGGTTGGAGTTGAAGAAATTACGAAACAGAGAAGTCTGAACCAAGAGGGCTGCTTCCAGGTACCGGTCGCCCAGGGGTCGACCGGTCGCCCACCTGGTCGACCGGTCGCCCTCCCCTTTTTTTCTTACGTCCCATTTTCTGTTTCAAAACTCAACTCAGGTACGGGTTGCCCTATAGGGCGACCGGTCTAGCCTCAAACAAATGTGTTGTCCAATTTTTTATCGAAAATAAACTCCAAAAAATACTCCGAAAAATAGTAAAAACATTTTAAGACGATCGAAAGTATTTAGACAACATTTAGGGACATTGTTTTGGTTTAAAAACTTATTTGAACAAAATCGAACAAAATCATCAAAATCATGATAAAAACATTTATCAACAGAGCTAGCTATGAGAGCTGAGACGAAGAGTCCCAAGAGCAGAATTTTAGGGACACAAACCCTAGCCGCGGGCAGTCGAGAGTAATATGAGACCAAGAGGTGAGATGTGCTGACCGTTGAGGTCTCAACTTAATAAATATAAAAATAAATTATTGAAGTTAATATAAACGGGACGGGTCCTTAAGGACTCGTTACCTGCACCGGACCCGGCGGGTTTTAGTCAAACGGGTTTGTGACCCGTTCGGGACCCGTTTGATCAGGTTTAGACCCGCCCATGCGGAGGCGGGTTTTGATCCGCTCCATTGCTATCCCTAGGCAAATGTGTCTTTAATCCTTTTTCACGTGTATGAATTTTTTCAATTTTAAGTAAGTGCTTAAAAATGGAAAATATTTAATATATTTTACGTAACTCAGTTATAGGTTGTAACTTATTTATTTCAGTTTATTTTTATTCATTTTAATAAATGAGTAGGAGTTTGCGTATAAATCTACATCTTTTACGATGGTTTCCAAGAAAAGTATAATATATGTATATATATTGGAGTAAACAAATATGGGAAAAGGACATGAATACCCCATTTTCATACTCAATCCCAGCACAATACCCATTTTACGCTGATTTTGGACAAAAATACCATTTTCCGTTGAATTTTGACAAAAATACCCATTTTCCGCTAATTTTGGACAAAAATATCCATTTTCCGCTGATTTTTTGCGTTGGTTTCTTTGTTGTTTCTTTGTTGTTCTAAACATGTTTGTTGTTTCTTTGTTGTTTCATACCTGTTTCATTTATGTTTGTTATATGTTTCACTTAGCCAACTTTTCATTGAATTCCACAATTGCATGGAGAAAATCTCAGGTGGTATGCCACAATGGACAATGGGAAGAAAATAGAGAGTATACCAACTTTGTTCTAGGGAATTGGTGAAATATTTCCATTTAGTTTAGATTTGGGATAAAGATTTATGCTATCTGCAAACTTTTTGAGTCTCTAATCAAATAAGTAAAGTATCTTCCCAGGAGATGGATGTACAATACAGATTGATTTAATTTTTCAGATACACTAGTTTGTTATCATTTGTAACCCTGCTTATACTTTGCTCAATTGTGCTTATGATCACTACATCTTGCTACTTTCTTTAATTTCATCAACATGTTGAGTTTATTCACGTGAAAACTGAAAAACCCATGTAAATCGGTTTTGCTTTCATCGATTTACTCATCATTGGGTTGACAATTACTCCATCAGATTCTAGGATATAAGATATATTTTTGTTAATTAAAAATATGTTTCTAATAGTGTTTCTTTTTAATAATGTTTTTCAAAAGTTATAAAATAAGTTAATTAATGGAATTAATGGTTCTAGGACTGAGTCTAAGATTAGATTGAGTTTAAATATGAGTTCTTAAAAGTTTCAACATTTCCGAGTTTCGAATGCATACAAGCACACTCCAAAACACACGACTCATTAGACTGTGTTAATTTACTACAAACTTTTATCACATGATCCCCTGTTTCACAATTGTTTCTTACATGTTTTATTTATGTTTCTTACATGTTTCAACTGATTATACCATCATTAAAGATTTACGTAACAACAATTCTCTAAATCATTAGGAAGTGGAGGTAGAATCTCAATGTCGTTGTCATTGTCATCACCATTTTGCAGCTTCAACTTAGCATGATTGTGAAGCAAATGACTGAGCCTTGCTTGTTCATTCTCTATCTCGAACGCTTCAACGTCCAAAGCCTTCCCAACAATAAAGTGTTTGGCATAACAAGCAACAAAAAATCTCACATTCACTACAAAAGAAATAAAAAAAGATAGACAGTCAGATAGATAACACAACAAATAAAAAACAATAAAAAAGAACAAAATAAATGGAAAATACATAAAAGAACAAAAGAAACATAAAAGAAACAACTTCGAAACAACATCGAAACAAACGAAAAACTTCAAATCACAAAATAATAAAAGAACACAGAAAAATCATGCATCAGCAACACAAAATCAACAAATTATTCAAATTTGCATTCAACACAGACCCGCGCCCCGCCTTGCATGGGGCGGGTCCCCCCCCGTTAAAACAAAAACCAAATGCTTTCCTCTTTGCATCCGTCACAGTTCTGGAAAACATATGACAACTCACATAGCATAACAAGATCACATAGCATATTATCTCCATTATAGCTATCATGATATGAATTCAGTTCAAAATACAGAAGCAGGACAAACCAAAAAGGGGACAGTTTAGTTTACAATTAATTGCAAAAGGCTGACGCCCTTTAAAATTTTAATCCCCTAATATACAGTAAAAATCGATGAAGAAAATATCGAAACAAAAACGCGCCAACTCCCTCATACGAACGAATACATGCTCTCGATATCTATAAAAGCCTCTTTCTCTAACTACAAAAAAAAACCCAAATTCGAAATTAAAAAAAATAAAGAGAGAGAAAAACAGACTTAGTCGAGGCGGGGCGGCGGAGAAGATGGCGAGGCGCCGGCGGAAACGAAGAGGTGCAGCCGTGTAGCAGGTGGGAGGTGGAAAGAGAGTAGGATTTCAGATTTTGATTTTTGAGGGAGAACTAGGGTTTGTGAAATGAAAAAGGATGAAGAAGTCTTAATAAGGTCTTAACTGGAACTGGAAAAAACTTAATAAAAGTTCTTAATCCAAACATGTAATGAAACTAAAGATAGGATATTTTTGTCATGGGATGGAGTGGGTGGAGTATTTTTGTGATGGGTGGGTATTTTTGTCTTTTTTTTAAAAAAAATTAGGGTATTTTGTGTAATTTCCTCAAAAAATATTATGTTCCAAACTATTATTGTTTTATATATACACATTGCCACGTAATACTGTTGGTTATATTTTATCATTTAAAATTATACGATTTTTATCCTTTAGCATCTTCTGATTGTATATTTAATTGAAATTCCATCACGTGACGTGTAATATATGAGTTTTTTCAAAGGCAACTGTGATGTATGGTTATATTTTTAAATACCCATTAATTCTAGTTTTAACTATTAATAAAAATAAAATCTTGTTTATTTATCTAAAACATTCAATGGAAATCACGTATTCCTTTCCGTATAATTTAAATTTTCAAAGTTATACATACCTATATCAATGTAATATATATTTTTCTATTCAAATTCAATCAATCTAATGGACCCATCAATTAAAAATCTTACAAATTTAATATCTCCATACAAATTAAATATTGAAAGTTGATCCATCATTATCAACTTTTCAAATTACTAAATATATAAAATTTTCAATTTACACACGTGAAAAACACAAACATATTTCATCTTTATCACAGACTTTTGTTTTCATAAGTATCTCAAAAAAACAAATTCTCATTTCTAAACCTATATAAATTTCATTTTCATTCATTAACAGTACTCACAAATTTCACACGAAATAAAAAATTCTCAAAATTTGTTTTTCAACAAGACGAAGTTAAAAATAAACCTTGGAAACGTAGCCATAAAAAATGGTCAAATTACTTTAAGATTCTACCACTTGCTGTTGAACTTTGCAAGTATTATCAATTTATCTTGTAAATTTCAAGGACGACATATATGAGTTTATTCTTTAATCGTACTTGACTTATGCTAATTTATTTTTTAAATATACATTCTAAAAAATTACAATTTTAATTGCTGTATATATTATTTCATTCAATTGACAAATAATTTTTTAATTTAAATTTTAAATTATAATTATTTTAATTTAAAATTTAATAAAATAAGTTAAAGACGATAAATTATAATTCACAAAAAAATAAAAAGGAATAAATAAAAAATTAAAATTTATTGAAATATATTTCTCTTCTTAAAAAGTGTTAATGAATCACGTTTTGTGAATTAGTAATAGAACTAGTGTTACACCCGTGCAATGCACGGTGAGTGTTATATTGGATCTTTGCAATTGGATTGTGTTGAAGAATATAGAGTTCGTCGTGTCGAACAATTGGATGGATGTTAAAAGAGTAATAATAATAAAATATAAAATTATAAAATAAAATTCAAACAAATTATTGAAATTAAAGCACTATATCAAAAAACTACAAATTTTGAAAGACTTCTTTGTACACGACATTCATTGTTTGCTTGTTGTTTGATTTGTTGTCACCACAGACTAATATTTTCAAACCCTTGCGATTGGTGACTCGGGAAACAACAACGTAGAATTGGCCATGACTGAATACTGGATTCCGTAAAAATAGGTCGACATTGGAGAGGGATTGGCCTTGACTCTTATTTATAGTCATTGCATACGATACAATAAGAGGGAACTGTCTTCGTTGAAACTTGAATGGAATTCTGAGGTCCGATGAGGTCAATGTCATTCGCGGAATCAACACCTTATGACCTGCATTCGTTCCGGTGAGAATTTTAGCTTCAAGTACATGTTTGGCGAGCCTCGTAATAACCAATCTAGTGTCGTTACACAATCCAATAGAATGGTCCATGTTCCTCAAGAGCATAACCAACGTACCAACCTTCAAATGCAATTCATGATTAGGAACACCGGAACATCTTATCCCATTCAAAAATTCTGGTGTGTGCAGATCATGCAAGAAGTCAACATTAGCATCAGATTTGCATGTGCTATCAAAGCTCAAATACGTCTAGTCTTCGGAAGAATTTAAAGACGTCATATATTGATTTATGGACTCAACAACATCGAGGGTTGGTGCCAGTTTAGCCCTCTCTTTCAAGTAAGTCTGACCATCAACGACGTCTCTAAACATCGGATAAGTACTTTCAACAATAGTTGCAATTGGATCACTAGAAGATTATAGCACGATATCTTCAGGTATATCAATAGTTGCACAACCACCATTCGATCCTCTGATTGTTCCATCTCCAATACTTGCATTCCATTCAGAAAGTTGCACCAAATCTTCATAATCATCGGTTCCACCAAAGCTTTGAAGCTGCATGTTCTTAGTGACTTTTAAAAATGTGCAATCTTTCCACAAATACGATGAATTAATCGTTGCATTCACAATGTCCTGCCGACTTCCCTTAGGTATAACAGGCAAGATCTTTCTGAAGTCTCCACTAAACACAACAGTTTTCCCTCCAAACACTATATGTTCCGCCAACGGGTTGTCTTGTTTTAAAAGAGATCGCAAAGTTTCGTCAAGTGCTTCAAAGCAAAACTTGTGCATCATCGGTGCTTCGTTCTAGATTATAAGCTTAGAACGAATAATCAACTCCACAAGCGGACTCTCCTGATTAATATTGCATGTTGAGTCTTCATTTGGGGTTAAGGGATTAACAAATTGCGAATGTGTTGTCCTGCCACCTGGCAACAGAAGAGATGCTATGCCGCTCGATGCAACATTTAGTACAATTTCTCCTTTTGATCTCAACACTGAAGATAAAGACCTCCACAAAAATGTCTTGCATGTACTTCCATATCCGTAGACAAAGAACATACCACCTTTATCGGATACCACCATATGCATTATTTTCGAGTAAACAGTACGTTGTTCATCGTTTAGCTTGGAAAGTAGATTCTGGTGCTCAACCAATAGCACCTTACGATCGTAGCGCAACTCGTCGTATATCAGTCTGTTTCGGTGGTTTTGAAGATTGTCAACATTGACATCAAATCAAAATTGCGTAGACTCTTACCACGACTTCTTAACAATTTTTTAATGTCCGATAAGGCAAGATTCTTGATTTGGTCCTCACTTAATACCAGATCTGCACAAGAAGAAGAAATATAATAAATTTCACAAAAAATTAATATCACTAAAATTTATAAACTATGGAAATATTCGCCCAAAAAGAATGACATAAGATATAAAATATAATACATAAATACCTTGATGATTTAGAAGACGTCTTCGATTATATAAAATATCATCCGAAAGGAACTCCCAACATTTCTCCCACACTGCTTCTGGCCTGCTCAAAGAATCCGATGACAACAATGACGCAAACAAACTTCTTAGGGTCTCAGCAGATGCCCAGTGACTCGCTTCAATGATGGCGTCAATATATTCCCTATCGTCTTCTAACAGGCCAAGAGCATAGCAAGCTTCACAATAGGAAGAGTGTTGCACACCGTTGACCTTCTTGTAGTCGTCGTGACACGTAGCCTCTCGGACCACGTTAATGAGACACCTCAAATAGTACATATCCCTACAACCCGGAGGGACATAAAAAACACGCCCTATTGATTTTCCAATCTTCCTCGGCTTCCACTTTCTGAGATCTGGTTTCCAAACACATTTAGTTGGAGCTTCAACATAAGTCAACTCCCTAGCTTGAGGATATATTTTATTGGCTTCCATCCAAGCTAAAAACATGCTTTCTTTAACTGAATCTTTCTTTAGAACATCATCTATTCTTTTAGAATCAGAGAAAATAACACTCTGCTCATTTGGAAGTTGGAAGCTTAAATGTTCAACTAGAGGATATTTAAATTGGATTTCAAAACCAAGTAATCTCCATGCTGCCTCACACGATGAAATATATCTACAATCGTAAAACATACCAACTTTGTCAACAATTTTCCCAAATTCCTCATCATTGGTGCTCGTATAGAACGACGCTGAAACCCGGTCATGTCCTTTATTGACATACTTGAATAAATATTTTATGGATCTGGACTGGTTATACCATTCTACATTAATGTGAGCTCCGTGATTTTTAGCAAAAGAATCGATTTATTGGCGGTACAACATATTTGTTATCCAGAGGAACACCATTTTTCTCCACAATTCTCCCATTATTTCTTCGTCTATAACGTGGATACCCTTCTTCATCAATAGTAGTTGCATCCACAAATATTTTTGGAAAATGTTTGGTGCAACGACCATCAACCATACACGGAGAGTTTTTTCTTACATCTCCACATGACCATGAATCATGTGGTCTCACACCACAACATAATAATACGGATCAAAGCCCTCATCGGGTATTTATGCTGATATAATCCGATCTATATCATCTGCGTTGGATACTTGTCTTCTTTAGACATGAAAAGCAATATGTGTGCATGAGGCAAACCACGCTTCTGAAATTCTGTCGTGTATATAACTGCAACATTATAATTAAGAAAAAATAACGTGAAAAGTAAGAAACAAAAAAAAATCTCACATAGAAATAAAATAGTTGAGAAGAATTATAACCTGCTATTACATTCCCAAACATTTTATTCTAACGAAGATCTTTTATTAAACAATCCAATTTCAATTTAAAGATTCTGCAGTCAATGTCGGGTCGGTCCTCGGGACTAAGATTCTTCTTATCAAGATATCGAACAATCTCCGACCACTTTAGATTGCAAGTGAATGTTATAAACAAATCCAGATAGCCCGCCCACCAACATATAACCATTGTATCCTGATAGTTCTGTATCATATATCGAGCACCTCTAGTGAAACTGGACGGTAATATAATTCGTTTTCCATGGCTACTTGGATCCATATCTCCATTCAACAAAGCATCCGTTAGACTCTTATATATATCACAACGCAACTCTTTTGGTTCAACCGAATATACTTCAAGCGGGCTGACTCCGCCATCATGTAAGCATCGACAACAAATTGTTGAAACAATCTTCTTGATGAAAAAATAGTAGAAGCTTCTTGTTCCCTGTCGTGCAATCTGTACGCGAATAATTTTCGAACACTTATTATTTTTCTGCTTCTCTGGTTAATTTTCTTGATTCGAAAATGGTATGTCTTCTTCAAACCGTTTTCACTTAAAAGGTAATAATAACGGATCCGCAAAAGCCAGTAGGATGCATTCAATTCGTTGATACGTTTAACTCGCATTTAGTTTCAACTAAAATATCCCGATCTCCTAAAGCCTGATCAAAATTGCCAACAATAAGTGTAGCAACTTCTGAACTCGTAGGCATATTGTATCTCCGAGCATCCGAACTCTGCTTTCCGATTAGACGCAATCTCACATCAGAATCACCATGCTGTCGAATCTTCTCTTTGGCCATATTGTTGTATGATTTTATGTTGTCTTGAAAGTGCTTAGATTTATTTCCATCTCCGAATAAAAATCTTGAAGCATATTAGGCGCTTGTTTAACGGGAGGTAGTTCAATAATTCCATTGCTTTGCAACACAAAGAATATCGAGGCTTGTTTTTTGGAGACGAAGATAGCCTTTCTTCGTACCAAAACAAAGCTCTACAAAATTCACATTTGTATGTCAGATCACCCATATCCCAACAATCTAAAAAATATAACATAAACTTTGTTAAACAAATATATAAAAACATTAATTCATTAACATAGATACCATTAATTAAGAGAAAACACACAAACCATTTGTAGAGAAGGTAACGGTCTCTTCCACTTCAACATGACCCTCATTAGTACTACTATTTACGCACAGTGTAGTATCATTTGCTCCAGCAACAGTTACAGTGGACTCATCTGTTGTGAGATCAATTATTATTTTGGAATTTGATTTTCTCTTAGAAGATGTCCCAAATGCTTGATCTTTGATTATGGTTCGAGTTTTAATATTGTTTCCAAGGCGTGTTCCCATGCTGCAACCTGAATGCATCATATTGAAAAAATAAAAAAAACGTTAGATATAAACATATGCATCTTTAGTAGTTTAATTTATTTATAAAACATTAAAAACTTCAAAATAATAATAATATACCATTTGTAATGTGACTGAGGGGGGGTGTTTGATAGTGGGTATATATTTCTGCTCGATGAACCTTCTATATCAAATGCTGTAGAAACTTTCGAAAAAAGGCCTTTGCAGTTTTGCGTGATTTTCTTGAAAAACAAAAATATTAGAACAAAAACAAATCAAATTAATGATTACCTACAAAAATAATTATAATCTATATTTAATGGAATGAGAAATGCGAAGAAACTTTCAAGAGTTGAAGTGAATGCTAACTTCAGCATCAATATTAACAATTCCTGACCTCACTAAAGATTTTGTTATTTATAGTGATGCATCAAAACAAGGTTTGGGATGCGTGCTAATGCAACATGGTAAAATGGTTGCCTACGCCTCAAGACAACTAAAGCCACATGAGTTAAACTATCCTACTCATGACCTAGAGTTAGCTGTTGTAGTGCATGCATTATAAAATGTGGCGCCATTACCTATATGGAGGGAGATGTGAAATCTTCACCAACCACTAAAGCTTGAAATATCTGTTTACTCAAAAAGAGCTAAACATGAGGCAAAGAAGGTGGTTGGAATTGGTGAATGACTATGATTACACTATCAGCTATCATTCGGATAAAGCTAATGTTGTAGCCGATGCATTAAGTTGTAAAACAAAAGGAGAAATATCAATTTTGATATCTGAGCAAGAACATCTTGTGAGAGAATTCGCCAGGATGAGAATTGAAATAGTGGTACTACCAAAAAGCACAGAGATAGTACTAGTATCTTTGGTGGTGCAACCTACTCTGAAAGAGAAGATAAAAGAAGCTCAACCTCGAGATAAATTTTTGAGCAAAATGAAAGAAAAAGCTCGAGAAGAGAATATAAAAGGATTTGTTATAACAAATGATGGTACTTTGACTTATGAAAGGAGATTATGTGTTCCTAAAGAAGAAGGGTTTAGAAAAAATATTCTCGAAGAAGCTCACTGTACGCCGTACACAACTCACCCTGGAGGTTCAAAAATATATCGATATTTAAGAGAAGTGTTTTGGTGGCAAAGTATGAAAAGAGATATTAGAACTTTGGTGGAAACATTTTTGACTTGTCAGCAAGTTAAAGCCAAACACCAAAGACCATCTGGTTTGCTCAAACCACTTAACATCCCATAATAAAAATGGGAGCACTTAACTATGGATTTCGTGGTAGGGCTTCCACCATCAGTCAAGGGAAACAAGGCTGTTTGGGTTGTAGTAGATCGGTTAACAAAGTCAACTCATTTTTACCCGTTAAGATGACGTTCAGTTAGAGCGATATGCACAAATTTATATTGAGCAGATAGTGAGACTTCATGGAGTTCCCGTGTCAATTGTTTCAGACAGAGATACGCGTTTTACTTCTAAGTTTTAGAAAAGTCTACAAAGTGCCTTGGGAACAAAGCTAAACTTTAATATGGCTTACCACCCGCAATCAGATGGACAGTCTGAAAGGACTATACAAATATTGGAAGATATGTTGAGAGCATGTGTGCTCGACTTAGGAAGTAATTGGGAAATATTATTACCCTTGGTAGAATTCGCTTATAACAACAGTTATCAAACGAATATTGGGATGGCTCCACATGAGGCGCTGTACGGAAGAAAGTGTAGATCATCATTATATTGGAGCGAATTTGGTGAAAGAAAAAATTTGGGGCTTGAATTAATTTGACAAACTGTTGAGAAGATAGCTATGATACAAGATCGAATCAAGATGGCTCAAGATAAATAAAAGTCGTATGCTGATAGATGGAGAAAATATTTACAGTTTGATGAAAGAGAAAAAGTATTTCTAAAAGTAACTCCTATCAAAGGTGTTATTCGATTTGGCGAAAAGGAAAAGTTGAAACAGAGATATATTGGACCATTTGAAATCCTTACACGAGTTGGAGATTTAGCTTATCAGCTAGCATTACCACCGAGTCTATCAGTGTGGGCAATGTTTTTCACGTCTCTATGCTAAGAAGTTCACGATCCATGTCACATCGTGAATCATAAGGATCTAACAATCAACAATGACTTAACTTATGATGAAGCACTAGAAGTTGTTGTGGAACGCAAGATTCACCATTTGTGAAATAAAGATATTGCTCTGATCAAAATACAATGGAGATGTCATGGCAGAAATGAAGCTACTTGGGAGCGTGAAGAGGAGATTTGTATCAAGTACCCAAGTTTTTCAATTCCAGGTAAGATATCGAATTTCGAGGACGAAATTTTATTTAAGTAGAGTAGAATGTGATAACAAAAAATTAAATAAGGGTTGATTTAGGAGTTATTTTAGGGGTTAGTTTAGGGGTTACTTTATAGATTAATTTAAGGGTTGGGTTAAGAGTTAATTTAGGATTTAAAAAAATATAGAAATAAAAATAAAAATTAGCCTATAAATACATGATTAACCCACATATATTTTTCACAATTTTCTCAATTCTCTACAATAGAAATGAAGGGATCGAGGATAGGACTTTTATCGTTCAATTTTTCTACAACAAGTATCTGCGATTATTAAGGTAGGGATTTCTATATTATTTATCTTTATTTAATATTTCATGGTTGTATTTTCTAATATATGTCAAGAGGAAATAAATTCTTATAAGTTAGGGTCCATGAAAAGGGTCTGGGATCAAAAGTAGCTTCGTTGTGAACCCGCAATGCTATATGCATGAACTGGCCAATTAGAGGAAAAAGAAGAAATTATTGAATTTATTGTTGTAATTATGTGAATGCTTTTCATGTTATATTAAATATTGATAAATATATCCCTATTGAGAGAGATGAAGCTCACCCCTAAGTTTTGGATTTATGTCTTTCATTTTTTTTTCCGGTTTATGCATGGAATAATTGTTGGATATTTAATTTGGAAGATGTATTATTATTATTATTATTATTATTATTATTATTATTATTATCATATTATTATTATTAGTTATTATTATTATTAATTAAAAATCATCATCATTAAATAAAAATTCTAAATCAACTTTTTGATAATTATTGGGATAATTTTAATTTATAAATTTGTGTTTTCTTAATAATATTTTAGAGTACTTTAATTTCATAAAATGGGTCGTTACATAATTCTTCTTCTTGTATCGGGGCATTTTTCCCGCATCACTAAAACTCTTTAGATGTAAAATTGAATTTGAAGAGTAAAAGATGCCTTTACCTGGATTACCTTTTATGCATCTAAGAACTCTACATGAGCTACAAGCCGAGATGTGCCTCCATAGCTTTTGACATAAACTGACTTAGAGTATGAATGCTATAAGATAACTCAGGTCTGGTAATTGTTAAATATAACATTCTACCAATCAACCTTCTGTATTGAGAAGGATTTGAAAGAGGAGTGTTAGAACATGTACAATAAAATTTTGAATCCATGGGAGTATTGTTTGGTTTGCAACCAAGTAAACCTGTTTCTGTTAAAAGATCCAGGGCATATTTTCTTTGACAAAGACGGCTTCCTGTGGAAGTTCTTGCCACCTTAATGCTTAAGATATATTTTAAGGTACCAAGATCTTTTATCGTGAAAATAGCATCAAGATGTTCTTTTATAGCATTGATCTGTTCCATATTGTTTCCAGCTAGAATTATATTATCAACATATACACATAGAACAAGAACATATTGAGAATCAAATTTTATAAATAGAGAGTGATCAGACCTTGATTAATTGAAGCCATAAGCAAGTAAACAAGATATCAACTTCTGAAAGCATTGCCTTGAAGCTTGCTTTAAGCCATAAAAGCTTTTAGTAAGCTTCCAAACTCTTTTATCATCTTTTGCATGGTATCCAGGAGGAGGTAGCATATATACTTCCTCATTCAAGTCTCCATGTAAGAAACCATTGTTAACATCTAATTGATGAAGAAACCATCCTTCAGTTGCATCAACTGCAATGACTAATCTTACAGTTGAAATATTAGCAACAAGAGAAAAGGTATCAAAGTAATCTAATCCTTCTTCTTGTGTGTAGCCTTTATCTACTAATCTAGCTTTATACCTCTCTATCGATCCATTGGACTTGTACTTTACCTTTTATACCCATTTACGGCATGATTGGTATGACTGAATGGAATTATGTTGGAATGGAATGAATTTAGGAATGGAATAACATTAGGAATGGAATGATGTAGTATTACTATTCTTATGATTGGTATGTATAAGGAATGGAAAAATGAATGGATCACGATTTTTTACTTGATTTAAATATCTTGATTGGTAATTATAAATTAATGATAGTAATTGAGAAAAATAATTTTAAAGCATCAAATTCTCTTTAATAAGATTTTTTAAATAAATTTTATTAAATATGTTCTTCGTAAATTGATATAAGATTATTTTAATGTGTGCTAAATAATATATATATATATATATATATAGATTTTATCTATGATATCAAAAATAATTTATATAATATTTTTAGGAATAATTACAAAAACACCCCTGAGATTTGGGTAATTACAAAAAAAATCCAGAGATGCTTTAAAATTACAAAAAACCCCACCAGGTTTGATTATGTGTTAAATTTAAGGGGGGTAGCTATAGTATTTTTATAAATAACAGGAGGGTTTTGATTTTTTTTTTTTGCTTATGAATGGGGAAAATGTAAGACAAAATCAAACATCAAAGGGTTTTTTGTAATTTTAAAAAATCTCTGGGTTTTTATGTAATTATCCCAAACCTCATAAGTATTTTGTAATTATTTCTATTTTTTATAAGAAAATATAGAAAATCAACAAAATAATTCTATATCCAAATTTTGATTTAACTATTCAATATTGATAGAAATTGACTATGATTTATTAAAATATTAAATATAACTTATATTTAAATTATAAATACTTTTTTTATTTATAATACTACTTTTTGAAAATATAGATTATATCCAACATTTTTAGTCATTTATAGAAAGATAATTTTAATAAAAATAAAATTTGAGTCATTCTTCATGATTGGGAATAGCTAAACCCATGGGGGAGAGGAGGAATGGTCATTCCCTTACTTTTGGGAATAGGGATTCCCATGGGAATGAGTATTCCCATTACTAAAGCATACCAATCATGTGAATGGGAATGAAACAAGGAATGCTCATTCCATTCCTATCTCATTCCCACATACCAATCATGCCGTTAAAACTAATACAATGGTTATTAGGAGGAAGATCTGTTAAAATCCAAGTGTTGTTTTTCTCAAGTGCTAAAAGTTCTGCTCTCATGGCTTCTTGCCATTCAGTGCTTTTGCTAGCTTGATTATAAGTTCTTGGTTCAGTTATAGTGCTAATGTTTGTTGTAAAACCTTTATGACTAAGCCCCAATTGATTGATAAAAAAAAATTGCAAATATTTTATCAGTGAATACAAACTGAGCTGAAGAGTTGTGTCTTAGAGATGGTGGCAAAGCACATTCATGAACTTGAAGGTAAGCAGGTGTTAGATAAATGTTTTTATCATGATTTTGATGATTTTGTTTTAATGTGTTTTTACACCAAAATAATATTTCTAAATATTGTCCAAATACTCTAGATCGATATAAAATGTTTTTACTAATTTTTCGGAGTATTTCTTAAAGTTTATTTTCGACAAAACTAGGGCAACACTTCTGTCTCGTGTTGGACCGATCGCCCTATAAGGCATCTCGTGTCTGAAGTTGATTTTAGAAATAGAAAACAGACGGACACAAAATGGAGGAGAGGTCGACTGGCCGACCTAGAGGCCGATCGGGCATCGATTGGTCGACATAGGTCGACCAGTGCCTGCACCTGATGGCTGCTCTATGTATTGGAAAATCAAGAGCTCAACCGGTCAGCACATGGGTCGACCGATCGGACCCTAGTCGACCGGTCGCCCTGTGCAATTTTTTAGTGTTTCTTTTCAACGTCTATTTCTACACGACCAGTCACCCTACCGTTTTGACAGCAAAATTCTAGCCGTTGACAGCAGACATATTTTCCTTAATTTGTGGGATTGATCTCTAACAACTATATTCTTGATTTTAATTGTATTTTTCTGTAGATTTTCAATCTCCAAGAGGAGCCTATCCATGATCAATCATCTCCTATAAATAGAGGAAGTCTTGTAGCAACAAGATAACCAATATACACAACAGAACAAGTGACACACTCAAGCAAATACTTGTTCTTTCACTTTCAATATTCTTATTGTAATAGCCTAAAGTCTTACACTTTCACATTTTAAGGTCTAGGCTTATTTCTTGATTACACTTACACTCAAAATTGTATTGTTCATTATCGAGTTGTAATCTTTGATTTGTGGTCATCATTCAACACAAGATATCCTTGTGAGTGTTCTTGTGGTAAGAACACAGTTGAGTGATCTAGGTGTTAGGTGTAAGAAGATTGTGATAATCTTCTTGTTGAAGGTTTTGGTGCTCTTTGAGGTGTTGAAGAATTTGGTATTCTTCAAGTCGGAAGATTTTGGTGATCTTCACAAGGTGCCGTTGCAAGAAGATTGTGGTAATCTTCAAGGGAGATTGTGGTAATCTCTAAACAGGTGTTGTAAGGTGATGTTGTATTAATTGTAGTAATTAATAAAATCTTTTTTTTCTTTTTGAAATCCATCCCGGAGATACTGGGGTGGTAGAGGATTAGGCCCTAGGTGCGTTGAACCTCTATAAATCGATGCGTGTTGTTTACTTCCCGCACTTCCATTCTTGTCTTGGCTTATTACATTCGAAAAGATGGCATAATCGAGAAAATGGGCATAATGTATTCACCCCCCCTCTAGATTATCGTAGCCACTTGGACTTACAAGTGGTATCAGAGCCAAACTCTTTGGCAAGCTTGTTCCACATCGCGAGTAAAGAGGAACGATCATTGGCTACGAATGAAGTCTACCTTACCGGCGCCTCCACCACCAAGCCACCTCTATTCGACTCCAAAAATTATGCATTTTTAAACGAAAGAATGGAATTCTATTTACAAAGTTGCGGGTTCGATATTTGGAACACGGTCATAAATAGAGAATCCATCCCATTGACAGATGGAACTCAAAATTCCAAAGTTCTCAAGGAGCTCAATGATGAAGCCAATAAAATTCTCTCCTTAAACGGTGAAGCTCTTAATATTATTTATTGTTCACTTACCACTTCGGAATATGATCATATTCTAGGAATTCGATCGGCACATGAAGTATGGAGAAAACTAGAAGCTATCTATGAAGTATATGCAAATGGAAGGAGCTATTCAAAAGCATCTACTTCTTAATTGGACACAACATCAAATCCAACAACATGGGATGAGCTTCTTACAACCTCCGATGATGAATAAGTCGAACAATGTCTTATGGGCATCGAAGAAGAAAACGAGGTACGCTCTAAACCCTCCACTTCTTTTGATAATGAATTACAAGATGATTATAGTGAATTGCAAAATGATTTCGATGAGCTTCAAAATGAATTCCAAAGCTTACTTGTTAAATACAAAAATTTGAAAAAGGAATTCAATGTTTTGAAAAATGATAAGGATAGTTTATTTACTTCTTATAAATCACTTTCTTGTGCCCACACTACTACACTTGATAAAGTTAGAAACCTTGAAAAGGATAATGAATCTCTTGTGAAGGATATTAATTGTATGAAAAATGACTTGATCAAGTTTAATTTGAGTACCAATAAAATGACCAAAATACTTGATGTACATCGTTGTGATCATTTGAAATTAGGACTTAGTTATAAGCCTAATGTTGTTAATGATAAGAAAAAGAACCAAGTCTCTATGCATGTTGGTCATTATGTCCCTAAAATTGTCACTTGCTTTTATTGTGGTAAGAAGGGTCACACGGCTAATACTTGTCGGGCTAGAAATAGCTCTAATTATTATTGGAGACCTAAAAGTCTCAAAGCTAATCCCGAAGGATCCAAACACTTGAGGGTACCACAAAACAATGTCATATTAGGTACTCGGCGGAATAACAATCAAAGAAAATTCATACCACCTAGAAGACATCAAATGCCCGTTTCATTTGAACAAAGAAGAAGACATCATCACAATGGATTTCCAAGAGAAAGACATTATCAACAATCGGAAGGACACAAATCTTGGAAATGGGGTAATTAGAGAAGCCATCATCAACAAAATGATTTTCCAAGAGAAAGACATCATCAACAATGGGAAAGACACAACCCATGGAAATTGCGAAATTGGTAAACTGTATCTCCCTATTTAAATATGCATTTTGTTTTGTTATTATGCATGTTTTTATTTATGCCTTAATTGTAAAAATAACTTTTCAAAATAGTCTTTTAAAATTAAGGTCTCCCCTACATATTCTTGATTTTTTTTTAAAAAGGAGACCTTGTATAGAGTATTGCAAACTCTTGTATTCTTCTTAGTCTTATTATACTTCTTAGTCTTATCATTCATATCATGGCATGATTTTTTTTATATTGCTCTAGCTATATTTTTATGCTCTTGTGCAAATCCTTTATCTAGCTTGTGTAGGAGATATACATCCTCATCTTTGGTAATTGAGAGTGACATAATCTATCGAGGTACGTTCACCTTTGTTATTCATCTCTCATAGACTCGATATTTTTATGTCTATTTGCTCGTTTTTCAAGCTATCTCTTAATATCTCTCAAAAGTGCCATTAAAAGGATTTTTCATTTTTTGAAATACATTATTCGTTATATCTTGTTTTATCCGAGTCTAATAAATGATTATACTCCATTTTGATAAAACATTCGAGCTTGTACTTATTGTATAAAGTATATGTTTGCATTTTGCACGTTTTTAAAACTTTTGAGGTGAAAAATAAAATTTGAGCATACTTTGAAAAATTGCGCTCAGGGACCGGTCAAATAAGGGGGTCGACCGGTTGCCCTACATAGAAACCGGTCGAACAGCACCCTGACTGGTCGCCCTGAAGGTTTTTGTGTTTTTAAACCCGTCTGTCTTTCTCTCCAAAATCAGAACCCCCATTCCTCCCCAAACCCTTATCTGCGCATATTCTGTTCTTCCTCTAAAATCCTTGTTTCTTCACCAAATCTTTCAATTTTTGGTGCTAATCTCTTTTATTTTACAAGAATTTCACATTCATGGCTCCTCCAAGAGATTATACCTGTCACGCCCCAAACGGGACGCGACGACGATCCACAACTTAAATATAAATAACCAAACGTTTAGACGAATATCATCGAGAACCCAATGAAACAGAGTCAAAATAGCAGCGGAAATAAAATAACAAGCACAACTTACAGTCCACAATCCATAATCCAAATTAAATCCTCAAAAATCAACCAACGATAACAACTTAAAAGTCAAAGGGTCCTACGCCCTTCAGTTACAAACCGGAACAAAAAGAAAATAGAATAGTCCAACAACAATCACAAGAAACGAAGTAATCAACAACAACAAGAAGTAGTAAATCCAACAAGCGGAGTACAAAGTCTCAATCGAAGGGGTTCAAAGATCTTCAATGAAGTCCTCATCTAAAGGTTAGAAAAAACGGTGGGGATGAGACAAATCTCAAAGTGGATGGGGTGATTGTGTGCAAGTGTGGCGATATATAGTTAATGCGAGAAAACATTATATGAAAACGCGTGAGTATGATGCATGAATTCACACACATCCACAAGCGCCGTGATAACTATATTAAGTAATATACTTATACGATTCAAGAAAAGCATTCATGGTCACACAGCACTATGTGATTGATCAAGACAAGTAGATTGTGTACGGAAATGTAACGCCAATCCCATGCAAGGCGGATAATGGTTGCGACGGATTTGTAGCACCAACCAATGCAAAACAAGTAGCGGTTGCGACGGATTTATAGCACCAACCAAACGGGTCCGATAACTTCGAATGTGTGGATCGATAATGATTCCTTCGTTCTTCCTTGTAACTCCCCGAGCAAGATGGTCCAAGACCTATCACCTTATCGCTCCATAGGAAAAGACAAATCCACAAGAGAGCTAGCTAGGCAGGATTGTCATAATCATGATTATACCTCAAGTACTACGACCCGCTTCCCTTGGACAAACTCCGTCCCCGTTGCGGGATTAGGGCGATGGCGCCGGAAGAGTGGAATAGCAGCCGAGCTGCCGGTTCCATCCCCGACGTATCTATTCCGATTTGTGAGCTCGACACACCAAGTTGACTCAGCAGAAAGTAAATACAAGTTCGTAGTCAACCAGGCAAATGAGTAGTATTGATTGGGAAGCGATTCAGAAAATTTTGAAACGCGAGTGGCAATTATGGCGTTGGTGGAGTTTTTGGATGAAGATGATTATCGGAAGGATAAGAAACCTTCGATATCTTGGAAGATTAGGTGGAACATAAGTCCCGTTATAGATTCAACATCGCAAGGCGAGGAAGTCGCTCCGCGATCGGGTATTAATCGGTCAAATCGGTCCGATAAGTCAAGGGGTTTTTGGGAAAATAAAATATTTTAATTAAATCTCCAAGTCAGAGGGTCTAAGGCTACTTTAGTAAAAGGGAAAATAATTTGGGTTAGGTCCTTTATAAAAGAAAAATTACAATTTAGCCCCGTTTTGTAAAAACCAACACTTTTGGGGTTAAAATTGAACAAATAAATATCCCGACCTTGAACAATTATGAGGTCAGTTCCTAAATTCTCCAAATTATCCAGGGATTCAGGGTTTTAAAGTTTTGAGGTCGAGTTTTTATAAAATTCTCACATTGGCCCCAAATTTGTAAAAATTGTCATTTCGGACCTTAAGATTAAAATAATCGGAACTCACAAACCGGAATGGCTTTCAATGTGATTCCAATTGGAAAATGTCACTAAGGTTAGTAGGATATTGGGACAAAATCGGTTTTTAAAAGAAATAAGTGTAGGTCCTTTAAGTTTTGAAAATATCATTTTTGTCCCATTTTGAAATAATTGCCTTTAAGGCTTTTAGGGGTCCAATTGTTATGAAATTTGAACCTTGGTTCCAAAATATAATTAAGTTATAGTTAAGTTAGTATTTCCAGGTGCATGGGCTGCATAAGTCCTGGAAATTTCATTTGGGTCCTCAAGGTTAGTATTTTACACATTAGTCCCTCAATTTTAGAAAATTTACCTTCCAAGCCCTAAACACTTGGATTTTTGGAATACATTTAAAATATGTCATTTCCAGTACCTTAAGAATAAAAGTTTCAAAATTTAAAGTTAAGGTCTGGTACAGTTTTAAAATTTGCAAAGTAGCCCTTAAACTTTCAAAATTTTACAATCTAGTCCTTGGGCTTTTAAAGGTTGATTTTATTTATCTTAAAACTCTTAAAACATTATTAAAATGTCCAAAAGTTATTTTTGAACCTGAGTACAGTCCCAAAAATCGAAATTTGCAGAGGGGTCCTTTAACTTTCATTTTCTTGCAATTTAGTCCACCAACTTTCCATTTTCACATTTTTAAGTCCAAAATTGAAATTTAATCAATTATGCTCGACTTGTCCAGGTTATAAGTCATCCAAAACATGGATTTCAAAGATCATACACATGCATGTCCAATATATACAAGAATTCATCAAATAAAGCATTAAATTGTACATGCATGCACCTAAAATTCAATAAATAGCAATTTTGAGCAACTCTTGAGAATTTTCATGATTTGATACATAAAATTGACATGCAATACATAGATTATATATCTCAAGGGCTCATGTTCGAAATTCTACATGCATTTTAATAAAAACACCTAGAAGTTGGAAAGTATTTTTCCACCCACCTTAAAATTGGAAAATTGTGAAATAAAAGGATAAATTTCACAATTTTTGGATGAGGTCACTTAGGTCAGCCCCTAAGTCAAGAAATATCAAAAAATTGATGTTAGAAAAATGAGAGATAAGAAAATGAGAAAGACTACACTTTACCTTGTGTAGTAGGTGATTGGAGACTAGTTGAAGCTTTAAATTTGGAATTTTTGGTTCAACTCCAAAATCACCTAAGGTCAGCCCCTATTTCTCAAGAATGAAAAAGGGGTGTTAAAATTTTAAAAAAAATAGAAAGAAGAGGAAAGAAGGGTTCTAGTGTCCAATTCTTACCTTGTAGTCCAAATTTCTCTACTAGTTCTTCTTCAAGTCTTCAAGTTTCACCACCATGCATGCATGTCTCCAAGTGGTCTTCTAAGTACCTCAAAATCCAAAATATAAACTTAAGTTAAAAAAAGAAGGTGATGAGTAGAAAGAATTTAAGTTGAATTGAGGAGTGAAATTTCTTACCTTGAGAAAAGGGGGTGTTCGAATTTTTTAGTTTTAGTGGTAAGATTGTTTGTTTAGGTTTAGATGTTTAAAGAAAGAAAGTATGTTTGATGTTAGGAAAAAGATGTTCTTGGAGTTATGAAGATGGGTTTGAAGATGTGAAGGACTTGGGTTTGAATATTTGAAGATGTGAAGAAGGGGTACTTAAAGATATGAAGAACTTATGTTGAAGATTTGAAGATGTGAAGAGTTGGTGTTTGAAGGTTTGAAGATATGAATGAATTTTGTTTGAAGATTTGAAGATGTGAATGAATTTTAGAGAGAGGTTAGAGAGAAGGAGGAGAAAAGGCTTGAGAGTTAGAATGTGTTGGATGAAATGAACAAAATTTGTTCATTTCTTGCCAAAATGGTCGTCCACCATGGTAGAGTGGGGGAGGAATTTTTGATTAAATTTGTGTCTTGCAAATTGTCTCTTGCATGGAGACAATTAGACTAGTCAAAGTATGGGCAAGATATGGAAAGAGAAGGAATGTTGGGAAGACTCCAACATGTTGGGAAAAATAGTATTAAAGAATTAATGTATTAGATGATGTGTATAATATTTGAATTAATGGTATAATTATACACAAGATGACTAATATAAGGTGTAAGTGTACAAGAATTGAATGATATTTTTACTCCAAAATCATCACCATGGCCGTCCATTATAAGGGCATTGTGGTAATTCCATAATTTTTTTGTCCCAAATTTGATGATAATAGATGAAATATAAAAATCTCCAAAATAATTAGTGATTTCCTTGATCACTTATAAGTCTCATGATCACTTAATCTAAATCAAAATCTTAATTCTATAAGGTAAAAGTCTCTAAAATAAATAGTCTCTTAAAATTCTAAGGTGACTAATAAATACAAAAAATAGTAATAATGATCAATCAAGTGATCATAAATGAGAAATAGAATTAATAAAGATCATGATCACAAGTAATAAATGAAATTAAATAAAATAAAAAATATATATTATTAATAATTACCCGTCAAAGTGATGTGGTAAAACAGTCCATCAAATACATAGA
Source organism: Rehmannia glutinosa (assembly GCA_016081115.2). Classification (NCBI taxonomy): domain Eukaryota; kingdom Viridiplantae; phylum Streptophyta; class Magnoliopsida; order Lamiales; family Orobanchaceae; genus Rehmannia; species Rehmannia glutinosa. Next base: position 24,921,205 of record CM071925.1, read on the forward strand.
CGATAATAAGAGTCAATTATATGTTCAGAGAAATCGGGGCTTCACATCCTCCCCTCCTTAAAAGAATTTGGTCCCCAAATCCTCTTCAGAATAATTCTGGATATTGATTCCTCATGTCTTCTTCCATCTCCCACGTTGCGTCTTCGTCTTGGTTGTGGTTTCGCCACACCACTTTAACCATCGAATTTCTCTCTTACGCAATCGTCAGTTCTGTTGATCAATGATCCGGATCGGTCTCTCGATGTAGGATAGATTTTCCATTAGAGGAGGAGTATCTTGAGTGATGATATGCTCGGGATGTGGTTGATACTTCTTCAATCTCGTACGTGGAATACATCGTGCATTCCGCATATGGTCTAACCCGAGTCGGTAGGCTAACTTTCCGATCCTCTCGTAAAATCTTGTAAGGTCCAACATATCTCGGACTCAACTTGTCTCCTTTCTTCGGATTGATCAATCCTTTCCATGGCGAGAATCTGAGAAATACTTCATCTCCGACTTCAAATTACAAATCCTTTCTTCTCTTGTCCGCGTAACTCTTTTGGCGGCTCTGAGCTGTGCGAATCCGCTCCTTGATCAGCTTGACCTTTCCAATGGCCTCCTGAACTAAGTCGACCTTTGGAATCGAGGGTGACTTTCGTTTCTCTTACTGAGTCCATTGGTCATCAATCTCCCGAGTGTAGTGGGGATCTACATTTTCGCCCATATAATGCCTCGTAGGGTGCCATCCCAATCGTGGCCGATAAGCTGTTATTGTAGGCGAACTCGGCTAATGGTAAGTGCGAATCCCAACTTCCTTGAAAATCCAATGTGCGGGCTCGCAAAGATATCCTCAAGGTTTGGATTGTTCGCTCGGATCGCCCATCGGTTTGTGGATGTCTCTTTGTCTTGAAACTTAGCGAGGTACCCAATTCCTCGTCAAGCACTTCCAAAACTGGAGACAAACCTGGTACTCCATGCGTCGAATGATTTCTGATATAAGTCGTGCAAGTTTCGCAAGCTATCGTTTTCTTGATGGGTAAAAAGTGTGCGATTTCGTGAGTCGGTCTCACGACTACCCAAATAGCATCATGGCCTCCTCTAGTCCTTGGTAGATCCGTCACGAAGTCCATCGTTATGTGTTCCCATTTCCACTCGGGAATTCTCAACGGTTGTAGTAAACCAGACGGTCGTCGGTGTTCTGCTTTTACTCGTTGACAAGTCAAACATCTCGCAACAAATTCCGCTACCTGGTTCTTCATGTTTACCCACCAATAACTTCGTTTCAAATCCTTATACATCTTGTTTCCTCCAGGATGTATAGTGTATTTTGAACGGTGTGCCTCTCGCTTAGATTCTATTCCTAATCGCTTTCGTCGTTCGGTACACACACTCGATTCTCGGAATCTAATAACTCCATCTTGATGTACCGAGAATTCCGATCTTTCTCCTTTAAGTATCCTTTCCTTCAGTTTTTGAAGATGTGCATCTTTCTCTTGTGCTTCTTTGATCTCTTTCAGCAGATCGGGTTTAACCGAAATGTTAGCACACGAAATCTGAGTATTGGTTCTCATCAGATTCCAATTGCTTAGCTCTTCTAATGATTCCCACTCTCGAATCATAAGCCTGGCTAAGCTCGCCGCTTAGAGCGCCCGCTACGACGTTAGCTTTCCGGGATGGTATTGAATATCAAAGTGATAGTCCTCAATCAACTCCATCCATCTCCGTTGCCTCAGTTGAGGTCTTTTCGAGAGAATAGATTCTTCAAGCTCTTATGATCCGTGAAAACCGTGAATGTTGCTCCGTGAGAGATAGTGTCTCCATTTCTTTAACGCGAAAACTATCGCTGCCAATTCCAAGTCATGCGTTGGATAATTGGCTTCATACGGCTTGAGATTTCGTGATGCGTAAGCGATAACTTTTCCTTCCTGCATGAGCACTGCTCCTAGTCCTTCTTTTGATGCATCATCAGACGACAAAGTTTTCGGTCCCCTTTGGAAGGGCTAAGACTGGAGCTGTAGTAAGTCGTTTCTTCAGCTCTTGGAAACTCGCCTCGCATTTGTCATTCCACTCAAACTTGACTTGCTTCTAGGTTAGTCGAGTGAGTGGTCCGACTATCTTGGAAAAATCCTGGATAAATCTTCGATAATATCCAGCTAGTCCTAGAAACTCCTCGATTTCAATTCTGCACTGAGTTGTTTCCATTCAACCACCTGTCGTACCTTCGAGGGATCTACCGCAATCCCGGTCGGATACTATGTGTCCCAAGAACGCGACTTCACTAAGCCAAAATTCGCACTTGCTTTGAATTTGGCATACAACTTATGCTCTCGTAGTGTCTCCAAAATGATTTTCAGATGACGTTCGTGCTCTTCTCTAGACTTAGAGTATACGAGTATATCATCAATGAATATCACTATGAATTGATCCAAATAAGGTTGGAAGACTCGATGCATCAGTCCATAAATCTTTCCGGGTGCATTCGTCGAGGATCAAAGGCATCACTACAAACTCGTAGTGTCCATATCGGGTTTGAAATGCGATTTTGAAATGTCTTCTTTGCGGATCTTAGTTGGTAATATCCTTGTTGTAAATCAAACTTGAGTACACCGTTGCTCCTTGAAGTTGATCAAATAGTTCGCCTATCCTCGGGAGGGGATATTTGTTCTTGATGGTCACGCTATTAAGACCACGATAATCTATACACAACCTTAATGTGCCATCTTTCTTCTTGACAAACAAAGACAAAGTGCTCCACGGAGACGCGTCCGCCTCGGATAAATCCCACATCCATCGGTTTTTAGAATTGCGTCTTCAACTCTTGTAACTCAAGAGGAGCCATTCTATATGGGGTTCTAGCGATCGGGGAAGTCTCCGGTGAACACTCGATGGTGAACTCAACTTCCCTATCCGGAGGGACGGTGGTGAGTTCTTGTGGAAATACATCCGTGTATTCCCGATACTATAGGTACTTGGTTAATGTGTGTATCAACCGTGGGTTTGTTAATTACAAACGCCAAGTACCTTGAGCCCTCTAGTGATCGCTTCTCGCTTTCATTCTTTGAAATAATTGGGGCAATCTTAACTCGTGCCCTTCCCGAAATTTCCACTTCGAGTTTTAGGGTTCACATAGCTTAATGGACTTGTTATGGCAATCAATTTGTGCATGGTGTGCAGACAACAGATTCATTCCCAATATCACGTCGTATTCGGATATAGGTAATAGGATTAAATCGGCAGGAAAGTTTATCTCAACAATCTTAACTTCGCATGCATTATAGATAATATATGTTATCTGACTTGCACCCATAGGAATTGACACTTCTAGACATATAGGCATATGTTCCATGCATGCATGCAGTTTGTGTACAAAATGCGGTGCAACGAATGAATGCGTTAGATACTAGAAGCGTACCTTCCACCACATCAGTTGCCTCCGGAGCCTCCTGTTTGGCTAGTGCAAATGCTCGAGCGGGCATCCTTGCCCGATTACCCTGGCCATTTCCGCCATCGCGCGGTCAGAGATCTGCTTGGTTCGGTCCTCGTGATTTCGGGCAATCTTTTAGCGATGTTGATTACTACCACAACGCAAACACCTTCTTGTTTACGCCAATAGTCATTGGCGGTATGTCCCGGTTTCTGGCAATATGCACACAATTGACCCGGCTTTCCTTGTACTGGTCCCTTTCATTTATCTGTCTTATTAACTGGTCCCTTCGAAACTTAGCGGGCGGTTTAGATGGTTGTCCCACAACTGTCCTCTTAAGACTGTTTGATGGCCTACTCTGCTGAATTTGTCCAATACGGTTCAATCCCCACTCAATGCGGAGAGCTGCCTTTACCGCGGTTGAGTAGGTTGTCGATTCTCAACACCAACAGCTTGTTTCAAGTTTAAGTTCAGTTTCAATCCTCGAGTGAACTTGTAAAGCTTATCCTCTTTGGTACTCGATTGTCCCAGAGCATACTTGGACAATCGGTGTAATTCGACTGCATCTTGAGCTACGATCATGTTCCTCGCCTCAATCTGTGGAATTCATCTCGACGCGCCTCTTTCACAACCTGTGGAATGTACTGTTCATTGAACTCGGCTAAGAAATTCCCCATGTTCGCTACCCGGTCCTGTTCCCATCTTCTTTCAATCGCCCTCCACCGGTCTCAGCGGCCCGATTCATTTAAATACGGCGTGTGTGACTTTCTGCTCATCCGAGTATTGGAGAGCGTTGAAGATATTCTCCAATTTCTCTACCCATTCTTCTGCCTTCAAATCATCCGGCTCTCCTAAGAAGTCTCGTGGGTCGAACCGTAGAAATCGCTCCAACGTGCGATCGTTCGCCTCTCGGCGGGTTCGGGAGCACGGGGTTGAGGCTCGCCGTTGCCTCATGAAACCAAGATTTGTTGTAGGCCAGGGCGTGATCAAGTTGTCCCTGCAGCAGGTGGAGGAGGAGTCAGTGGTAATTCGGGAGGGTACCCGGTCCCCGGGTACGTCGTCATCCCTCGTGGAACGCAGCGAGGTCTCCCACGTCCTCGATGTTCGCCATTCTCAGTATCTTGTAGCATTAGTTGCGATTCACGAGTAGATGAATACAATAATTATTCGCATAAAGCAAGTTATATCGCAGGAAAGTAACAACAAACACAAGACATTGAATAAATAGCAAAAGGCATATCCATTAATGTAAAACTTGAATACACCCATAAGACAACAAAGAGTAATACTAAGTCGATACATCGTAACCAAAATACAATCAATCTATACAATAAAAAGTAAGGTACAACATCGAATAAGCGTCTACAATAGCAAGAGTACAAACCGACAATTAAGCTAACTAATCGGTGAGATCGCCATCATCGTCACTCGCTTGTGTCCATAATCGGGCCAGGTCGGGCCGAGGTGGCGCCGACCTCGTGCCAATCAACAAAATCCAACCACTCGTCAATCCCGAGCCTCATCAATGGAGCAGCCTCAAGTGCCTCGGGCTCTCAATGTCGATCGGATCCTCCTCGGGATCCTCCTCGGCGTCAGCACGGCTCCACTCTCGGGTGGTGGCAATGGCCGGGCATTAGCCGCCAGCGACCTCGGCGCGTCTCTCCGAGCTAGGGGCGTGTAAGGTCCTCTATCACGGTCATGTCGCTTGATGAGGGTCTCTCCAAGCGCTCAACGGTGTCGCGGGATAGGCGGGCGTCAATCTCCCATTTCTCGCGCCGTCACTTGCCCTCTTCATCTTCTTCTCTTCGCATGTTATCCAGGCGCTCCCTGGATATTCTCAGATCCTGGTCCTCCCCGCCTTATGGTGTTGTCGCGGTCCTTGATGGTAGTGGTCAACTCGCTCTTTTTATCTTGGCTCCTCGCCAAGCGTTGTGTCGAGTCCCTATTACGCCGGGCGCTCTCCGATAGCTCGAGGTCGCCGATCACTCTCCCGGTGCGGTGAATCATCGCCGTGCCGGTAGTACTCCCGCTCAAAGATGGGCATGGAAAACATCCCACCAAGAAAGCGGCGCCGTCTCCATCCTGATCAAACAAAACTAAGGCGGACCAGTCAAAGGTAGATGAAAGATAAGGAGAGAGTAAGGAAATAATGAATAAAGGAAATCAGCCAAGAATCAACTAAGTCAAGACAAGTATGACTATGGAACCCAATGAAACATAGTCAAAATAGCAGCGGAGATAAAATAACAAGCACAACTTACAGTCCACAATCCATAATCCAAATTACATCCTCGAAAATCAACCAACGATAACAACTTAAAAGTCAAAGGGTCCTACGCCCTTCAGTTACAAACCGGAATGAAAAGAAAATAGAATAGTCCAACAACAATCACAAGAAACGAGTCTATCAACAACAACAAGAAGTAGTAAATCCAACAAGCGGAGTACAAAGGCTCAATCCAAGGCCGGTTCAGCATCTTCAACGAAGTCCTCATCTAAAGGGTTTTTGGGAAAATAAAATATTTTAATTAAATATCCAAGTCAGAGGGTCCAGGGCTATTTTAGTAAAAGGGAAAATAATTTGGGTTAGGTCCTTTATAAAAGAAAAATTATAATTTAGCCCCGTTTTGTAAAAACCAACACTTTTGGGGTTAAAATTGAACTAATAAATATCCCGACCTTGAAAAATTATGAGGTCAGTTCCTAAATTCTCCAAATTGTCCAGAGATTCAGGTTTTTAAAGTTTTGAGGTCGAGTTTTTATAAAATTCTCACATTGGCCCCAAATTTGTAAAAATTGTCATTTCGGACCTTAAGTTTAAAATAATCGGAACTCACAAACCGGAAGGGCTTTTAATGTGATTCTAATTGGAAACTGTCACTAAGGTTAGTAGGATATTGGGACAAAAGCAGTTTTTAAAAGAAATAAGTGTAGGTCCTTTAACCTTTGAAAATATCATTTTTGTCCCATTTTGAAATAATTGCCTTCAAGACTTTTAAGGGTCCAATTGTTATGAAATTTGAACCTTGGGTCCAAAATATAATTAAGTTATAGTTAAGTTAGTATTTCCAGGTGCATGGGCTGCATAAGTCCTGGAAATTTTATTTGGGTCCTCAAGTTTAGTATTTTACACATTAGTCCCTCAATTTTAGAAAATTTACCTTCCAAGCCCTAAACACTTGGATTTTTGGAATACATTTAAAATATGTCATTTCCAGTACCTTAAGAATAAAATTTTTAAAATTTAAAGTTAAGGTCTGGTACAGTTTTAAAATTTGCAAAGTAGCCCTTAAACTTTCAAAATTTTACAATCTAGTCCTTGGGCTTTTAAAGGTTGATTTTATTTATCTTAAAACTCTTAAAACTTTATTAAAATATCCAAAAGTCATTTTTGAACCTGAGTACAGTCCCAAAAATCGAAATTTGCAGAGGGGTCCTTTAACTTTCATTTTCTTGCAATTTGATCCACCAACTTTCTATTTTTACATTTTTAAGTCCAAAATTGAAATTTAATCAATTATGCTCGACTTGTCCAGGTTATAAGTCATCCAAAACATGGATTTCAAAGATCATACACATGCATGTCCAATACATACAAGAATTCATCAAATAAAACATTAAATTGTACATGCATGCACCTAAAATTCAATAAATAACAATTTTGAGCAACTCTTGAGAATTTTCATGATTTGATACATAAATTGACATGCAATACATAGATTATATATCTCAAGGGCTCATGTTCGAAATTGTACATGCATTTTAATAAAAACACCTAGAAGTTGGAAAGTATTTTTCCACCCACCTTAAAATTGGAAAATTGTGAAATAAAAGGATAAATTTCACAATTTTTGATGAGGTCACTTAGGTCAGCCCTAAGTCAAGAAATATCAAAAATTTGATGTTAGGAAAATGAGAGAAAAATTAAGGAGAAAAAGAAGGAGATAAGAAAATGAGAAAGACTACATTTTACCTTGTGTAGTAGGTGATTGGAGACTAGTTGAAGCTTTAAATTTGGAATTTTTGGTTCAACTCCAAAATCACCTAAGGTCAGCCACTATTTCTCAAAAATGAAAAAGGGGTGTTAAAATTTGAAAAAAATAGAAAGAAGAGGAAAGAAGGGTTCTAGTGTCCAATTCTTACCTTGTAGTCCAAATTTCTCTACTAGTTCTTCTTCAAGTCTTCAAGTTTCACCACCATGCATGCATGTCTCCAAGTGGTCTTCTAAGTACCTCAAAATCCAAAATATAAACTTAAGTTAAAAGAAGAAGGTGATGAGTAGAAAGAATTTAAGTTGAATTGAGGAGTGAAATTTCTTACCTTGAGAAAAGGGGGTGTTCGAATTTTTGAGTTTTAGTGGTAAGATTGTTTGTTTTGGTTTAGATGTTTAAAGAAAGAAAGTATGTTTGATGTTAGGAAGAAGATGTTCTTGGAGTTATGAAGATGGGTTTGAAGATGTGAAGGACTTGGGTTTGAATATTTGAAGATGTGAAGAAGGGGTACTTGAAGATATGAAAAATTTATGTTGAAGATTTGAAGATGTGAAGAGTTGGTGTTTGAAGGTTTGAAGATATGAATGAATTTTGTTTGAATATTTGAAGATGTGAATGAATTTTAGAGAGAGGTTAGAGAGAAGGAGGAGAAAAGGCTTGAGAGTTAGAATGTGTTGGATGAAATGAACAAAATTTGTTCATTTCTTGCCAAAATAGCCGTCCACCATGGTAGAGAGGGGGAGGAATTTTTGATTAAATTTGTGTCTTGCAAATTGTCACTTGCATGGAGACAATTAGACTAGTCAAAGTATGGGCAAGGTATGGAAAGAGAAGGAATGTTGGAAAGACTCCAACATGTTGGGAAAAATAGTATTAAAGAATTAATGTATGAGATGATGTGTATAATGTTTAAATTAATGGTATAGTTATACACAAGATGACTAATATAAGGTGTAAGTGTACAAGAGTTGGATGATATTTTTACTCCAAAATCATCACCATAGCCGTCCATTATAAGGGCATTGTGGTAATTCCATATTTATTTTTTGTCCCAAATTTGATGATAATAGATGGAATATATCAATCTCCAAAATAATTAGTGATTTCCTTGATCACTTATAAGTCTCATGATCACTTAATCTAAATCAAAATCTTAATTCTATAAGATAAAAGTCTCTAAAATAAATAGTCTCTTAAAATTCTAAGGTGACTAATAAATACAAAAAAATAGTAATAATGATCAATCAAGTGATCATAAATGAGAAATATAATTAATAAAGATCATGATCACAAGTAATAAATGAAATGAAATAAAATACAAAATATATATTATTAATAATTACCCGTCAAAGTGACGTGGTAAAATAGTTGATCAAATACATAGACGACAATAAGAGTCAATTATATGTTCGGAAAAATTGGGGCTTCACACTACCGGTCGTAATCCAAACCCGAAGCGTAGAAGAGCCGAAGAGAGAACTTCGAATATTCGCCAAGAAGAGGCCAAGCAACGCGAAATTAGAGCTACCCAAAGAAATGTGAGTCAAGAACATGGTGGAAATCAAAATCCCCAACTCAACCGAGCACAAATTACCGAGCTTCGGGGAACAATTACACTCGACAATGCCAAATGGGCCAAAAGTAAGAAGTTTTTATTATCTCAAGCTCCTCGTCCCATTAATTCGTTGAATTTTATTAATAAGTTTGCGGAGCATTATTATGAAAATTTAGATTTGAGCAATAAATCTATTGGCCGAACTAAGACGTGTCGGTTTGGTACTTTTTCGGGTGAATTTCCTTCTATTTAAGGATTTTTTGATCATCAAGGGTGGTCGTATTTATGGGAGCATCCGTATGTTTTGTATGATGATGATTTGATATTGCATTTCTATTCGAATCTATGGATTGAATATGATGTTCAAGGAAAGCCCGTGGCTATGAATTCCTTTGTCAAGGGGCGTCACTTTAGGTGGACTTCCAATGATATTTGTCGGTTGTTGCACGTTAGGGAAGGAGGTTGGTACTACTTTGGTTGCACTCATTGGAATGATGAAGTGTTTGGTGTCTCTTTGGAGACCATTAAGACTTATTTGGGTGTTTGGCTGAATTATACGTTATTGTCTATGACTCTTAAGCATCGCATTATTTCTACAATTGTAGCATATTGCATTTGTGGAAAATCTGTGAAATTTCCGAGCAATGTGGATTTCTTCTTGACATACAAAATCTCAAAAAGATAATTGCTTAATTTTGGTGTAATTTTAATTCAATGCGTCATTGAGTCTATCACGCAAGGGAACAAGAAGTTTGCTATGGGGAATTGGATTTGCAAGCTTCTCTTGCATCCGGGTTTACCGTCATCGAAATTTAATTCGGAGGTTATTCAAGATGACTTTGACATCGATAATATACTACAAACTGTTCGAATGCGTAAAAATATGCCAATTCACCCTACAAAGACACCAAGAGGAAGACACCAAGGTTCATCATCCCATAATCCCAATGATATCTTTGATGATGAGGAAGCCGAAAGATTGGCTTTGGGTGAAGGTCAAGGCAATCTGAAGGGTAATACCGGTGCCCAAGCTTCCCGAGTATACTATCAAGCCCAACTCGACGAGCAAAGGCTCAACTATGAGGCTCTTAGAGCTAGTCACGAGGAGCTTAGCCAAGAAAATTCGAAGCTCGAAAAGTCCGTGGGCAAATTGAAGAAGTTCATAAAAGATCTCCTCCCCACCGCTTGCTTCTCTTCCAATGAAGAGTGACACATTGTTATTTTATCTTGCTTTATTTTCATGTCATTGCTTTAATAGTTGTAATGTACTATCTTGACAATACTTCTCTTATTTTGCTAATGATATTTGGTTGTTTGTTTTAAATTTCTAAGGGAAAGAACTAGCAAGAGTGCTAGTAGCAATGCAAATGGTAAATCTTGACTATGTTATTGTTGGAGTATTTGATAGTAAAAATACTTCTAAATTTTGTGCATGTTGGCATTGATGTTTAATTGATGTTTCGATTGACTATCTTGCTCAAATGGTATGATGTTGATGGAGTACTTGATAGTAAAAGTGCTTCTTTAGTTTTGCTTGGTGGCATTTGTAATGCATTTCTACTTATTGCTTATCTTCTTAGTTGGAGAGATTTATCTACTTATCTCAATTGGGTTGAACCCTTGCGAACTTGTCTTAATGTTGTTGAGCATGTTGGTATATGATTGTTGTATGCATTTGTTGAATTTTTGGGCATGATTACATTTACAAGGGCTATATACATATTCTTTATTATTTGATGCCCACCAAGTGTTTGATAAAATATTTCAAAGAAAATTTCATCAATTACATGAATCTCTCGTTTTTAAAAGTATTATATATTTATAGAGATCATGTTTTGCGAATCATATGAGCTTTTGAAAATCAAATGATAGATTTTATCCTTTTTATTTGGAATTTAAGCTTCATTTTTCTAAAAGTTCGATAAATCGGTTCATATTCGAACTTTGACATGATAATATGATGTTTTTATCGTGCTAATATTTTTTTTGATGATTCCAAAAGGGGAGAAACATGAAATAAGCTCATTAGCTCAAAGAAGCTAAAATAAGCTCACGAAAGAAACTATAAGATATGGCTCTTTAAAGCCAAAAGTTGTGGATATAAACTAGTCCATTGAATGTATCTTGGACTTGTGATACTTGATTAATGGTTGTTTTTGACAGGGGGAGCTTCTAAACTCATGATTCTTATGCTTTCATGGTAAAAGCTAAGCTTTTAGCTTTTGTTTAAATTGCTTCTATTTCTATCTTGTTGTGCATGTTGATAGGGGGAGCTTTTGTAAAATATTTTTGAAAATCTTTACTCCCATTCTTGTGGTTATATTGTATGAAAATTTGTTGCTCCAAATGGCTAGTTATTTTTAAATCGAAAATTTGTTTTGTTTTCAAAATCGACCTCTTAAAATTCCTTAAAATTGTTTTGGTTTGTAATCATCAAAAAGGGGAGTTTGTTAGATAAATGTTTTTATCATGATTTTGATGATTTTGTTTTAATGTGTTTTTACACCAAAACAATGTTTCTAAATGTTGTCCAAATACTCCCGATCGATACAAAATATTTTTACTAATTTTTCGGAGTATTTCTTGAAGTTTATTTTCGACAAAAATAGGACAACACTTCTGTCTCGTGTTGGACCGGTCGCCCTATAGGGTATCCCGTGTCTGAAGTTGATTTTAAAAACAGAAAATGGGATGGACACAAAATGCAGGAGGCCGACCGGTGGCGTCGACCGGTCGACATAGGTCGACCGATGCCTGCACATGATGGCTGCTCTCTGTATTGGAAAATCAAGAGCTCAACCGGTCAGCACATGGGTCGACCGGTTGGACCCCTAGTCGGCCGTAGCCCCTGTGCAATTTTTTGATGTTTCTTTTCATCGTTTATTTCTTACGCGACCGGTCGCCTACCATTTTGACAAAGAAAATTCTAGCCGTTGACAATGAGACACATTTTCCTTAATTTGTGGGATTGATCTCTAACAACTATATATTCTTGATTTTAATTGGACTTGATCTCTAACAGCAAAATTCTAGTCGTTGTGGGATTGATCTCTAATAGCTATATTCTTGACAGCATACACATTTTAAAATTCCCTTAAATTTCTAGCCATTGGACTTGTACTTTACCTTTTATACCCATTTAAAACTAATACAATGGTTATTAGGAGGAAGATCGTTAAAATCCAAGTGTTGTTTTTCTCAAGTGTTAAAAGTTCTGCTCTCATTGCTTCTTGCCATTCAGTGCTTTTGCTAGCTTGATTATAAGTTCTTGATTCAGTTATAGTGCTAATGTTTGCTGTAAAACCTTTTTGACTAGGCCCCAATTGATTGATAAACAAAAAATTGCAAATATTATATTGTTTATCAGTGGATACAAACTGAGCTGAAGAGTTGTGTCTTAGAGATGGTGGCAAAGCACATTCATGAACTTGAAGGTAAGCAGGTGTTAGATAAATGTTTTTGTCATGACTTTGATGATTTTGTTTTAATGTGTTTTTACACCAAAACAATGTTTCTAAATATTGTCTAAATACTCCAGATCGATATAAAATGTTTTTACTAATTTTTCGGAGTATTTCTTGAAGTTTATTTTCGACAAAAATAGGACAACACTTCTATTTCGTGTTGGACCGGTCGCCCTATAGGGCATCCCGTGTCTGAAGTTGATTTTAGAAATAGAAAACAGACGGAGACACAAAATGCGGAGGGGACGCTGGCCGACATAGGTCGACCAAAGTTTGCTCGCACATGATGGCTGCTCTCTATATTGGAAAATCAAGAGCTCAACCGGTCAGCACATGGGTCGACTGATCGGACCCCTAGTCGACCGGTCGCCCTGTGCAATTTTTTTGTGTTTCTTTTCAACGTCTATTTCTACGTGACCGGTCACCCTACCATTTTGACAGCAAAATTCTAGACGTTGACAACAAACACATTTTCCTTAATTTGTGGGATTGATCTCTAACAGCTATATTCTTGATTTTAATTGTATTTTTCTGTAGATTTTCAATCTCCAAGAGGAGCCTATCCATGATCAATCATCTCCTATAAATAGAGGAAGTCTTGTAGCAACAAGATAACCAATATACACAACATAACAAGAGACACACTCAAGCAAATACTTGTTCTTTCACTTTCAATATTCTTGTTGTAATAGCCTAAGGTCTTACACTTTCACATCTTGAGGTCTCGGCTTATTTCTTGATTACACTTGCACTCAAAATTGTATTATTCATTATCGAGTTGTAATCTCGAATATGTGGTCATCATTCAACACAAGATATCCTTGTGAGTGTTCTTGTGGTAAGAACACACATGGGTGATCTAGGTGTTAGGTGTAAGAAGATTGTAGTAATCTTCTTGTTGAAGGTTTTGGTGCTCTTTGAGGTGTTGAAGAATTTGGTATTCTTCAAGTCGGAAGATTGTGGTGATCTTCACAAGGTGCCGTTGCAAGAAGATTGTGGTAATCTCCAAGGGAGATTGTGGTAATCTCTAAAGAGGTATTGTAAGGTGATGTTGTATTAATTGTAGTAATTAATAAATTTTTTTTTCTTTTTGAAATCCATCCCGGAGATACTGGGGTGGTAGAGGATTAGACCCTAGGTGGGTTGTTCCTAAAATCGAGAAAATGAGCATAATCTATTCACCCCCCCTCTAGATTATTGTAGCCACTTGGACTTACAACATGTGTTGTTTTTGACCTGGAAGATCTTCTAATGTTATGAGGAGATGATACTAACTCTGAGCCTCTATCTTGAGGATCTTTATCCTGCTGTGGATACATAGAAACATCATTTGTTGGAATTTCTCTGTTTTTCGGAACAGAGGCTTGTTGGTTCTGTAATAAACTGGTAGAACAATCTGTAGGAGCAATAATATAAAACATAGAAGATGATGATAATGATTGCATTAAGTTTTCAAGTTGAAAAGGAAAAATGTCTTCACAAAATTGGACATTCCTTGATATGAAGATTTTTCCTGTGAATTAAATCATAGAGTTTAAAACCTTTTGAACCAAGAGGATAGCCTAAACAAACACACTTTGTTGCACGAGGCTGAAATTTATTTATGTTTGATGTTAATGTGGAAGCATAAGCTAAACAACCAGAAACTTTAAAATGAGAATAATTAGGCTTCTTGTTAAAAAGTATTTCAAAAGGAGTTTTATTGTTAAGATTAGGAGTAGGAATCCTATTTATAATATGTGCAACAGTCATTATGCACTCATCCCAGAAAGAAATAGGAACCTTTGAGTGAAACATTAAGGCTCTTGCAATTTGTACGAGATGTTGATGCTTTTTTTTTAACTATATCATTTTGTTGAGGAGTTTCAACACAGTTTAAGTCCAAGCGGCTACGATAATCTAGAGGGGGGGTGAATAGATTATCTCCATCTTTTGGATTTCGCCCTCTTTTTCGAAGTGAATGCTCAAACACAATAATAAAGGTGCGGAATATAAACAACACACATCGATTTAAAGAGGTTCAACCCACCTGGGGCCTAATCCTCTACCACCCCAGTATATCCGTGATGGATTTCAAAAAGAAAAAGAGATTTTATTAATTTACCACAAATTAATACAACACCACCTTACAACAACACCTTGAAGAGCACCACACTCTTCTTCAACACCACATTTGAGATTACCACAATCTCTTCTTGAAGATTACCACAATCTCCAACGGCACCTTGTGAAGATTACCACAATCTTCAACCTTGAAGAATACCAAATTCTTCAACACCTCAACAAGAAGATTACCACAATCTTCTCACACCTAACACCTAGATCACCCAAGTGTGTTCTTACCACAAGAACACTCACAAGGATATCTTGTGTTGAATGATTACCCAAATTCAAGATTACAACTCGATAATTGATAATACAATAGAGTGCAAGTGTAATCAAGAAAAGCCTAGACCTCAAGAATGTGAAAGTGAATAGCTAGGCAAATTACAACAAGAAATAAGACAATGTAAGAACAAGTGTATTCTTGAGTGTATCTTGTTGTGTTGTAGTTTTTTTCTCCTATTGTTGTGCTTCAAATCTTCCTTTATTTATAGGAGATGATTGATACTTGATAGGCTCCTCTTGGAATCTGATATCTACAAAAAAATTGCAATTAAAATCAAGATTATAGCTGTTAGAAATCAATCCCACAATTTAGGGAAAAGTTGTCTGCTGCACAATGGTTAGAATTTTTTGTCAAACTTACTTTGCGGCGGCCCGCAAGCATACAAATAGACGTTTGAAAATGAGAAAACACATTTTTACGCAGGCACGGCCGACGGGGTCCGACGGCCGACCGCATGCGCAATGGTCGAGCAAGACCAAAAACGAGTCAGAAGCTCTGTTTGTAAATTGCTCCAGTCATGGTTAACCGCCGGCCGATCGGCCGGTCGATCGCGACGGTTGCCTGTTCTATAGGGCGACAGGTTGCCTCGACCATTTTCTCGCAAACATGAAGTTTTTGTTTTCCTCAACTTTCAGTGCGGGTTGCCCTATACGGCGACCGGTTGACCTCAAAACAAAAGTGTTATCCAATTTTATATCGAAAATAAACTTTAAGAAATACTCCGAGAAATAGTGAAACAATTTTAGACCGATCGGGAGTATTAGGACAACATTTAGAAACATTGTTTTGGTGAAAGAAATCATTGACATAAAATCATTAAAAGTGTTATCCAATTTTGTCGAAAATAAAACTTGAAGAAATACTCCGGAAAATATTAAAACCATTTAAAATCATTTAGGAGTATTTGGACAACCTTTAAAAATATTGTTTTAGAATAAAAACAAAATCATCAAAATCATGATAAAACCATTTATCAAACACACAAAGCTGGTTTGGTGTAAAATGCCATTGGAGGAGTAAAAATCATTTGGAAGAAACTCAGTGCCATTATTAGACCTCAAGACTTTACTAGCCCTCCTATATCTGTCTCAATTCCTGTTTACTTGCCTAATGGAAACACTACAACTGCTCCAAATATCAAACCCGCAACCTTGTATATAGCATTCCATTCTTTCTTTCCAAAACATAAAATTTTTGGAATCAAACCGAGGTGGCTTGGTGGTGGAGGTGCCGGAAAGATGAGCGTTCGTCAGAGACGATCGTTTCTTTTCACTCGCGATGTGAAACGAGCTTGCCAAAGAGTTTGTCTCGATACCACTTGTAAGTCCAGCGGCTACGATAATCTAGAGGGGGTGAATAGATTATCTCCATCTTTTGATTTCGCCCCTCTTTTCGAAGTGAATGCTCAAACACAATAATAAAGGTGCGGAATGTAAACAACACACGTTGATTTAAAGAGGTTCAACCCACCTAGGGCCTAATCCTCTACCACCCCAAAGATATCCGGGATGGATTTCAAAAAGAAAAAGATTTTATTAATTTACCACAAATTAATACAACACCAACTTACAACAACACCTTGAAGAGCACCACACTCTTCTTCAACACCACCTTTGAGATTACCACAATCTCTTCTTGAAGATTACCACAATCTCCAACGGCACCTTGTGAAGATTACCACAATCTTCAACCTTGAAGAATACCAAATTCTTCAACACCTCAACAAGAAGATTACCACAATCTTCTCATACCTAACACCTAGATCACCCAAGTGTGTTCTTACCACAAGAACACTCACAAGGATATCTTGTGTTGAATGATTACCCAAATTCAAGATTACAACTCGATAATTGATAATACAATAGAGTGCAAGTGTAATCAAGAAAAGCCTAGACCTCAAGAATGTGAAAGTGAATAGCTAGGCAAATTACAACAAGAAATAAGACAATGTAAGAACAAGTGTATTCTTGAGTGTATCTTGTTGTGTTGTAGTTTTTTCTCCTATTGTTGTGCTTCAAATCTTCCTCTATTTATAGGAGATGATTGATACTTGATAGGATCCTCTTGGAATCTGATATCTACAAAAAAATTGCAATTAAAATCAAGATTATAGCTGTTAGAAATCAATCCCACAATTTAGGGAAAAGTTGTCACGCACAACGGTTAGAATTTTTGTCATCAAACTTAAGTAGACTGGTCACAAGACAAATAGATGTTTGAAAATGAGAAAACACATTTACACAGCGGCCGGTCGACGGGGGTCCGACCGGTCGACCCATGCATGGCCGTCGAGCAAGACCAAAAACGAGTCGGAAGCTCTGTTTAAATTGCTCCGTGCACGGCCGGTCACCACGGCCGATCGGTCGATCCGCACGGTTGCCCTTACCATTTTCTGCAAACATGAAGTTTTATGTTTTCCTCAACTTTCAGATACGGGTTGCCCTATACGGCGACCGGTTGACCTCAAAACAAAAGTGTTATCCAATTTTACTTCGAAAATAAACTTCAAGAAATACTCCGAGAAATAGTGAAACAATTTTAGACCGATCGGGAGTATTAGGACAACATTTAGAAACATTGTTTTGGTGAAAGAAACCATTGACATAAAATCATTAAAAGTGTTGTCCAATTTTGTCGAAAATAAAACTTGAAGAAATACTCCGGAAAATATTAAAACCATTTAAAATCATTTAGGAGTATTTGGACAACCTTTAAAATATTGTTTTGGTATAAAAACAAAATCATCAAAATCATGATAAAACCATTTATCAAACACACAGCTGGTTTGGTGTAAAATGCCATTGGAGGAGTAAAAATCATTTGGAAGAAACTCAGTGCCATTATTAGACCTCAAGACTTTACTAGCCCTCCTATATCTGTCTCAATTCCTGTTTACTTGCCTAATGGAAACACTACAACTGCTTCTTACATTGGTGATGTCAAACTATCTAAACATATCACTTTACATAAGGCCTTGTGTGTGCCTTCCTTTACTTTTAATTTTATATCTGTATCTCAGCTTGCCAAGTCATCTAATTATCTATTGCATTTTCTATCTTCCCATTGCATTTTACATGATATGAACAACCACATGAAGATTGGCTCTGCTGAACAAAAGGATGGTCACTATCATTTACATACTTCTCATATCATCAAGATTGATTCTGTTTCTACTTCAAAAACCTTGCTCTGATACCATGTTAATACTGTGGATCGCACATGAAGAAGAAGATAAAATTGAAGAAATTGTATTGAATTGAATAATAGAGAGAGTTAATCTCTTATTTATACAAAGTGTTCTTTATATAGAAGTTCAGATAAAATACCTGACTAACAGCTAACTATCTATATAACAAACTTAACTAACTAAACCGTAATTTACATACAAATGCTAATGAAATGAATATGACATTAACTTGTTGATTTAGCTGAACCTCTATCTTAACATCCCTCCATTATATTAATGTCCCCCTCATATTTAGATAAAATGAGAATCCCAAATAAGTACGTTGTTGTTTGGTGGGGTGGGGTTTTTTCGTTGTGTAAGCTAAAGAAAATATTTTTGTGCCCAAAGAGAACGATTGGGAACGCCCAATAATATGAGGAAGAAGAAATGTTTTTTTTGAAATTGTTATTTGCTGAATCATAGCATGCCAAACTACTGAATTAATTTGGTCCTTAGGAATATGGAATATTAGTACCAAAATTACAACTGATCATATCATTTTTTTTTTTCCATTCGGTTCCAACATTGTTCTCTTTGCTTTGTTTGCTTATTGTTAAATTTTGTCTTCTATTTTTGATTGAGTGAAACTCAATTTTGTTTATTTGATCTTTTCCCCTGTGAGTTTTTCCTGCATACATAAATTGAAGGGGTAATTAAAAAAAGGAAAAAAAATGAGGTTTGGGATATCTACTAATTAAAAAACCCAGAGAATTTTATGAAGGGAGTAAAATGTATGTCGGAATCAAATTAACTTCAAGAAGGTTTACATGAAACTTCTCTATTTATTTTTATATTTTTGTAAATTACCCACACTTTTTCTTTTTCTTTTTGTAATTATCCCTAAATTAAAACCTGTGAAGTTATTACTACATTTCAGTTGACTCATTAATCACATGTTTGCTACCCACATGTGCAAATTATGTAGTTATAGTTATGCTCGAACATTTCATAAGATAATAAAGCTTCGTTATATCTAGTTTGTTCCGTAACTTAAATGATTTTTTTTGCAACTTTTATGTCACTAATGTTATGGCATTTAGTTTTCGTGGCGTTAATGTTAACTGAGATAGCATTGGTTTGTGGACAGGTTACATATCCTAACATGATGGATTTATATGCCTGTGTCTGTGTGTAGTCTACTTTTCATACTTTATGCTCTTATACAAAGGACCATCATTTGCTTTATAGGGATTAATGTTGATCTTTTTTGGATTTCCTTGTAGGTTGATTTACAAAGAAGCTAAGAATCCAAACTAACAAGTCGACATATGGTATTTTGAAACAACCAAGTAATCTTGTATTGATTACCTAGTGTATTGTTTTTAAAGGATCTTATAAATTGTATTGTAGAATATGATGATCCGTTTTGTTGATAAATGTTATTTGAATATTGCAATTTGTTGTATTCTTGGAACATAGTATTTCATTATTGTCGTTGTATTGATTGTATATGGTATTTTGACTTAGTTGTTGTGGATATGGTATTTTGCTTTAATTGATGTTCTTGCTCTCGAACAACATATTATTTTATAATTGTATATATAGATGATGGATGTGTGGGGCGTATATTGTAAATCTTAAAAAAAACGTTAAGTTTGACATCCGTTGCTAGAATAACCAATGTAAATCTTAAAAATATTGACATTGACTTTTTACAAAACTGATGCAGAATGTAAGCTTTCTACATCAGTTGTTCGGAGAAACGATGTATCAGTGTTTCGGAGAAACGATGTAGAAAATTTATATTCTACATCGGTGGTTTCTACCAAAACCAATGTTAGTTTTGTCTTTTTGGTTAACATTCTACATTGGTTAAAAATATGATCGATGTAGAATCAGATTTTCTACATCGGTTCCATAACCGACGTACAACATCGCCGCTTCACATCGGTTGTAAAATTGATGTCAAAAGGACCCCAGAACCGATGTAAAAAACCTGTTTTTTTAGTAGTGGGATATAGATGGTAAGATTAATTCTAAAGATTTAGCGTGTAACCGTTCCTAATTTTATAGGAGTGATTATTTTTATTGGACTAATATACCTTTTACCCATTTTAATTAGGAACTGTTTTTTAGGCTTTATTAATATAAGGCATCGAATTTTTTTGATTTGTGGTGTAGATTTGTTCTTATGTAATTACCAAGGCAGTAGTCTCATAACCCTCCCCCTATATATATATATATATATATGTGTGTGTGTGTGTGTGTATGTGTGTGTGATCTTGATGCCTCAAAAGATTTGGGCTTGAGGCGATTGCTGCATAACCCTCACCTCATGTCCAACAATGTTCAATACAATACCATTCACAAAGTTAAAAGTCCAAATATTTCATATTAGGACATAATTCTTCATACGATGTTTTAATTTTTTTAATCATCATTTAGTTGGGTGGAAAAGTGAAAAGGTGCCAGATATTCGGAAGCAAAGTTTAATAACCCTTACATGTTACAAAACGGCAAAATCCACACAAAATGTAATATCGTAAAATTACGTTATATATGGTAAAATGCAACAATCGTGTAGTATGAATGGTAAAATACAACGACGAAAAATTTATATGCTATTGTGTAAAACGTGTATGTATAGTTTGGATAACAAATTCTTTTCCACCATTTATTCATCTATCACTTTAGGAAAAAGATATATTAGTGACGAAAGATAGTGAGAAATCAAACTACCACTAAATAATTTTTCTACTTCGATTGTGACTATAATTGCGTGTCAATATTTTCCCTTTTAATTTTCATTAGTAAATATGGGTCAATATCTAAATCACATATTTGCACATATAAGGTGGATCGAGTATACCTATTCGCAGCGAACTATCGATCCACGTATCCAGGATTGAGCTCGTCTATAAGCCACCTTTTGATCCATGATTAAGCCACCTACAAGCCTTCTCTTGAGTGAACCCCGAACATCGAATGAGCCCCGTAGATTGGTTGAACCACGAACAAGATCATGAACCGCCTTTCTCATTGATGTAAATAACTATTAGAGTTATGCACTTTGATGTGCACACTTTAAACCCTTGGAGAAATCTTAGGAGGGAGATTCTTTTTTTTTTTAATGTTGGGGACGATATTTTCAATTATTTTGATACTGTGGGGAGATATATCAATATATATCAATCTCATATCCTAGTTAGAGTCCTAATGGGAGAGGTTTCTAGATAAACCTCATCTAAATAGGACTCCCTATTATCTCAAATATGGATGCAACCTAATTGCACCCAATATCTCCCACTCATACATATTTTACTCGACTCATTCGAATCACATCCTCATAGTTCTCATCTCACGTCTCTTCTTTCATACAAGAAATAAGGCGTGCAACCAAGCGAGAAAGTATAGGTGAGGAGTGTTATATTAAGTCATCACCAAACTAACATAACCCTACAACTCAATAACTCGTTATGTACCCCAAACAAAGTGGTCGCACCTAGTCAAGCATCTCAAGATCCCTCAATGAAATAAATAGAGCATGATCGACTCACTCAAATATGTTTCTATATTCATGACTAGTCAAACACATTTCGACATAGTCGCCCGGGCTATGAATCATAGAACATAAGTGTGTTACCAACTTAATTCTTTAGCTTGGTCTTGGCAACATTCCTAGACATGCTCCGATAGACTGAATCACACATAGTCATTGGATACATGCTAAAGTAACATCATCAAGCTTACACCTCATGACATGGTCCAAAGCCCCAAAGGGTACAAGAAAATAATATGAGCTCACACAGTGACGAAGTAGGGACACATTCAGTCACTTTCCCATAGGCGGTCGCTTCAAAGCACATGTAGTATGAATACATGTTATGATGGAGATCCCACTCAATTTAGGCATGTCACGCTCTGGACATCATACAAATCTTAGTCTAGTCGCTATTCAAGCGTCTGACTTGTTTGCTACTCGTAGTCACTCGTAAAGTGTCATATGATAGCTCACACATTTGGCTACAAATAGGCTTTTATGAAGTTTGTACATACTTCATAATCGATCAACTCGGATCTCATCTTAACCTCTAGTTAAGGTGACTGTTAATTATACTTATTAACCTTCCTCACTGCTCTAGCGCAAAGGCGATCATTCGCAAACCTCCTTATGCGACACAATCTTTTAAATCTCATCCTGCTCGCTCTCTTAGCGCCAGGGCGATTGCCCATGTGAGAGGGCCAATCAAAGCTTGGTGCCAACTCAAAAATTCAGTACCAAATACATAATGAGAATCCAACATATCTCATCAATTATAATATGTTCTCATAGGCCACATGATAAATTCTAGATAATCCCTAATGACTCACACGCCTTTGGAGTATTTCACCAAACAAAAGCTTATAAAAGGGATGAGCGCCCACACCACTCATACAAGTATGCCTAATAACAATATTAACTATGCACAAAAACTCTTAAGTGAAGTAAAGCCTCGAGTAAATATGTTTGCCCTACCATCCATATTTGGCGCCCAAACCATATACCAAAGTGGTTTTACTATGACAAAGACAACAAAATACATCATGGATGTGCGCGCAATGCGCATCATTTCAGGATGCCAAATTTGCCTCTAGCAAATCATAGACCAATCTGCTAAGATATCTAAGTATCCATATATCGACATCACAATAGCGCATGGATCACTTCGATATCCACTCACCAATCACACTGCTAAGTATATGACTTATTGAGTACGCACATAGCGCTCATCAAACATTCGACATTGCCTACATAAACTAGCTAGTATTTCTTTTATTCTTCCAAAAATATCGTTTCTTGACTAAGAATATGATCTTTGACCATGGAGTGTAAAGACAGCCAACACTGAGTGGCGATAATTCCATGTTCTTTCCAGTCATCATATTTTGGCCATATACAATGAGATACAACTCTTACATGTGTTCAGTGAATTAATTGACAATCGTAGGCCTACTAAAATGATAGCTCGATGAAATCAGTGATGACTCAAGTCATAGCTGGAGCTTCTTGATCAGCAATCAATGCGCTCTTACTCCACTTCTTGAATTCATCGGGTGATCCACATAGATCTCTTTATTTAATTTTCACTGAACTATGTCAACATCAATCATCCAGGACAAACCTAGACGAAAGTGGCAAGAATAGATAACATATAAGGCGAATTGAGGCAATCTCACCACTTAAAGAGAACATCTCAAAACATTTACGCTCTTCTAGCAGGCGTAAATATTTTGTCCTTAGTCGAGCTACACACATGTTAATCAACGGTCTAAATTGCACTTGACCTTCCGAAACCACATATTTCAAATGGTCTTGCATCTAGACAGAAGATTAACAAGCTCTTAGACTTTATTCTTAGTCATTCGACTCATCTTTTCCTTCTCAACAACTATCCACTTAGGGCATCAAGTGAAGTCACATATTCTATCGACTCATAAATATCCACAAAAGTAATTGAGAAGGATACTCACTCAATCTCATATAGATGATGAGAATATTTCATATTCACTCCTTTTACTCGTGGAATTTGAGAACCCTTGCCGTGTGAGACAATAGCTCCCACTGACTTAGTGTCGCTCCCATTATCCCAGTGATTACTAGATGAGTATAAAATACAACATCCTCGCTAGAGAAACGAGTGCCTTCTAAGGATCTTGCAAATCGCATAGTTTTAAGATCTCTTTAGACTTCACATATGCTCAAGAAATCCCTTTGAGGGGAAACCTAAATCGTGCGACTTGAATCTCCACGTGAGAACACATATTCTCGAACTTACATGGGCATACCCACTAATTTGGGCTTGTTATCAAACTAAAGCTCATATAAGGTTGAAGAATCATTTGGAGACACATATTTTATGATGTAGGCAACAACAAGATACACAAATCAATTTGCGCTATCATAAATCTAACCATTTTGAAGTGATTGTCCCTTCTTCGCAAGCTCATATAGCTGCAAAGTGATCAGAACCATCATTCAACTTGCAATTTTATTTCCTTCAACTATGTGTCCAAACTAATTAGACACGGTAGTATTGCTCCCTATTAATACATCTCCATCTATTAAGAATCGCTCAAAGAAATTTGGCGCTTCTAACTGATGAGAGTGGGGATGTGCTAACTTATAGCGTAGATAGAAAAAAAAAATATAATGCATTAATTTGTGCCTCACACTCATAAGTCTGCAATCAATTTAGTGGACTTAGCTTTAAAGGAAAAGTAGTCATCTTACGTTCTTCCAGCAAGCTTATCCATTGGATAAAAAATTATGCGAGAGGAGATTGACCTTAGCGAGTTAGACAATAAAGCCTCCTCGAGATAATACAGTCGTCCTCCTAACCGCACGTGCCACGATATCAATAGAAGACCTAAAAGAAATACTATCTAAAGCCAAGCATCACAAAGAAAAGATAGACAAGTATTCTCACCCAATAAATATTTTACAAGTGCATTTATCCGAGTAATACTACATCGACACATCAAATTGCTCACACCAACTATTGAGCTTGAGATTACTCTTTTTAGCCTCCTCTTGTGCGCTCTATAGCTGCACAACCCGATAATAGTCATACACATTTGCTCAATCTCAAATGTATGCTAAGTCAACCAATTTCTACAATCCACCCATGGAGAGATTTGGAAACACATTTCAATAAATTGCGTAAACAATTAGGTACTGATCTAAAAAATTTATTCTGGATTGAAGATCACAATAAAAATTACTGATCCACGAATAAAATTATCAATGTCCATAAATAAATTATGCATGCAACCATGCGATATAAGTAATTACGAAACAATTATCTCCCATGGGCGACATTGACATATGGTGCATCATGTGGAGATAATTTACACCTATGGTGGTAAAACAAAAAATATCCTCGTAAAATTGATGTTACATAGCCTCCAAAAATTGGCTCAATAAATGCATGCCTCGAAAAAAATTTACATATTTTCAAGGCCTACTACATCAATCTAGAAAAAATAAAAAAATAAAATAAATGAGGATACAAAATTACCATCATTGTCAAAAATTAACTCCCACAAATAATATTAGTATAAAACAGTAGACATTCACATACATGAACACCCGTATGTCGATGTCCATTCATTCCCAACACATGATAATTTATATTACATTAACCAAATAAATTGCAGCACAAAACAAATTGCATACACATAAGCATTTAATAAAGCATGCAACTCATAAATTAAAAATCATATAGAATATTTTTGCTTGCACCACTGTGCAAAACATATAAATATTTTTTACGCACCTTATGCGAAAAACAATTCCATGCACCAATGTGAAAAAATAATTTTACCATGCATCTGATTGACTGGTATTTTGCATGTATTTTGGGCTTAATATTGGCTAGAATGTGGGGATATGCATGCGTTATATGAGTAAATTGGGTAGTATTCTTGTTTTGTGGAATGGATTAACGCTTTGCTCTTTTGTAGGAATTTATCTATATTTTGTGGCATAGCGGCAACAATTCGAGCATCGCAACCGCCAATACTTGACACAAGTGACGAAGTTTGGAGTCAAGTCGAGAAGAAGTTGACGAACCGGGCGAGAAACGGAAGAAAATAGTCTATGGGCATATTGTTCCGCTTGAGCACGGGGGCGGGCGTGCTCTCAGCACGGCCGTGCTCAACCCAAACAGGATGACTCAAGTGCGGTTTGGGACGGGCGCATCGTGCCATATTGGCACGCCCGTGCTCCTCGAAGAAAGATTACAAATTGTTCGGCACCCAAAGACGGCCGGGCGTGCCAAAAAAAGGGCACGGCTGTGCCGTGCTGCAGGAAAAACAGAGTTTATCCAATTCCAACTAGGTTTTCGACCCGAACGAAGTACAAATAGACCCGGGGCGGCCACGAACGAGGACACGCTGATTTTTTACCCTAGAAACCAGAGAAAAGAGCAGTTTCCCACCGGATACTTCAAGAGATCGATCAAGACCGCAACCACACCTTCAAGGATTGAAGATAGATCGAGAGATCGTCATCATCCCCGAGTCACTCATTCCATCGTATCGTATTTCAATTAGTTAGATTTTGATTATGGATAATTTGTCTATGAATTGTTTATTTTCAATGTCCTGGTAAAACTCTTGTGAATCCCGGGTTTGGGAGTAGATTAATAAACACTTTTATGTGATGATTAAGGATAATTGAAGTTAATGTTTTCTTTCTCTATTCAAGTACTTTGCTTTAATTCTTGTTTTATCAAAAGGCCTTTGATCTAAACTTGTTTGATGTATTGATCCATAATTCTAACTGATGAGTTTCAATACTAGATCTTGAGTACTTGACACAAATAGATTACATGATTGAGAAGTCTGTGAATATTTGTGAGATATTTTAATCTTTTGAACTTTTGGGAGTTGGATATCTCATGTTGAGTAGAGATGCTAACATAGATATTTCAATCAACGCTTTTACATACATCTCGAAAGAGGGGGTAAATTACTTTGGTGATTGGTCTATAGAGAAGAATACGTATTACCTTGGTTTGCTTAACCTGAGCATAAAAGTGGGATATTAATTGAAACCATAACCCAGGAATCCATCCATTCATACTTGATCTTTTAACCACTCTTTACTTTGTTATTTTAGGATTAATTTCTGCTTTAGTAGTAATAAAACCAAACCTTCAAATTTCGATAGTTTAGATAAAAATAGGACTATTATAATCCAATACTTAGTACATTAATTTATTAATCCCTGTGGATTCGACCTTGCAAACCCTATTCTATAAACTGATCCGTACACTTGCGGTGAAGCTATAAAAATAGGCGAACAAGTTTTTGGCGCCGTTCTTGGGATTAATTAAATTTTTAGTACTAATATTGCGATAAAATAGAACTATTCTTAATCTAGACGTTCTTTCTTTTCTTTTTTTTAAATTGTTCGATTTTACTTCTATTGTGGTTACCTTGTTTTCTTTAGTTGGTTCAGGTAGTGCATGATCACTCGCTCAAAGCAAGGAGAATTAGCACCGTTCATACCGGAGGTTGAAGCTTTTGCTAGGCGAAATAGTGCAGCTACTAAACGGGCGGAAAAGACAACAGGACCAAACCATGGGGGAGTTGAAGACAACAACAGGAGAGGCAATAACGGGGTAACAACCAGGCTAACAGGGGTCAATGTTGAGTTACCAATACCAGAGGTTCCGGTGGCTCGTGAGCCCAACAAGAAGCGATACGCGATTACTTTCGCCCAATCAATCGCAACTATGGTGGCATTGCCAATGTCCCAATCAATGCGAATAATTTTGAGCTAAAGCCGGCCACGATCTCGATGGGCAATGAGAACCAGTTTGGGGGCTTCCGTCCGAAGATCCCAACTCTCATCTTGCGAATTTCATACAAATCGCAATACTATCATGATGAATGGGGATTTGATGATGTTATACGTCTTCGCCTATTCCCTTTCTCTTTAAGGGATAAAGTGCTAGAAACTCGGCTAGGCACCCTAACTCGGGAGTGTGAACAATCGGGATGAGCTAAGTCGAGGTTTTGTTTAAATACTTCCCACCAAGTAAGACGCTACGACTTAAAAGCGAGATCACTCGATTCGGGCGGTTTGACTCGAGCCTTTGTACGAGGCACGGGAGAGATTCCGGGATTTGTTGAGGAGGTGCCCGCAACATGGATTTCTGAAGATCGCCAGCTCCGCTTTTTCTACAATGGGTTGATGGGATGACGAGATCATTTGTAGATGTCGCGGCGGGCGGCGCTCTACTCGCGAGATTCCGGAAGATGCATTCAACTTGTTAGAGGAGATGGCCATGAATAGCTATCGTGGCCCTCCGAGAGGACTAATGTGAAAAGGGTAGTGAAGTTTCGATTGGACCCAATTAAAGAGTTGATGACCCGGATGGCCGTTTTGACCAATCAATTGAGTACATTGACAAAGGCAAATGAGGTAAACGCGGGTGCAAGTAGTGGGGAGTTTCTCAGATCCGATAGAGGAAGCAAATTACGTGAATAACCGGAATTTCAACAATTTAGGAACAATCAAAATCCCACTCATTATCATCCCGCCTAAGGAACCACGAAAATTTCTCCTATGCCAACACAAAGAACGTGATGCAACCACCACCAGGGTTTAATGTGACTAATGGAGTTATTACTGCAGATCCTAAACCAACCATGGAAGACATGTTCACCTCGTTTATGAATTAGACAAGGAACAGGTTCAACAAGGATGAGGCAAAGATGGATAAAATTGAAAACCATGTCACCCAATTGGGGTCCCAGATGAAGAATCTTGAGACCCAAATTGGTCAAATAGCTACAATTATTGGTGGGCAGCATCAAAAAGGCCAGTTTCCGAGCAACACTGAGGTAAACCCAAAGGAACAGTGTAAAGCCATTCGTCTGAGGAGTGGAACGGAATACGAGGGGCCGAAAATACCAGAAAATTCCGAAGAATCGCAGGATGGCACGGCCCGTGCGCCACCGCACGGCCAGCTCGTGCGCCTTGCTGAAACGACAATCGATGCGCCGGGTTATGCGGAAACTGAGGCAAATGGCGAGGTTGAGGCCAAGGAACAAGCTGAGGAACATCGTGCTGAACAAAAAGGGGCTGAGAAGCTTAAATCCTCCTCTAACCCTGATATTTCTAAACTTAATGTTCCCATTCCTTTTCCCCAACGTTTTCAAAAGAAAAAATTAGACGCACAATTTGCTATGTTTTTAGATATTTTTAAGGAACTGCATATTAACATTCCTTTTGCAGATGCATTGGAGCAGATGCCCAATTACGCTAAGTTCTTGAAGGATGTTATGTCAAAGAAAATGAAGATGACTAGTTTCGAGACAGTCAATCTAACAGAGGCAGTGCAGTGCAATAATCCAAAGGAAACTACCACACAAGTTGAAAGATCCGGGGAGTTTCACTATCCCTTGTGCTATTGGTGATGTTTTCTTTAAGAAAGCACTTTGTGATTTAGGAGCAAGTATTAACTTAATGCCCTTGTCTATTTTCAGGCAACTTGGATTGGGAGAGGTGAAGCCATCTACGGTCACCTTACAACTCGCTGACCGATCACTCACGTATCCAAAGGGAATCATCGAGGATGTACTTGTCAAAGTTGATAAATTCATATTCCCTGTGGATTTCTTAGTGCTGGACATGGAGGAAGATAAAGATGTTCCCTTGATACTTGGGCGTCCATTCCTAGCGACGGGGAAGGCCTTAATAGATGTGCAAAAGGGAGAGCTAACGTTACGGGTTAATGATGAGCATGTTCTATTTACGATATATAAGGCACTTTAATTTCATGATGGTGTGGAGACTTGTAAATTCATAGACGTAGTTGAATCCTGTATTGATGAGTATGCGGATCATACATTGTTTCAGGATACTTTGGAGTTTGGTTTGACACATTCGTGTTCAACATCGAACTTGACTATTGATATTGATAACCAAGACTTGTATGATTGTGTTTGTGCTTTGGATAATATGCAAGAACTACCAAGGAGCGCAAGAGGCACACACACGCTGAAAAACGTACGGGAATCAGTTCTACAGGGACGCACGACCCGTGCCCCTGAGCACGCCCAGGTCGTGCGTATGGCCGACGAGAAAATTGAAGAAAACGACGACGGCACGGCCCGTGCTAAATGGCACGGGCAGCCCGTGCCTAAGGTCGAAGGAAACGCTGAAGGAGCTGAAGATGGCACGGCCCATGCTCATCGAAGCCGCAGGCAGCCCGTGCTCCCTTCCGAAGAAGAGGCCAAATCGAACCTAACTCAAACCCTTGCCCGAGCATCTCAAATATGCATTCCTTGGAGCGAATAACACGAGTCCGGTAATCGTATCATCACTTTTAACTTGGGTTCAACTCGATAAATTGCTTAGGGTGTTACGAAAACATAAGTCGGCGATAGGTTGGTCAATTTTTCGATTTAAAAGGCATTAGCCTATCGATTGTAATGCATAAAATTAGAATGGAAGATGTCTACAAACCTTCGTGCAAAATCAAAGAAGATTAAACCCTATAATGCAAGAAGTCGTTAGAAAAGAAGTTTTAAAATGGTTAGATCTTCGGAATTATTTATGCTATTTTCGGTAGCTCTTGGGTAAGTCCGAGTACAAGTGGCCAAGAAAGGGGGATGACGGTAGTAAGAAACGAGAGTGATGAGCTTATAGCGACTAGAGTAGTAACTAGATGGAGAATTTGTATTGATTATAGGAAGTTGAATGATGCTACTCGCAAAGATCACTTTCCCTCCCCTTTATTGATATGATGCTTGATCGTTTGGCGGGATATGATTATTATTGTTTTTCGATGGTTATTCCGGGTATAATCAGATCATGATTGCCCGGAAGACCAAGAAAAGACGACATTTACATGCCCCTATGGTACCTTTGCATTTCGCGAGAATGCCATTCGCCTTTGTAATGCACCCGCTACTTTTCAAAGATGCATGATGGCTATATTCCATGATTTCATTGAGAAAATAATGGAGGTTTTCATGGATGATTTTTCTGTGTTTGGAGATTCATATGATCATTGCTTGGATAACCTTTCTCTAGTTTTGCAGAGATGCGAGGAGACTAACCTTGTTTTAAATTGGGAAAAGTGCCACTTCATTGTACGAGATGGCATTGTTTTAGGCCACCGAGAGTCTCTTCGCAGTTTGGAAGTTGATAGAGCGAAAGTTGTGGCAATCGAGAAACTCCCACCTCCAACAAACGAGAAAGCCATTCGAAGTTTTTTAGGACACGCCGGATTCTCTGAGAAGGTTTATCCGTGACTTTTCTAAAATCACTAAACCTTTAAGTCGGTTATTAGAAAAAGATATTGCTTTCAATTTTTCCAATGATTGTTTTGCAGGCTTTTGAAATTCGAAGAAGGCTTTGGTGACAAAGACCCATTCTAGTAGTTCGGATTGAGTCACCCTTCGAACTAATGTGTGATGCAGCGACTTTGCGGTTGGGGCTGTTTTGGGTCGAAACGAGACAAGATGTTCAGAGCCATCTACTACGCGAGCGAGAACCTTAGACAAAGATGCCAAAGCAAAACTACACTACCACCGAGAGAAAGAAATGCTAGCAATCGTGTTTGCATTCGACAAGTTTCGATCCTACTTGATTGGGACTAAGACGATCGTCCACACCGACCACGCGGCAATTAAATATCTGTTTGACAAGAAGCATGCCAAACCGAGGCGATTCGGTGGATCCTCTTGCTACAAGAATTCGATGTGGAGATTCGGGATAGAAAGGGTCTGTGAGAATGTAGTAGCCGATCACTTGTCCGCACTAGAATACAAGAAGGAGGAGAAAGAAATCACGGAGGCAATTAAGGAGGAATTCCCGATGAGAAACTTCGATGCTACAAGCTAAATTCCCATGGTATGCCAATTTTGTTAATTATTTGGTTGCAGGGGTTTTGCCTCCGGATTTATCATCCTATCAAAAGAAGAAGTTCCTCCATGATGTCAAGTTTTACATGTGGGACGATCCCCTGCTCTTTAAGAGGTGCGCCGACACCATCATTCGACGATGTGTACCTCAAGAAGAGTGGGAGGGAGTTCTACAGCAGTGCCATTCTTCACCTTAGGAGGACATTTCGGTCCGCGCGACGGCGGCTAAGGTATTACAAAGTGGATTATATTGGCCTACATTATCTAACGATTGCTATCTATTCGTACAAAGTTGTGATAGGTGCCAGCGGATGGGAAACATCTCGAGACGACATGAGATGCCAATGACCAATGTGATGGAAGTTGAACTCTTCGATGTGTGGGGGATCGACTTCATGGGCCCCTTCCCATCTTCGTCAGGCTATCAATACATTCTACTTGCGGTGGAATACGATCTCGATGGGTTGAAGCTATTCCGCTCGGACCAATGATGCGCGAGTAGTGCTCAAATTCTGAAGAAAAATATATTCACTCGGTTTGGAACCCCGAGAGCTTTGATTACCGACGGGGGTCACACTTTGTGAATAAATTAATGATCACTCTACTTGCGAAGTACGGGGTTAAGCACAAGGTAGCATTAGCATATCATCCGCAAGCAAACGGGCAAGCAGAGGTAGCCAATCGTGAGATTAAGCGATTTTAGAGAAAACAAAGTGAACATAAATCGCAAAGATTGGGCCATGAAGCTAGATGACGACTATGGGCATATCGGATCTGCATACAAGACACCCTTGGGCACATCACAGTATCAGTTAGTCTTCGGGAAATCGTGTCACTTGCCCGTCGAATTAGAGCATAAGGCGTTTTGGGCTGTAAAGAAGTTGAATTTTGACTTCCAAGCAGCGGGTGAAAAGAGGCTCTTGCACCTAAATGAGATGGAGGAATTCCGGGATGAAGCCTATGAAAATTCCCGGATTTACAAGGAGCGAACCAAACGATGGCACGATCGAATGATAAAGAAGAGGGAGTTTTTACCGGGTGAACAAGTCTTTTTGTTTAACTCGCGTCTTAAACTCTTTCCGGGGAAAGCTTAAGTCAGATGGTCGGGGCCATTTGTGATAAAGAAAGTGTTAAATCCTCGGGAATAGTGGAGCTATTGAGCCGAGATGGGGAGACATTCATGGTGAATGGCCGAGAGAATCAAGCATTACTTGAGTAGGGAGCAAAAGGAGGAAGTGACACGCCTCACATTGCTAGAGCCATGATCAACTAAACAGCGTCAAGCTATAGACGTTAAATTTAGCGCTTGTTGGGAGGCAACCCAATGGTTTTGTTGTTTTATTTCTTCCCATGTTTCTTAATTTGTTTCCTTTCCCTTTTCTAAGTTAGGATTTTATTGCTTTCATTGGTTTAAAAAAAAAAAAAAAAAAAGAGGGAAAAACTCGAACACAAGGTTCGGACCCCAGCACGGGCAACCCGTGCCATATGGGCACGCCCGTGCCCTTTCCAGAATTCAGGGCTCAAAAGTTCGGGCCCTAGCACGGGCCACCCGTGCCGCTTGGCACGCCCGTGCGCCAGATTTTGGGGGATCAATCCTTCGGCCCCTAGCACGGGCGGCCCGTGCCGAATGAGCACGCCCGTGCTCATGCCTGCTAAGGCTTAAATCAGACGGGCAGACCCTCAGTTTCTTCACAATTTCTTCCTCTCTCTCGCGCGCAGCACACAAGAGACACTCCCCCTCCAATTGTTTTCGAAAATTTCTTCTAGATATCATCACTACTCACCTCCCACACTACTTTAAACACGAATTACACGTGTGAATATGCTTGGAAGCAAGAATTTGGGGTAGATAGCACCTAGGGTTTCAAAACTCCAACTCTCTTCTAATTCTCGAAAATTAAGGTATGAATTGAAATTTTTATGTCAAATTTCTTGAGAGTTATGAACTAGGGTTGATATATAATGCTTGTGTGATACTTTAGCCATGTTTTTAATTGGAATTTTCTATGGGGCTTTTTATCGAACACTTTGTGGGTTGTTGAATTGTGATGAATTTAGTTGATTGCTTGATGGATTATACTTGTGTTAGATTGTTTAGGAAGTTAGGAGCTAGGATTCTCGGCAATTATATTGGTATGTGAATTGAACGTTTGATTATGGATCAAATTGTTGAAGATGAGCTACTATACTTCTAGTGAAATTGTTGTATTAATTCATTGTTTGTTTTTACTTGGCAAGTATGGATTCTCACGATTGTTTTGCCAGGTACTAAATTGAAACATGGCTGAACCACGATCGAACCGAGGAAGACGAGGTTGGGGAGCCGCGGCCGCTCGAGCGCCACCACACCCGGACAGCCCCGAGGCTTACGGGCTCACTATTGATGAAAATGAAATACTAGATAAATGGAACCGGCTCATCCATCGTTCATTCGCACCTACACGCTATACTGACGATGAATGTACCCGAGCTCTCGGGATACACGAGGAGGTGTGGCAAATGTTTGATCGAGTTGGATGGATGCATTGATGCAAGGGCGGTGGCCAACCTACAAGACACTCGCACTAGAGTTCTTAAGCCATCGCTCGGTCACGGCAACACGACCACGGAGTGAGCGGGAAATCCAGTTCAAGTTGGGCAACGAATGGAGAACCGTCACTATTGCCGAACTTAATCAAATTTTTGGGGTACCATCGGACGCCCCATACCGATGTAAGTCCAAGCGGCTACGATAATCTAGAGGGAGGGTGAATAGATTATCTCCATTTTTTCGATTTTGCCCTCTTTTAACAATCGAATGCTCAAACAAAATAATAAAGGTGCGGAATGTAAACAACACACGTCGATTTAAAGAGGTTCAACCCACCTAGGGCCTAATCCTCTACCACCCCAAAGATATCAGGGATGGATTTCGAAAAGAAAAAGAATTTTATTAATTACCAAAATTAATACAAATTCAACTTACAACACCTTGAAGAGCACCACACTCTTCTTCAACACCACCTTTGGAGATTACCACAATCTCCCTTTGAAGATTACCACAATCTTCCTTCAACGGCACCTTGTGAAGATTACCACAATCTTCAACCTTGAAGAATACCAAATTCTTCAACACCTCAATAAGAAGATTACCACAATCTTCTTGTACCTATCACCTAGATCATCCAAGTGTGCTCTTACCACAAGAACACTCACAAGGATATCTTGTGTTTGAATGATAACAAAAATCAAGATTACAACTCAATAATGAATATTACAATTTGAGTGCAAAGTGTAATCAAGAATAGCCTAGACCTCAAAGATGTGAAAGTGATAAGCTAGGCAATTTTACAACAAGAATAATAACAATGAAAGACCAAGTGTTTGCTTGAAGTGTATCTTGTTGTGTTGTATCTCAATTGTTGTTTTGGTTGCTCCAAAACTTCCTCTATTTATAGGAGATGATTGATCAAGCATAGGCTCCTCTTGGGGATTGAAAATCTCTGAGAAAAATACAATTAAAATCAAGAATATAGCTGTTAGAAATCAATCCCACATTTTAAGGAAATGTGTTTCTTTGTCAAACGGTCATATTTTTGTTGTCAATACACACAGGCGATGACCGGTCGCACAGAAATAAGAGAAGATAAGAACACTTTGAAAATTACAACAGGGCGACCGGTCGACGTAGCCTTCGACCGGTCGACCCCTGTCTCAACCGGTCCCCCTAAACAAAAAAACGAAGGGGTTAAGTTCTGTTTCAACATGAAACTTGCAGGTACCGGTCGCACCCTGGGCGACCGGTCGACCGGACGCCGACGCCGAATGCAATTTGGGTCGACTGCTTGTTTTTGCTTCCGTCTCATTTTCTGTTTCTAAAAACATCTTCGTGCACGGGTTGCCCTATAGGGCGAGGTCGACCACGACAGTAAATATTGTCCAATTTTTGTCGAAAAATAAAACTCAAGAAATACTCCGAAAATTTAGTAAAAACATTTTAAACCGATCGGGAGTATTAGGACAACATTTAGGAACCTGTTATAGGAGTAAAAACTCATTGATAAAAGTGTTGTCCATTTTTAATAAACTTGAGAAAATACTCCGGAAAATATTAAAACCATTTTAAATCATTTAGGAGTATTTGGACAACCTTTAAAAACATTGTTTTGGTGATAAAATAAAATCATCAAAATTAAGATAAAAACATGTATCAAACAACCGAACGGCTGCAAATTACGACTCGCGTGCTTTTTGGCGATTGTTGACTGAAACTCCCGACACAGGGCTCATGCAATACGCAACATGCACCTCCAAGGCCTCCTCACTCTGCAATCCCATATTTCGATACATTCAAAAAGTAACGGCCCATTCTTGTGTTCGCCCGGTACAACAATGGGGGTATGCAAGCGAGAGAGCTATACCTACTTTGGTGTATGCTCAATCGCACCCCTTATAACATGGCGGCATACTTTGTGGAACACGCCGTCTCTACGTACAACAAAGCATGACGGGGAAAATACTAATTGGGGGAATGATAACCCCAATCGCACAACATTTTAGGGTTGACATAAGCCGCATGGAACCATTATGGCAAACAAGCATTAACATGAGCGCGCTTCTCACCATGAAGATCATCGTAATGAGGAGAATATCCTATGTTTTCAACAAAAAGTCGGGTCTTCGTTTCCCCTTCCTAACCCGACTCACGGCCCAGAATTGATAACCAAATCAACTGGCTTATGTACTCCGAGGAGCATATCAGAGCCATGCAGGGTTTGGCGGCGCGAAAGAGGCGAAGGATAGCCGGGTTGCCCGATGAAGAAGACTTGGTCATGGAGGCACAGGAGTATGATAGACAGGAGAGGGGGTTTGAGCAAGGCTTCCAACAGGGAAGCTTCGATCAGAGCGGCCCACAGGGACAGCCTGATATTCCAGAGAGCTCTCGCCAAGGTGAGGAACGTGGGGGCCAGTATGATCACGACAGGTTCTGTGCATTTGAGGAAAGCTTGCGACAGCATAGGAGTGATTTCCGTGCTTACCAAGAAGTCCAAGATCAAAGGTACCATATGCAGAGCTTGTGGAACCAAGCACACGAGCAGCGGGAGTCGGAAATATTGCAAGCAGTACTACGAATCGAGAATTGGCATATCTCCCAGGGCCACTACCCGCCGCCACCCCCACAGTGATCCAGGTCCTTTCCACACTTTTCATTGAAATTCTACCTTCTCTTGCATAAGCTATAATTTCATTCAAGTTTGGGGGGGAGAGGTAGTATATTTTTTTGATGGGTGTGGCGTTTGCATTCATTTAGTTGCATGTAGAGCATATAGGTTGCATTGCATAAGATGTTTTTCAGTTAATTTTTTTGTATGATTTTAGCATGTTTATCGCTTTAGCATGTTTATGGCTTTCCTAGTAGTTAGGGAGTGAGTTGACCGCTATTGTGTGTTTGTTGTGTTTTGATTGAGATCTTGATCTTGGGAGCATTTGCGGATTAGTTCGTGTTGTTTTGAATTGGATGTTGAGTGTGAATTGATCGGGTTGAGAATAATTAATATGGAGCATGTGCTTATGGGGATCATGGTTAAAATGCTTTGAATTATGCACTTACAAGCCTGTGAGCTTTTGAGCCTTTACTGCTTTCATCATATGCAGTCTTGTTTGCGATTGAGTGCGTCATTCATGTTGATTTAGATTCTAGAACTTGCTCTGGTATCTCCGTCAAAGCCACATGTTGTATGCATTCATGAAAATGATTTTAGGCCATTTTTGTTAAGCCTTTCAAGCCTTTTTGCCTACCTTATGATATTTGATGTCCCTAGTTAGCCAACTTGAGCCTATTGCCTGATTTTTTGATAGCCACATTTCAAGCCCTAGAACTTAAATTGATATATCTGTTATCCTAAACTTGAGCGTATAGCATTGAGTAAAGGATAGAATAA
Source organism: Rehmannia glutinosa (assembly GCA_016081115.2). Taxonomy (NCBI): domain Eukaryota; kingdom Viridiplantae; phylum Streptophyta; class Magnoliopsida; order Lamiales; family Orobanchaceae; genus Rehmannia; species Rehmannia glutinosa. Next base: position 24,958,523 of record CM071925.1, read on the forward strand.
ATGATTGAATGAAGGGATATCGAGAAATTAGAAAATAGTTTGTATGATTGGTGATTGGGAATAAAAGAAGAAAAGGAGAAAAATGAGGATACTCACAAAACAGTCGGAAAAAAAAAAACACGTGACTGAAACAAGTGAGTCGGCATGTACTGGAAATAAGGCTGGAAATTGTGATGTAAGGCGAAAGAGATTGATGTGTATGAAAAAGAAAGGAGAAATAGAGAGGTGATAAGATATAAGGCGATTGGGAGTACATAGTTGGTTGGTATTAAGCTAACTGTTAGAGAAAAACGACGTGCTTACTAATCTATACGCTTAAGTTGAGTCACTTTATCCATATTTCCCTACCTTAACCAAAGAGCCTTCATTACAACCATAAACAAAGTCCTTTCTGATTTGTGAATTGCATACAAACGAGTGGCGGAGATGTGAGACGATTTGCAAGCATATGGTAATTTTTCAACATTGATATGATTTGAGCGAATACACGTCCCTTATTATTCTAGTGAGTCGAGTTTACACTTTATCCCTGAGAGGCGTGATTTGAAGTGTTTTACCATGATTTTAATAGACTTGTGCTCCGTGTTAGCTATTTGAAACTTGGTTAGTTTATGCTTGATGTCTATGGATAGATGACATGAATTGTGATGCGGTGTTCTTGAGTTGCTCTTCTTTACCCCATTTGTGTTGTCTTGTTTATAAAGTGTTGACCGACTCCTCACAGTTTAAGTTTGGGGGTTTGATTGACTGGTATTTTGCATGTATTTTGGGCTTAATATTGGCTAGAATGTGGGGATATGCATGCGTTATATGAGTAAATTGGGTAGTATTCTTGTTTTGTGGAATTGGATTACGCTTTGCTCGTTTTGTAGGAATTTATCTATATTTGTGGCATAGCGGCAACAATTCGAGCATCGCAACCGCCAATACTTGACACAAGTGACGAAGTTTGGAGTCAAGTCGAGAAGAAGTTGGACGAACCGGGCGAGAAACGGAAGAAAATAGTCTATGGGCATATTGTTCCAGGTGAGCACGGGCAGGGCGTGCTCCTCTAGCACAGCCCGTGCTCAACCCAAACAGGATGACTCAAGGTGCGGCCTAGGGCACGGGCAGACCATGCCATATTGGCACGCCCGTGCTCCTCTGAAGAAAGATTACAAACTATTCGGCACCCAAAGCACGGGCTAGGCGTGCCAAAAGGGCACGGCCGTGCCGTGCTGCGGGAAAAACAGAGTTTATCCAATTCCAACTAGGTTTTCGACCCGAACGAAGTACAAATAGACCCGGGGCGGCCACGAACGAGGACACGCTGATTTTTTACCCTAGAAACCAGAGAAAAGAGCAGTTTCCCACCGGATACTTCGAGAGATCGATCAAGACCGCAACCACACCTTCGAGGATTGAAGATAGATCGAGAGATCGTCATCATCCCCGAGTCACTCATTCCATCGTATCGTATTTCAATTAGTTAGATTTTGATTATGGATAATTTGTCTATGAATTGTTTATTTTCAATGTCTGGCTAAAACTCTTGTGATTCCCGGGTTTGGGAGTAGATTAATAAACACTTTTATGTGATGATTAAGGATAATTGAAGTTAATGTTTTCTTTCTCTATTCAAGTACTTTGCTTTAATTCTTGTTTTATCAAAAGGCCTTTGATCTAAACTTGTTTGATGTATTGATCCATAATTCTAACCGATGAGTTTCAATACTAGATCTTGAGTACTTGACACAAATAGATTTCATGATTGAGAAGTCTGTGAATATTTGTGAGATCTTTTAATCTTTTGAACTTTTGGGAGTTGGATATCTCATGTTGAGTAGAGATGCTAACATAGATATTTCAATCAACGCTTTTACATACATCTCGAGAGAGGGGGTAAATTACTTTGGTGATTGGTCTATAGAGAAGAATACGTATTACCTTGGTTTGCTTAACCTGAGCATAAAAGTGGGATATTAATTGAAACCATAACCCAGGAATCCATCCATTCATACTTGATCTTTTAATCACTCTTTACTTTGTTATTTTAGGATTAATTTCTGCTTTAGTAGTAATAAAACCAAACCTTCAAATTTCGATAGTTTAGATAAAAATAGGACTATTATAATCCAATACTTAGTACATTAATTTATTAATCCCTGTGGATTCGACCTTGCAAACCCTATTCTATAAACTGATCCGTACACTTGCGGTGAAGCTATAAAAATAGGCGAACAGCATCACAATGCACAAAAATATTAATTTGTTGCAAGCATCTTATTGCGCAAAAATAATTTTTCTTTCATTCACCTAATGCGAAAGAAAAAAAATGTCATTGCTACATATGTGCAAAAAAAATAATTCTTCATGCATCATATTGCACAATAATAATTTTGCAAGCATTCACATGCGCAAAAATAATTTTTGCAGGCACTATATTACGGAAAATATTTTTTACATGCATTAATATTATAACAAAAAAATGCACAAAAAATAGTTTTGCAACATCCCAACGCGCAAAAAATAATTTGTCATCCAACTTCTATACAAATACAATGCATGTTAGAGATATAACAATACATAATCTTAGCCCGATGGTAGACATGCAATAGATATAATCAAAAGTTCTATGGTTCAAATCCTTATGAGACCAACAATTCCTTAATTTTTTTAATAAAGGGATACACCACTTAGGCACTACTCAGCGCCAGATCATCGCCCGTGTGGCGTTCAAATAGATGACACATCAACTGCCCACGTGGCAGCTGGACTTCACCACGTCAGCATCATGTCCCCCCATGGCGACCATCGCGCCACATCAGCGCTTCATCGCCCACGTCAGCGGTCTATGATCCCAATGCCCGGGCGTCCATTGTTCAGTATCTAATGTATCCGTGCCCATAACAATGTTTGAAGAAAAAAGATCGCATACACTTGCACGCATCTCCATGCAATTTTGTCTTTAATCTAAAAACTTTGAATCTACATAACTTATTCGTTTCAAATCTATTTTTCATGCATAATATATTAAATTAATTGTCTTTTCGAGATCTACATTTTGACACCAATATTGTATGCCTAAAAAAGAAAGTACAAATTCGAATTTAAAAAAAAAATCAAATCACATATATCATTAAACTCAAGCACATCAAATAGGTGAGATCGAACTCTAATGGCTCTGATACTATTGTTAGCAAATATGGGTCAATATCTAAATCACTTATTTGCACATATAAGGTGGATCGAGTATACCTATTTGCAGCGGAACTATCGATCCACGTAGCCAGGATTGAGCCCGTCTACAAGTCTCCTTTTGATCCATGATTAAGCCATCTACAAGCATTCTCTTGAGTGAACCCGAACATCGAACGAACTCTGTAGATTAGTTGAACCACGAATCGCCTTTCTCGTTGGTGTAAATAACTACTATAGTTATTCGCTTCCTAAAATTCTTGGAGAACTTTGGTGATGCTCCAAGAAGAAAACCATATAGAGAAATTTTAGGAGGGTTTTTTTTTTTTGATGTGGGGGACGATATATTCAATTATTCTGATATTGTAGGGAGAGATATCAATATATATCTCAATCTCATATCCCAATTAGAGTTCTAATGGGAGAAGTTTCTAGATAAACCTCATCTAAATAGAATTTTCTATTATCTCAAATATGGATGCAACATAATTGCACCCAATATTTTCTCTTTTGCTTTCCTCTACTTCTTAATGGGTATTAGAATAGTGATGATTGTGAATGGATTATTGAATATTTTCTTCTGGTTCAGGTGGTGACATTTTTTTTTGGCAAAATTATTATTTTAGTCCTTTAAGTGGTCCTCTTCAGAGATTTCGTCCTCACATATTTTGATTTTGATATTTCATCCTTTAAGTGAGTTTTTTTCGGACTTTTAGTCCGGCCACTGCCTATAGCAGGTAATGATGACCGGCCCACTGATGTGTGAATTTTAAAAAATATGCAACAAAAAAATTTTGTCCTCTAAGTGGACTACTTGGGAGATTCAGTCCTCATTGTTTTTCTAAAATTTTTAAATTTAGACTTTTAAATGAGAAAAATTGGGAGATTCAATCCATTTAAAAATATAATTTCACTTTTTTAAAATTAAAAGTTAAATGTAATAGAAAAATATATTTAACTTAACTATAAATAACATCAACTTAATTGACAATTTTAAATAAAAATTAGAAAAATGGAATATTAAATAAGATTATATTTATTATCCTAGTTAGTTAAATACGAGACGAAAAAAATTCGGTATTTAATATGTAGGAGTATATTATGAATATTTATCAAAAGTTGTGGTGAAACAATTAGCAAAATTATGTAAATAATTAATAAACGGACTTGTAAATGTACATGTAAAATACAAAAAAAAGTACTTGTTCGGAAGTAATAATATGGCTTATTTTGGTATTATCATCATATGAAATTTTAAATATTCAAAATTTTAAATTTAAAAAAAAAAAAGAAAAAAAAAAGTAAAGTTGTGACCCCTTTCAACGCGACCCACCGTCAGTCCTCTTCCTCTCCAACCTCTCCAACTAATTGAATGCTCAAAATTATAGATATTTAGAAAATCCAATCTTATGATAAATAACATGAATTTTGAAAAATTACAATATTTATCAGATAAATTTAATTATCCTTTAGTTATAGATATAGTTTCTAGCATTGTAATTTTTCTATTTTTTATAAATAGTTCATTTTTATTTGATATCGTAAATTTATTTTATTTTATTCATAGTTAATTTAAATATATTTTACTGTATATTATATTTATAATTGAATTTTTTATTTTTAAATATGAAATTAATTTATAAGTGGATTGCATCTCTGGAAAAACATTCATTTAAAGGACTAAATTTAGAATTCGGAAAAAGTGAGGACCAAATTTCCTAGTTAACTCCGTTTAGAGGACTAAAAAATCATTTTAGAATTCTTTTAGAATTTACATATTAGCTGGCCGGTCACCATTATCTACTATAGGCGGTGACCGGACTAGAAGTCTAAAAAAAACTCACTTAAGGGACGAAATGTCAAAATCAAAATAAGTGAGGACGGAATCTTGAAGAGGTCCACTTAAAGGACTAAAAAAACAATTTTGCCTTTTTTTTCATTGGCAATTTCGCTATATCAGAAAAGGAAGCGAATTCATGTGCACGCAATCATTACATGATATCTCTAATCGGTGATTTTTAACATTCTTAGTAAAAGGTTAACTGAAGAAACGTGTGTTTGTCGGATTTGGTTTCCAAAGCTTACAAGATTATTTAGAACCAAAATAGTTCTACTTTTGCTTTTGCTAATGCTAAAACAGCTTGAACTTGATAGGTCCAACTTCAAATCAACAAGATTTGCTGGAAAGAATTTTATTTCTCTTTCTTTTTCATAATTTTAACTTTTTAAGTCGTAAATAAAAAGGCACATACTGATTTTGTGTCATGTTTCGGGCCCATGTAGTGAGGCTCTCAAGGAACTTGAGGACAATAGACAATTTTGTCATCGTTTTGCGAAATATTTATTTCTTGATAACCCTTTTCAATTTTTCATGTGGAATAGTACGTAGTAACGTAACATCACCTTCGATTGAATGCTACGCCTCATTGCGTTTCTTTCAACATTCATAATTTCCTCCAGTGTGGCAGTGCATATTTGATCGGACATTTTGCACTAATATTACTCGATCGGGTCAACTTTGAGACCATTTTGTGGCATCCCAAAATGGGAGATGATATATACCCTCCACTCGAGTGTAGTATATATGAATGTCACGAAAAGTGAGTGTAAAGTATGTTATGATGAAAAAGACTTGATTCTTCCCACTAAAGTTCAATACTTCAGTTTAGAAAAAAATCTATATATGTTGTTGAATAGGGGACCATATTTTCTATTATATTATCATATTCCATTTCTTATTTCATATTGGGTGAACAACACATGTTATTCAAATAAACATGGGAGGTTGATTGATTTAGTACTATATGTACATATGTTATTCAAATCAACAAGATTTGCTGGAAAGAATTTTATTTCTCTTTCTTTTTCATAATTTTAACTTTTTAAGTCGTAAATAAAAAGGCACATACTGATTTTGTGTCATGTTTCGGGCCCATGTAGTGAGGCTCTCAAGGAACTTGAGGACAATAGACAATTTTGTCATCGTTTTGCGAAATATTTATTTCTTGATAACCCTTTTCAATTTTTCATGTGGAATAGTACGTAGTAACGTAACATCACCTTCGATTGAATGCTACGCCTCATTGCGTTTCTTTCAACATTCATAATTGCCTCCAGTGTGGCAGTGCATATTTGATCGGACATTTTGCACTAATATTACTCGATCGGGTCAACTTTGAGACCATTTTGTGGCATCCCAAAATGGGAGATGATATATACCCTCCAGTGTAGTATATATGAATGTCTGAAAAGTGAGTGTAAAGTATGTTATGATGAAAAAGACTTGATTCTTCCCACTAAAGTTCAATACTTCACAGTTTAGAAAAAAATCTATATATGTTGTTGAATAGGGGACCATATTTTCTATTATATTATCATATTCCATTTCTTATTTCATATTGGGTGAACAACACATGTTATTCAAATAAACATGGGAGGTTGATTGATTTAGTACTATATGTACATATGTTATTCAAATCAACAAGATTTGCTGGAAAGAATTTTATTTCTCTTTCTTTTTCATAATTTTAACTTTTTAAGTCGTAAATAAAAAGGCACATACTGATTTTGTGTCATGTTTCGGGCCCATGTAGTGAGGCTCTCAAGGAACTTGAGGACAATAGACAATTTTGTCATCGTTTTGCGAAATATTTATTTCTTTATAACCCTTTTCAATTTTTCATGTGGAATAGTACGTAGTAACGTAACATCACCTTCGATTGAATGCTACGCCTCATTGCGTTTCTTTCAACATTCATAATTGCCTCTAGTGTGGCAGTGCATATTTGATCGGACATTTTGCACTAATATTACTCGATCGGGTCAACTTTGAGACCATTTTGTGGCATCCCAAAATGGGAGATGATATATACCCTCCATTGTAGTATATATGAATGTCTGAAAAGTGAGTGTAAAGTATGTTATGATGAAAAAGACTTGATTCTTCCCACTAAAGTTCAATACTTCACAGTTTAGAAAAAAATCTATATATGTTGTTGAATAGGGGACCATATTTTCTATTATATTATCATATTCCATTTCTTATTTCATATTGGGTGAACAACACATGTTATTCAAATAAACATGGGAGGTTGATTGATTTAGTACTATATGTACATATGTTATTCATCCAGATAACGGAATAGGGAGTGGAATATAAAATTAGAACATAAAATCTGAATTATCCGTTGAATACGTGCTTGATATATATGGACATGACATCAATATAATAGCATAGAAATTTAAATTTGACCAATGGCGCATGGCATATTTTGGACACATATCTATTTTCTATATTTTTCACAATTCAGGAAATATATGAAATTAGACAAAGAATTATAAATTTTAAAAATCAAATGAAATTTATAAAATAATCTCAATTTTGTCCATATTGATAACTCTCCAAATCCATCACAACTATGGCCGATTAAATATATCGTATGAACATATGAAATATTGAACTGTTGTAATACATTCTACATTTGATCATCAGGGCATCCACAATGGTGCAATTTGTGTTTATTACCTTGAACCTGAATACCATTTTTATCATTGTGGAGATGATTCATTATTCATATTCTTAAATTTTGTTCAAGATGTTGAGCATGTCCAACAAATTAATGATGAAAGGATTTGTGGGTAGAATGAGAGGATTTGTAGAATCTATTTTAAATCATGAACTTGAGCAAATCATTGTTGCTAGTAGAAGATGATTATTTTCATGGTTGATGTGGTACAACTGGAACTACAAAAAAACATGAAGTTGAACACACCATTATGGGTGATCTCATTGACTGAATAGATAGTTGACAAGTAGGGGTGGAAATGGGTTGGGCCAAGCCAAGCTTTGTGTTGGACGGTTTGGGCCAACTTTGCTAAGCTTAGGCTCAAGTACGGTGTATTAATTATTTGTGATAGGATTTTAGTAGGCTCAACTAGGCCTTAAGTAAAAATAGCAGACTTGAATATATTTATGGGATAAGAATACAATTACTCCATTTTTCTGGACAAAAGACATGTAGGTCCAAAGGGGTGTGAGTAAGGTTTATTACAAAGTTAACTCAAACAGTTGTGTCCTTGAGGGACAACTAAGTTGGTTATTCGGCAGAGTTAGCCACTCAACAAACTCGATAGAACCGTTGATAGAATAACTGAGCTGTTTAACCTGAACTTTAACTTGGTTGTGTTTGTTTTATCAGCGGAAGACTTAACACCCTTTGTATTGTTTTAAACTTGTTTTAACACTTAATTTTAGCACTTGGTTATTAATCAGTTGGATAGCAAATATGAGTTTAGCAGCATATATAATGTACGTATACAGAAATGTAAATGTGCTGAAAAATAAATGACACATTTAATTTTTATAGAGGTTCGAAGATGGGGTAATTCTTCTAATCCTCTCTTCTCCAACTCCTGGAGGAATCCACTATGTAAAAGATTTGTTTACAAAGTGGTCAACAGTCTAGAGACAACCTTGGTCACACAGTTGGCTTCTCTTCCGACTCAGCTTTTTCACAGGGCAGCTGCCTTGCTACTTCAACTCACTTTCTCAAGCTCTTGGATTTGATCACGAAGCCCTCCAATGACTTGATACTGGTTCGACCTTGAACCTTCCTACAATCCTCCTTGGAAAGTAGACCCCTTTTGATTTTTCAAAAGTTTCCTCTTCAACAGGTTTGAAGTTGTCTTTCCTTCACGGCTTGTGTTGGATCCATTTCCTTCGAGTTACAGGCTTGAGGATTTGCTTGAATATACTTGAGAATATTGCAGGTTAATTGCTTGAATATTGCTTGCTTGTTCGTGTTTCAGGTAACCTTTTCTCAATGAATTTCCTAAGCCTTTTATAGTGAACTTTAGAAATTTTGCCCGTTGAAGAGATAGGCTGATTTCAAAAGTCTCTTGTGTTCGTTGGCTTGTCTTGTTGCAGTCCTTGATGTTGACATTTCCTCGTATTTAATGTCTTGCAGCATTGCAGCGTTTCTGACACTTGGTGCAGTGCTTCCCATTGGTTTGTTCCTTTTGCATACAACTGGAACTAACACTTTATTTCTGACAGCTTTAACATGTTACCATTCTGAGTAACATTCTTGACTTTCATCAACGGATCTCATTCCGTTGTCTTGACTTGACTGCAGTCTATTACACCCCAAGTGACTTGAGTTGGCTTCCAATACTTGGATGACTCATCTGTCACTTCAACTTGAGACATGGCTTCTTGAGTTGACTTGACTGACTCTTCACACAGCTGATTCACAGCTGATACATCTTCAGTCGAGTTCTTGACTTCCCTCCTTAGCCATACTCAGTTGTCTCAATGAGTCTTCACTTCGATCTTGATTGACATCTTGTATTTCCAGGCGTGGCTGACTTGACTCAGCTTTTCCAGCCCTATCTATTACAATGCAAATTACAAGGAAAATGGGGTGCCAACTGTAAGTCCAAGCGGCTACGATAATCTAGAGGGGGGGTGAATAGATTATCTCCATCTTTTCGATTTCGCCCTCTTTTTCGAACCGAATGCTCAAAGACAATAATAAAAGTGCGGAATGTAAAACAACACACGTCGATTTAAAGAGGTTCAACCCACCTAGGGCCTAATCCTCTACCACCCCAGTATATCCGGGATGGATTTCAAAAAGAAAAAAAGATTTTATTAATTTACCACAAATTAATACAACACCAACTTACAACAACACCTTGAAGAGCACCGCACTCTTCTTTTAACACTACCTTTGAGATTACCACAATCTCACTTGAAGATTACCACAATCTTCAAACGGCACCTTGTGAAGATTACCACAATCTTCACCTTGAAGAGCACCACACTCTTCAAGACCTCAACAAGAAGATTACCACAATCTTCTTACACCTAACACCTAGCTCACCCAAGTGTGTTCTTACCACAAGAACACTCACAAGGATATCTTGTGTTTGGTTGATGAATTACAATCAAGATTACACTTTGAAAAAATATTACAACTCAAAAGTGCAAGTGTAATCAAGAATGAAAGCCTAGACCTCAAGATGTGAAAGTGATAGTACTTAGGCTATTACAACAAGAATGTTGAAATGAATAACAAAGATTATGTGCTTGTGATATCTCTTGTTGTTTTTATCAAGTCTTGTATTTGATCCCTCAAGCCTTCATCTATTTATAGGAGAGCCTTCAAATTTGAATTCCAACATAGGCTCCTCCAAAGGCTCCTCCAACATAGGCTCCTTCATGGGCTCCTCCATGTTTTCTTTTGTCTACAAATAAGACAAAGAGATTAAAATAAATATGGTTGTCTCATAAGGATACAAAAATCAGATTATAGAACAATCCCACATTTTAAGGAAGAATGGTGCTTTACAACGGTTATAATTTTTGTCAAACTAAAGGCGACGAGGTTGCGCACAAAAGGACGCGTTTGAAATAGTACTAAAAAAAATTACACAGGCGGGTCGAGGGGGTGCTCGGCCGGTCGACATCACCCCTAGCCGGTCGACCTCTCCAAAAATAGAACAGGGAGATTTTGCACACTTGCAGTGGGCCGATCGACCCACAGGCGCCGGTCGACCGGACCGGTCGACGCCCGAGATCGGGTCGACCGCTTGAATTTTCTTCCGTCTCATTTTCTGTTTCAAAAACATCTTGTGCGGGTTGCCCTATAGGGCGACCGGTTGACCAAGAGACAAAAATATTGTCCAATTTTTATCGAAAATTAACCTCAAGAAATACTCCGAAAAATTCGTAAAAACATTTTAAACTAATCGGGAGTATTTAGGACAATATTAGAAATATAGTTTCAATGTGAAAAACCCATTGACTTAAAAACATTAAATGTGTTGTCCAATTTTATATCGAAAATAAACTTGAGGAAATACTCCGAAAAATATTAAAACCATTTTAAATCATTTAGGAGTATTTGGACAACCTTTAAAACCATTGTTTTGGTGTAAAATCAAAATCATCAAAATCATGATAAACCATTTATCAAACAATCTCCCCCTTTTTGATGATTACAAACCAAAACAATTTTAACGAGGTCGATTTTGAAAACAAAACAATTTTTAGGTTAAAGAGAACTATCCGTTGAGCGACAACATTCCATGCAATAAAAACACATGGATGGGAGTAGAGATATTCAAACACATATAGCAAATGCTCCCCTATCAACATGCACAACAAGAGTTATATAGAAGCAACTTAAACATAAGCTAAAATATTAGCTTTTGAAATTGAGCTTAAGTATCAATAACTTAAAAGCTCCCCTGTCAAAGATACATCATTAGAACCGTATATAAGTCCATACTACAACCAATGGACCATGATTCATACATAACCATAATGCACCAAGTGGACTAAATATGATCCACAACTTATGGCTTTATGAAGCCATAGCTTATAGCTTCTTTTCGTTAAGCTTATCTTAGCTTTTATGAGCTAATGAGCTTATAACCTGTTTCTCCCCTTTGGAATCATCAAAAGAATGTTAGCACGATAAATACATCATATATTCTTATCAAAGTGCGCAAGTAAACCGATGTATCGAGCCATTTGAACATTGAAGCTTTTAAACCAAATAGAAGAGTCGAATCATACGACTTGTAGAAGCTTATGAAAAATCATTTGATTTGCAGAAAACATGATCTCTATAAATATATGAGACTTTTGAAAACGAGAGAGTCGTGTAGGTGATGAATTTTTCATTGAAACGTTTTATCAAACACTTAGCGGGCGTCAAAAATAGAAAAAGTTATATATAGCCCTTGTAAATGAAATCAAGCCAAGTTTTTCATCACCAAATACAATATAAAAAAATATCATTCATCAACAATCAATAAGCTCATCACAAACATATATGAATTACATCAAGAAAAATACATATAAGCCACAAACTCAAGGGTTCAACCCAATTGAGCTAAAGATAGTGAAATTCTTACCATTCAATCGGTAAAGTCGAGCAATGATGATGATAACCGAGCTAGATAATCCCCAAAATATAAAATGTATGCAATAAAACAAATTTGGAGTGAAATTTGTGTGCAATTTGCGAAGGGGACGAAAAATGGACAAAATAAGCCAAAATGGCGAAGTCTGGAAACAGAACTATTTTTAGCCAAAAAATCATCCAGGCGGACGGTCCAGGGCATGGGCGACGGTCGACGGCTTGGGCGACGGTCGGCCTTACCCCGTCAAAGACAAAGTGGTTCTTTTTCATTTTGAAAATCCGAAATTTGATCCAAAAATCCGATTTTTCGCCCCTCAGTTTTAAAACGTGCAAAATGCAAACGTAGACCTCATTCAATATACATTATGTCATAATCAAGCTCGAAATGAGGTAAAATACTTGGTGGTTAACGATCAAAAAGTCGCGAGTTATCCTTGAGACGGAATTAAACACATCTCAAGTTTTTGTTAAAAATCACAATCCCTTAAAAATATATCGAATCTCAATATGTTTAGTTCGATTATGACGAACCAATTTTTGAATACGAATAACCGTATAATAGATACCGAACTTGTTATCCCGAAAAAAATAAGAACGTTTTAAAGCTTTGGATACAACAAGTCATAAGAAGAAGTGCTTTTCAAATATTTGAAAATTTCTTTTAATGGCACTTTAATGAGATTCGTTGGGATAATTTTTGAAGTCGAGCATATAGACATAAGGTATATGGAATGTCGATTCTATAGGAATAATACAAGAAGACATACCTCGGATTTGTTTGTCAACCGACATGCCTTTCTCAACCTTTGTCAATCTCTTTATTGATAGCCATAGAGGTTGGAATGATTCTTCCTTCTTCAATGCCTAACTCCTTCAAGAGTTCTTTTGAAATGTAATCATCTACTTGGCATTGAATGATTTGAAGTCCAAGCAAGAAATCATGCTCATTTCAAGTACACCTTGCATCAACTTAGAAAACCATATCTTGCACAAATATTCATTAGTAGCACCAAAAATATTCTCATAAATATGCACAAGTTTAAACAATATTGCCCTTTTTCACAAACAAAGAGAGTAGTATCAACTTTACCTTTTGTAGAATCATTTAGCAAAAATAGCTAAGTCTATCATACCATACACGGGGTACTTGTTTTAAACCATACAAGGCCTTAAAAACAATCATTTGGCCTAGAAAAATTTTAAACCCCGGAGGTTGTTTTACATAGACTTCTTCTTGAATAAAACCATTTAGAAATTTGGATTTAACATCCATTTGGTAAAGCTTGAAATTTTCTTAAAACAAGAATGGACAAGTAAAATGCAAATAGGTACAAAATGTGCTATGAGTGCAAATGTTACATCAAAATCGATTACCTTCTTCTTGAAAATACCTTCGAGCTACTAACCTCGCCTTAGTTCGACCAATGTTGCCTTGGTCATCGAGTTTGTCAGGAATACCCTTTTTATCTTCTTCATCACTATCATCATAGGGCATCCAATTGATCTAAGGTGTTCATAATAGAACATTTACATCCAAATATTTGGAGTACTTCATTTCTCATCTACACAACTTAACAAACTCATTAACGGCATCGCTTATACAAGAAAAAATAGCCCAAGTGTAAAAACATGCTTCAATCATCAATCACAAAATTTCTTGCAAAAAGAGCATAGTAGGAATAGACACTATATATATATAGATCATGAAGCAAGAAACACATACTATGCATTTAGAATATCATCAAGAGTCTAATAAATCATGCAAGTTCAAATAAGCTTAAGAAAGCTACAAAAGGTCTCTTTTGAAATTTGAGAATCCGATAGCATATAATTGAGACCTCATTTTAAAAAAGTATTTGAACAAAAGTTGACAAAGCAAATATGTGCAATCAAATATCGAATAATGCCTTTCAAAAAATCTAAAAATCCTCTTAATGGCATTTGTATGAAATACTATGAAAAACAAGCACATAGGCACATGGCAATACATATATCGAGTCTATAAGAGTAAGAATAACACAAGTAAACATACCTCGATAATTTATGCCTTTTCTTGACAAATAATGACGAAAATGGCCATTTGTGAAAATATGTAAATCCTACACAATTCTTAAAACAAATCTAGCACAAATCATAATGATAAAAGTGTAGGCTAAGAGATATCACAAGTAAGCTCATGCCATAAAAATCCATAAGAGATGATAATACACTTTAGTCTACAAAAATGCACAAGAGTTTTAAAAACATCATATAAGGTCTTCCTTTTTAAAAACAAATAAGTTTTGAAGACCTTAATTTAAAATACATGAAAACTCATTTTGCAAGTAGGACACAAATAAAAACATGCATAATAGACAAATAAAATGCATATTTAATTAGGGAGATACGGTTTACCAATTATGCCGTTTCCATGGGTTTTTCCATTGTTGATGATATTTTCCTTTTGAAAATCTTCATGTTGATAGTAATCTCTCCAATTACTCCATCTCCAAAATTTTTGTTCTTCCCATTGTTGATGGTCTCTTCTTCTTTGAAAATCATCTTGTCTTTGCCATTTCCAAGGATTGTGTTCTTCCCATTTTTGATTATATCCTCTTCTTGAAATTGGCTTTGTCGAACATAGTTTCTCCTTCTTTGATCACATGAAACGGTCATTTGATGTCTTCTTGGCGGTATAAATTTTCTTCGATCATTATTTCGCCGGGTACCTAATATGACATTGTTTTGTGGTACCCTTATGTGTTTGGGTCCTTTGGGATTAGTCTTGAGACTTTTAGGTCTCCAACAATAATTGGAGCTATTTCTAGCCCGACAAGTATTTATCGTATGACCCTTTTTACCGCAATAAAAACATGTAATAATTCTAGGAGCATAATGACCAACGTCTTAGAGACTTGATTCTTTTTCATGTGATTGACACCCTTAGAGCTTATGATCAAGTTCTAGTTTGAATTATCACAACAATCAACAATATTGGTCATCTTATCGGTACTCAAGTTGGATTTAGATAAATCATTTTTCAAGCAATTTATATCCTCAACAAGAGTACTATTTTCTTTCTCAAGGTTTCTAACCTTGTCAAGAGTGGTGGTGTGAGCACATGATAGTGATTCATAGGAAGTAAATAAACTATCCTTATCATTCTTTAAAACAATGAATTCCTTTTTCAAATTTTTGTATTTAACAAGTAAGTTTTGGAATTCATCTTGTAGCTCATCATAATCATTTTGCAAGTCACTATATTCATTTTGCAATTCATTGTCATAAGAAGTAGAAGGTTTAGAACTTACCTCGTTTTCTTCTTCGATGCCCATGAGGCATTGTTCAACTTGTTCATCATGGGAGGTTGTAGAAGGCTTATCCCATGTTGTTGAATTTGATGTTGTATCCATTTGTGAAGTAGATGTTTTTGAGTTGCTCCTTTCATTTGCATATACTTCATAGATGGCTTCTAATTTTTGCCATACTTCATGTGCCGATCGAATACCTACAACATGATCAAATTCCAAAGTGGTAAGTGAACAATGTAAAATATTAAGAGCTTTACCATTTGAGGAGATGATTTTCTTCTCTTCATCATTGAGCTTTTTGAAGCCTTTTGAGGTGTGTGGTGTATTTTTCATCGGAATGGATTCTCCATTAATGACGGTGTTCCAAATGTCGAACCCGCAACCTTGTAAGTAGCATTCCATTCTTTCTTTCCAAAATATAAAATTTTTGGAATCAAACCGAGGTGGCTTGGTGGTGGAGGTGCCGGAAAGATGAGCTTCATTCGTAGCCGACGATCGTTTCTCTTCACTCGCGATGTGAAACGAGCTTGCCAAAGAGTTTGGCTTTGATACCACTTGTAAGTCCAAGCGGCTACGATAATCTAGAGGGGGGGTGAATAGATTATCTCCATCTTTTCGATTTCGCCCTCTTTTTCGAACCGAATGCTCAAAGACAATAATAAAGGTGCGGAATGTAAAACAACACACGTCGATTTAAATAGGTTCAACCCACCTAGGGCCTAATACTCTACCACCCCAGTATATCCGGGATGGATTTCAAAAAGAAAAAAAGATTTTATTAATTTACCACAAATTAATACAACACCAACTTACAACAACACCTTGAAGAGCACCACACTCTTCTTTTAACACTACCTTTGAGATTACCACAATCTCACTTGAAGATTACCACAATCTTCAAACGGCACCTTGTGAAGATTACCACAATCTTCACCTTGAAGAGCACCACACTCTTCAACACCTCAACAAGAAGATTACCACAATCTTCTTACACCTAACACCTAGCTCACCCAAGTGTGTTCTTACCACAAGAACACTCACAAGGATATCTTGTGTTTGGTTGATGAATTACAATCAAGATTACACTTTGAAAAAATATTACAACTCAAAAGTGCAAGTGTAATCAAGAATGAAAGCCTAGACCTCAAGATGTGAAAGTGATAGTACTTAGGCTATTACAACAAGAATGTTGAAATGAATAACAAAGATTATGTGCTTGTGATATCTCTTGTTGTTTTTATCAAGTCTTGTATTTGATCCCTCAAGCCTTCATCTATTTATAGGAGAGCCTTCAAATTTGAATTCCAACATAGGCTCCTCCAAAGGCTCCTCCAAAGGCTCCTCCAACATAGGCTCCTTCATGGGCTCCTCCATGTTTTCTTTTGTCTACAAATAAGACAAAGAGATTAAAATAAATATGGTTGTCTCATAAGGATACAAAAATCAGATTATAGAACAATCCCACATTTTAAGGAAGAATGGTCTGCCGCACAACGGTTATAATTTTTTTGTCAAACTAAAGGGCGGTTGCGCACAAAAGGGCGTTTGAAATAATCTTGAAAAATTACGGGCGGCGGCCGGTCGGGGTGCTCGGCCGGTCGACATCACCCTAGCCGGTCGACCTCTCCAAAAATAGAACAGGGAGATTTTGCACACTTGCACTTGCAGGTCGACCGACTGGGCGTCGGTCGACCGACCGGTCGACGCCTTGATGCATCGGTCGACCGCTTGAATTTTCTTCCGTCTCATTTTCTGTTTCAAAAACATCTTCAGGTACGGGTTGCCCTATAGGGCGACCGGTCGACCAAGAGACAAAAATATTGTCCAATTTTTATCGAAAATTAACCTCAAGAAATACTCCGAAAAATTCGTAAAAATATTTTAAACTAATCGGGAGTATTTAGGACAATATTAGAAATATAGTTTCAATGTGAAAAACCCATTGACTTAAAAACATTAAATGTGTTGTCCAATTTTATATCGAAAATAAACTTGAGGAAATACTCCGAAAAATATTAAAACCATTTTAAATCATTTAGGAGTATTTGGACAACCTTTAAAACCATTGTTTTGGTGTAAAATCAAAATCATCAAAATCATGATAAACCATTTATCAAACACCAACTTTCTAGTTTAAGTTTTACATGGCATTCATCAAAATCTATAAAATAAATTTCCCAACAATTTCCCCCTTTTTGATGATGCCAAAACTTAAAAACATTAAACAACATGTAAACAACAAAGATACATATAGACAATGCAGTAACAAAGAATGTATGTGTAGAATAGATCGTTTTATTGATCATAACATTCTTGTCCTTTACACAGCTGTTTACATTTGGTATCAGAGCATTTTCATATCAGAGCAAAATACATATATCTATGCTAAGATACAGGAATAAATACAGAGTGAAAAACTACAGAAAAATTCACTAAGCATTACAGATGACTTACAAAAATATATTTACATAAGTAATATACATGAAGGGTTCGCAACAATACTTCAACTCCTTCGCTGCCTCCTTCTTTCCTCTTCATCTATGTCAAAGTCATCAGCTCTTTTCCTTTTTCATTCTTCTTCTGCAGCTCTCTGCTTCTTCTCATACGCTCTTTTAGCAGCAGCATCCTTTCGCTTTCTCTCTAGCCATAGCTGAGTCTGCCTTTCATTCTCCTCTTCCGGTCTTCTTACAACCTCTGCATTCTTCCTTGCCACTTCCAGGTTTGCCACTTCATCATACCCAGCCCAATAGATCCTCCCCTTCTTTCAGGGATCTACATATTCAATATTCTTGGGTTTTGGACGAGGTCGAGAACCTCTTCCACCACCATTTCTTCCTCCTCCTCTGGGTGTATACTGTACCGGAGTCTTTTGCTTACCAGCTGAGTGGCTGCTGGTAGTCTGCTGTTTTTCTACTTCTTCGCATAATGCAAGACCTTTTTCCCAGTACAAATCCCAAGCTTGGGCTAGTCACATTCCCTTAAAATAGCCTTCGAATTCGAGCGTTTTGAATTCTTCAACTGATCTCAGCTCGGATCCATTGTCAGGTGCAATATCTTGATCTTTCCCTACCGGAATGCCACCATACTATTTCATCACTTCTTCGATTTGGGCATCCATCTTTTTGTCGAACTCCTCAATCCCTGCTTCGATAATTAGTCTTTTCTCCGACATTGGCACAACAGAGTGCCCAATGGGTAGGGTTATGGGGAGTTTGCTCAAGATGGAGCGATAGATTTGACCTGTTGATGGGTTTACTATCATTAAAGTAAGATCTTTTGAACGTTCCCCTCGGTTGGCTTTCCTTCCTTCGTCTCGTTTTGCAATCTTTTCACCGCAGATTCCTTCAACTTCTCTTCTTTCAATTTTCTTAGGGACTCCTCTTCCCCTTTTTGGCATCATCAAAGAAGAGAGGACCCCGGGAACATGCCTTCAAGCATGAAATGAGTCTTACGAGAGCGGAAGATTGTTTGGAGTCTTCTCTGCAGCATAAGTCGTCCGAAATTCTGATCGAGTTGCCTTGGACTCGGCTACCACCAACTTCATTTCAGCCATGAGTAGGCTGAATTTGTCATTCGTTGCGTTCTCAAGGCGCATAATTTCTTTTCTTTGAAATTCTTGCAGCAGCTCCATTTCTGTTTTGTGAGATTCATGTAACCTTTCGATATACGCCCGCATCCTTTGCTTGGATCGACGCATTGTCACCATCCGGCGAGCATTACGCCATATAGTGCTTTGAAATAACGAACTTGTTCGAGTCGCATGGAAGATTGCTGTTGAGACCATTCTCGGATCCGCACCACTATCCCTCTCAAGTCTACTGTGAGGGTAGCATCCCTGTTGTCCAGTCTTAAATCGAGGGAGGCCTGATGTCGTTCAATCTTCTCAATATCTTCACAAATCTTCTTGAAGATCTCACAAAACTCAACTGTCTCACTTGATTCAGCTGCAGGCCACTCTTCAGCAAAGTTGAACTCGGCTGGAACAATGGTGTCAGTAGGGATGATTGGATCTTCTCTCACAAAGAATCTTCATTTTTTCAGATCTCTTCTTCTTCCAAATCTGGTAGGATCGACGTGAAAGGAAATACCTTTGGAAAGGCATCATCACTCACATATGGGATGGTTTGTGAGGTTTGTGCTTGTGACGACGCAACTCTATTTGCCTCAGCCGTGGTAGCTTCATCGGAAGTGGTCACAGCTATGGGAGCTGTGGCGGATTTGTGTAGTCATGCTATCTGCCGCATTTGTGGGAGCTCGCAAGTGATGGATGTCTCGGTGGGCGATTGAGAGATTTGTGGTGACCGAGCCTCGTTTTGTCTTAAAGATATCTTCGGTCTCGATGGAGATTTTTCTAAATTAATAACCGATTCGTCTGCTACATCATTAGCGTCATCGGATGATGATGAGACCTGTGGGCTTGGCTCATCATCGAAATTAAATTTCTGACGAGCAGATTTGTCACTTAGCTGGCTCGTAGTTTTGAGAACATCCTCAGCTGGGTCCTTTAGATCTTCAACAGGAGTGGACTCAGCTTCATCTTCAGACCCCAAGAAGGATGTGTCTAAGTTCTCCTGGGAGTCATGAAGTGCGCTTATTTCCTCTTCTATTTCAGCGCATTGACTTGGAGGAATGTTTTGTGTCTCTTCACCCATACCTAGGGAAGTCTCAACCACTCTTAGGCCTTCAATAACTCCAGCAGACTAAACTACTGCGAGGCCTTCAATGTTCCCTTCGACAGTCTCAACTATCTTGGGGTCTTCTACAGTCCCAATGACCATGTTTGTCTTAGGGTCTTCAACCATGGCATCCATAGGAGTCTCAACCCCTTGGATTGCACTTTCATTGCCCAGAGTGTTAACTCCCAAGGCATCTTCATCCCGTGCCTTGACTGTAAGAACAGTGTCATCAGCCTTCAAAGTAGCTGACATTTCAGCTGGGACAGACTCAACTATCCGAGCTTCGTTAATGTCACTCTGTTGTGGTTCTTTCTCAGTTTCCACTTCACCTCCGTGCTTCAAATTTGAGTCATCCACATCAACCTCCAACCCTGCTGTGTTGGAGTGAGTTTCCCCCTCAGCTGGCACACCAGCTGAGTGACTAATGGTGGGGTCATTCTTCTCCAGACTCGCGGCTTCTTCCATTGAGTGCTCAGCCGCTGGGGCAGGTGGTAAAATACCTTCTTCAGGGGTTGGCTCAACTTGGGTGCCCAAAATCCCAGTGTCATCACCTTAGACCCATCCTCTGAATGCACCGGGGACGTGGCTGCAACGATGTCTGTAGAAATCTGTTGCACCACTCCCCAAGAGTCAATTTACAGGAGAGATTGTGAGGACTCTCCTGGTCCTTCAACTAGTTGCTGCTCATGCATTAGTCTGGATTCCCTTAGAGCCTGCTGCATATCTGACTTCTCTGCTGCAGCAAGAACAGGATCCATGTCTTCATCATCTTTGTCGGACAACAACTCAAGATGTGTGTGAGTATGATCGAGAGAACCGGTGAAATCACACATCTTGGCCTTCTCAAGGGTTTGTGCTTCCTCGGCTGCTTTCTCTTTTTCTTTCTCCTTGATGATGTGAAGAATATCCATGCAATTTTCTTCATCAAGGGCCTGTAGTACGGTGGTAACTCCGAGAAATCGCAACAATTCCTCTTCCTCTTCGATATACTCAGGGTGAGCAGACTGCACCCTTGAGTGATCAAGTTTCCATGCCCTCCATTCTCTGAGACGGCGTTGAATACCTGGGTACAATGGAGAGTACATAATTATATCATCATCATCATCATTCTCATTTTCTTTTCCTCCTGTTTCTGGAATTGAAGGTAAGACATACCTCTTCCGCCGCCGGCAAAGAAACATCGGTGACGAGGAGGAGAGACAACTCTTTCAATGGATGTTCCATTATCTCTTACGCTTTGCTTTTTTCAGCTGTTTGACGCCCAACTGAGTCTTCATTAGGACTCTGCTGATTGCCTTCAGCAGTTTTAGCAGATTCATCAATTACCTCAAGAGACTACACTTCCTAAGTGTCAGCAGTCTCGGATGCCTTCTCCAACTGAGTTGCAGATTCAGCTGTCTTCTCCAATTTAGACCGCCTAACCAGTCTTCTTTTCTGGGATGAACCAGAGGGACTTCTGGTTCAGATTCAGTGGTTTCATCACCGGTGGAAACTTAGGTGACTTTCTTGGAAGGAGCTACCTTCCTAGACTTGGCAGTCCTCTTCTTTCGTAAGGCTAGAGAAGGGATTTGGGGTTCCTTCTCAGCCTCGGCTGCAGGGGCAGGGGACTCGACTGCAGGGAGAGGTGCATCGTTTTTCTTAGCTGTAGGGGCAGATTTCTTCTTCGGAGCTGCAGGGGCAGCTTTCTTCTTTAAAGGAGGGGTAGCAGTTGTGTCCTCGGGTTCAGCTGATTCCCCCTCACTTGTGTCCACCTTCTTGGCATGAGCTCTCTTCTGGGCACCAGAGAGGTTAGCCCGGAACATTCTTTTGTTGACGTGGAAGGTTTGCCACGTCGAAGGGCAATACCCTTCACTTCCAGCAAGTGGCCAATCACAAGGCCATATCCAAGTGAACCTCCAAAGGATCCATCATCCTTGAAAGTCTTATTCATCACATTCGCGCGAGTCTCTTTGCCGCGACACTAACTCAAATTTCGGGGTTGACCTTTTTGCCCCCGCATGATCGCAGCCCATGACGATCGCTTAGTCTTTGACGGTGGTTGAAGCCGCCAAACTTCAAGTCAATACACTTGAGACGAGATCGATCGCCTATGATGATAGTCGCCCCTTCGTAGTTTCTTGTCAGCTGTGTAGACCACCTTTGCAGCACACTCCGGTTTGGCTACCTCTTTTTCCATGCGGCCAGCCAAGTCTACATCACTTCATTAATATCTTTTATGCCTTCCGATGGCACAAGTCAGGTGCTCGCAAGGTCCTTAACATTTATTATTATGTCCTTGCGGTGGATGTAAGACTTGATCCCTTCATCCTGCACCTCCGCGTTAACATAGAACTGAGCTACCTCCTCAAGGTAGGTGTGCGAGTATTCCATGGTTAGAAAAGCCTTAAGACCTGACTTTTCTATCATTTTAGCGATCTTCTTGACAAGGGTTTCATCAGAACCCTGCTTCACCATGGCTTAGAAATCCACTGACGCTCCTGAGTGGATTTGCTTAGAGAGATTGACGAAATCGAACTTTGGTTCCATTTTCAGAAAATTTTACTGATTAAAACTGGCGAACTTGCTTGAGAGTATTTAAGGTTTTTGAGAGAGAAATATAGCTTGCTTTTGCCTTGCTTGAAGATGAACAGTTTCTGTAAGTGAGAGAGAAGGCTGAAAAACGTATATATATAAGGGTAACGAAAGGACATGTCTTTGGTTTTTGAATTTTGATCGAGATCAACGGCTCAGATTAGAACGTCAAAACCGCATTTAAATCCTTGCATTTAATGCGGCAGCATTTATATCCAATAATATGATTACTATGCAGCTTTTTACTGTACTCGTCATTATTATGCTGACATCATCCTTAAAAAAATTCTCGCTCATTTAAAACGACTGCGTTTTTGTCACTTAGTTCATAAATGACTCAGCTTATATCATATATGACTTAACTCTGCTTCTCTCTTTTCATTAAGTGACTCAGCTGTCAGCTAACTTGATACAGTTGACTTTCCGACATGGCTGTTTCACTTGGCTGAATTGTGAAACTTGCTCTTTTCTCATTTTCTCATCGACTATCTCTACTAATTGAGTCTTTTGAGTGTTAACTCAGCTCAATTAACCCTAGCTCATTCTTAAGCTCTTCAAATCTTGATTCACATAGGGGCTTAGTGAATATGTCAGCTAACTGCTTATCAGTTGAGATATATTCCAAAGTGATGTCTTTCTTTTCAACATGATCTCTTATAAAATGATATCTGACATCAATGTGCTTTGTTCATGAATGCAACACATGATTCTGAGTGATTCAATAGCACTAGTGTTATCACACATAATTGGAATCTCTTTTTCTTCAATCTCATAATCTCTCAGCTGTTGTCTCATCCATAAGACTTGGGCATAACATAATTTTGCCTATGTACTATGTACTATGCTTCAGCTGTGGATGTGGCTATCAAATTTTGCTTCTTGCTAAACCAGGAAACCAATCTATTTCCAAGCATTTGACATGTACGAGAAGTACTTTTCTTGTCAACTCTACATCCAACATAGTCTGAGTCTGAGTAACAATAATCTTGAATCCACCTTCCTTTGGATACCATAAGCCAACTTCCTGGCATCCCTTCAAATACCTTAGAATTCTCTTAGCTGCAGTCACGTGGCTCTCCTTTGGTGCAGACTGGAATCTTGCATATACACCTACTACAAAGGTGATGTCTGGCCTTCTGGCTGTTACGTAGAGCAATGATCTAATAAGAGCTCTATATTTGGTCTGATCTACAGGCTTGCCATCTGCATCCATGTCCATCTTGACTGATGTGTTCATTGGTATTTTCACAGAAGACTTCTCTTCTATACCAAATATCTTCATTAAATCTCTGGTGTATTTTGTTTGACTTATGAAGGTTCCATCCTTCAATTTCTTGACTTGAAGTCCTAGGAAGAAAGTCAGCTCTCCCATCATGCTCATCTCAAATTTTCCTTGCATGAGGTTTGAGAACTTATCACACAACTCTTTATTTGTGGATCAAAAAATGATATCATCCACATATATTTGAACAAGCAGTATACTCTCTCCATCTTGAATTCTGAAGAGTGTTATGTCTACTTTGCCTTTGGTGAATCCATTGTGAGTTAGAAATTGAGACAACGTATCATACCATGCTCTTGGTGCCTGTTTCAATCCATATAATGCTTTCTTGAGCTTGTACACCTTATCTCCAATAGTCTTATGCTCAAAACCTGGAGGTTGTTCAACATAGACTTCTTCCTCTAGCAGTCCATTTTGAAATGCACTCTTCACTCCATTTGATATACAATGAAGTTCTTATGTGCAGCATAGGCAAGAAACATCCTTATTGCTTCTAATCTAGCAATAGGAGCAAATGTTTCATCAAAATCTATTCCGTCTTCTTGGCAATACCCTTTGGCTACCAATCTTGCTTTGTTTCTTACCGCAGATCCTTCCTCATTCATCTTGTTTCTGAAAACTCATTTTGTGCCAATAACATTTTGATGGGTTGGTCTCTGCACCAATTCTCATACCTTGTTTCTTTCAAACTGATTCAGTTCTTCTTGCATGGCTTGAATCCAATGTGTGTCATCCAATGCTTGAGACACATCTTTTGGCTCTATTTGGGAAATAAAACAAGTAAACATTGCTTCATCCTGTGCTCTGGATCTGGTTCTTATGCCATCTCTTACATCTCCAATAACTAACTATGGTGGATGGTCTCTTAGCCATCTCACATCAGGTTGGAGCAAGTTAGCTGGATTCAGCCGTCTCGCAGCTAAGTTGTCTTGAACAGCTCTTTCATTTTCATTCAGCTGTACACTTTCCAGTTGTCTTTTGAGATTCAGCTATCTCATCTTCATCTTGGTTGATAGCTCTTATTTCAGCTTCAACATAAGGACTCTTCTTCATAGTTGGCTGATTCATCTTGTCAGCTAACTCTTGTCTTCTCCATTTACATTTGGTTCATCGAAAACCACATGGATAGGCTCTTCTGTAACCATAGTCCTCTTGTTCAACACTCTATAGGCTTTGCTCTCAGTTGAGTATCCAAAAAAGATACCTTCATCAGCTTTAGGATCAAAGGCCTTCAAATTATCATTGCCATTGTTGTGGATGAAGCATTTACATCCAAATATCTTGAAATACCCAACATTTGGCTTTCTCCCTGTCCAGATCTTATAGGGAGTCTTGGTTAATTGCATGTTTATCATGCATCTATTTTAAGTATAGCATGTTGTGTTAATGGCTTCAGCCCAAAATCTCTTAGGCAATCCAACTTCAGCTAACATGGTCCTTGCAGCTTCCTTGAGAGTTCTGTTCCTTCTTTCAGCTACTCCATTCTGCTGTGGAGTTCTTGTTGCAGATAACTCATGAGCAATACCATTTTCAACACAATACTGAGTAATTATCCCATTGACAAACTCAGTTCCTCTGTCAGACCTTATCTTTATAATGGTTTGGATCTTTTCATTTTGAACTCTTTTCATCAGCTGAGGTAACTTCTGCAAAGTTTCCTTCTTTTTGCACATGAATATTGTCCATGTATATCTTGAATAATCATCTACCACCACTAAGGTGTATTTCTTTTCACTTATGCTGGCTAATTCAACTGGACCAAATAGATCCATATGCAACAGATGTAATATCCTTGTTGAAGAAGGACTTGGCTTATCCTTAAATGAAGATTTTATTTGCTTTCCCATCTGGCATGCATCGCATACACTTTCTTTCTTGTACACTGAGTCTGGCAATCCTTCTACAAGATGACTCCTTGCAAGCTTGTTGATTGTCTTGAAGTTCGGATGACTCGACTTCTTGTGCCACGACCAACTTGATTCGGTTGTACTCTTTGCTAACAGACAAGTGCTTGGTGTGGCAGTAGACCAGTCTACCACATACATAATCTTCTGTCTTGTCCCTCGCAGCACTATTTCATTTGATTCAGCATCTTTGATCTGGCACACTCCCATATTAAATCCAACATTGTAGCCCTTGTCACAGAGTTGGCTGATGCTTAACAGGTTGAAGTTGAGGCCTTCAACATAAGCAACATCTGTGATTTTCAATCCATTTTTCTTGACAGATCAAGTGCCTTTGATTTCCCCTGGAGCTTCATTTCCTCCAAATATGACTTTTGCACCTCTAATCTCCTTGAATCTTGATAGGTTTTTCTTGTTTCCTGTCATATGTCTGGAACGCCACTATCCATGTACCAGGTTCCTTGGCACTTAGCTGTTCCTCGAACCTGCAATCAAGGAAATTAGTTTTTAGGTACCCATACTTGCCTGGGTCCTGAGTTGTTAGTGCTATAAGATGATCCAACCAGCCTATAGCCAAAGGACTTGACTCTAAAAGGTTGCCATCTATCATTGCCATAATCATAGTGCACATTAGCAAATTACTTGGGGGTTTTAGTTTCATACAAATCTGTCTCTTTTGTCTGTATGCCTATGTGGGTGTTTTAGCAATTGCTTTCTTGGGATAGTTGTGATATTTCGAGTGTAGTGCCTGGGGTGCATATGTGTCTGATAATAGCTCTTTTCCCTTTGGAATGACCTTTGCTGAGGTTTAGGTCTTTGCCATTTAGGCTTGTATTCCATTGGTCTTTGCTGATATTTCATATTGTACCAATCAACTTGGTTTGGGTAGTTTCTACCATTCCCAACATGTGTGTTTTTATGATTAAACTTACGGGGTTTTTGGTAGCTCTGTTTGTTCTTCACAGAGTACTTTCTATTTGGAGTTTGTTGAGGAACTTGGTGGATTTTTCTTCTCGTTGTCCTCTCAAAGATACTCAACTGGCTATTTTCCTTTCCCTTTATATCCAAGTACAATTTATTTGTGATTGTGCTTAAGAGTGAATGTGGGTGCAACATTTGGTGTTTTGGGTTTTTGGGATGCTTCATTGCTTGAAGATCCTTTTTCCAAAATCACTCTTGGAGTTTGACTGTGCACAAATGAATGTGACTCATGATAAGATCATCCAATGATTTGGATGCCTTTGTAAATGAGGCAATCACATTTTTGAGATCCTTTTCTCTCGTTTCTATAGCAGCTATCTCTGCTATCATTTTGGCATTCTCAACCTTTAGCTCTGTGTTCTCAACAGCTATGTGACTTAGAGTACTCAGCTCCTTAGTCGTGATGAGTTTTGGCTTTTGGAAATTGTTTTCCTCATTTAGAAGTGTGTGTGAGGATTTAATGTGCTCAAAATCTTTCATCATTTTTCCTAATGATTCATAAAGATCAGTGGGTGATGAAGTGTGTGTATCACAATCACTATCACTTGAATCTGAATGAGATGAGTTAGAGTGTACCTCATCTTCTTGGTCTTGTTGATCTTGTTCTTTAGCCATAAGACAGATCATGGCTTCTTCTTCAGAATCACTTGAGTAGTCAGCTTCACTACTTTCTGAGTCTGCTGCTTCGTTGAACTTAGTTGTCTCAGCAATCTTAGCAGCCAACATGGCTTTCTTCTTTTCCTGTCTTCTTTATCTGAGGACTTTTCTTTCTTCTTCATTCCTATATTTGTTGACTGGTGGATAGGAACAATCAACTGTAAAATGTCCTGGTTGTCTGCAGTTCCAACACAGGTTCTCAGTTCTTTGATCAGCTCTTTCTGTCCTTAGGTTATCAGCTCTCTGATATTCAACCCTTTAATGCTCAGCTCTCTTGGGTGGCATGTCTTCCCTTGACTTAGAGGGAGCTGAATGTCTCCTGGAGGTTTCACCCTTGTTTCTCTCATAGTTCTTATTGAAGAACTTGTTGAATCTTTTAACCATTAAGGCAGTCTCCTCCTGGTCTATGGCTTCCTTTGGTTCAGCTCTTGATCTTTTCTTCTCAGCTCAAACTCATAGGCTTTGAGGTCTGAGAATAGCTCATGGTTGGATGTTTTTGAGAGGTCAATTGAATGTCTCAGAGCCATAGTCTTCATTTCCCATTCAGTTGGGAGGCTCCTTAAGATCTTCATACACACTTCCTTCTGTGTATATTCCTTCCCAAAAGCTGAAAGCTCATTTGTGATTTCAGTGAATATTTCATCCAGCTGATCCATGGATTCACCTGCAAACATTTTGAAATTTTCAAATTTTTGAACAGCAACAAACCATTTATTTTCTTTAATTTGCTACGATCATTCGCAAATTAAAGTTAGCTTATTCCAGATTTCTTTTGTTGTGTTGCAGGATTTGACTTTGTTGAACATCGCTTTGTCCAAAGTCTTGTAGAGTATGTTCTTGGCCACATTGTCCAAGTTGTATCTCCTCCTATCCTCATTAGTCCATTCAGTCCTTGGTTTTTCAACCATGGCTGGTCTTTCCTCTATAGCTTCTTCTTCTTCAGCTGCAGCAGCTCTTGTTACATCCGTGTTCACTTTCAATATTTGCAGCGGCCCATCCTCTATTACGAACTACATTTCATCGTGTAGAGCAGATAGATGAGCCTGCATACAAATTTTTCAATCATCAAATTCTTCACCAGTGAACATAGGATGCGTGTCAAATTTGCTTCCATGATAATAACTTTGCTAAAAATGAAAGATTTTTGAAAATGCAAGTGTTTAAAACCTTTTTGAAAAGATAGAGATCTAGGATCAGTAACTAGTGCGGAAGGCTCAATGAACCAACCTGGCTCTGATACCACTTGTAGGTCCCAAGGGGTGTGAGTAAGGTTTAGAAGGGGTTGAATAAACCTTACCAACCTTTTGATTTTAGTCCTTTTAAGATTATTACAAAGTTAACTCAAACAACTGTGTCCTTGAGGGACATCTAAGTTGGTTATTCAGCAGAGTTAGCCACTCAACAGACTCGATAGAGTTGTTGATAGAATAACTCAACTATTTAACCTGAACTTTAACTTGGCTGTGTTGGTTTTATCAGCGGAGGACTTAACACCCTTTGTATTGTTTTAAACTTGTTTTAACACTTGATTTTAGCACTTGGTTATTAATCAGTTGGATAGCAAATATGAGTTTATCAGCAGATATAATGTACGTATGCAGAAATGAAAATGTGCTGAAAAATAAATGACACAGTTAAATTTTATAGAGGTTTGAAGATGGGGTAATTCTTCTAATCCTCTCTTTTCCAACTTCTGGAGGAATCCACTATGTAAAAGATCTGTTTACAAAGTGGTCAACAGTCTAGATACAGCCTTGGTCACACAACCTGGCTTTCTTCCGACTCAGCTTCTTCACAGGGCAGCTGTCTTGCTACTTCAGCTCACTTTCTCAAGCTCTTGGATTTGATCACGAAGCCCTCCAATGACTTGATACTGGTTCAACCTTGAACCTTCCTACAATCCTCCTTGGAAAGTAGACCCCTTTTGGTTTTTCAAAAGTTTCCTCTTCAACAGGTTTGAAGTTGTCTTTCCTTCACAGCTTGTGTTGGATCCATTTTCTTTGAGTTACAGGCTTGAGGATTTGCTTGAATATACTTGAGAATATTGCAGGTTAATTGCTTGAATATTGCTTGCTTGTTCGTGGTTTAGGTAACCTTTTCTCAATGAATTTCCTCATCCTTTTATAGTGAACTTTTGAAATTTTGCCCGTTGAATAGATAGGCTAATTTCAAAAGTCACTTGTGTTCATTGGCTTGTCTTGTTGCAGTCCTTGATGTTGACATTTCTTCGTATTTAAAGTCTTGCAGCATTGCAGCGTTTCTGACACTTGGTGCAGTGCTTCCCATTGGTTTGTTCCTTTTGCAAACAATTGGAACTAACACTTTATTTCTGACAGCTTTAACATGTTCCTATTCTGAATAACATTCTTGACTTTCATCAACGGATCTCATTCAGTTGTCTTGACTTGACTGCAGTCTATTACACCCCAGGTGACTTGAGTTGGCTTCCAATACTTGGATGACTCATCTATCACTTCAACTTGAGACATGGCTTCTTGAGTTGACTTGACTGACTCTTCACACGACTGATTCACAACTGATACATCTTCAGTAAAGTTCTTGACTTACCTCCTTATCCATACTCAGCTGTCTCGCAATGAGTCTTTCATCTTGATTGACTTCTTGTATTTCCAGCGTAGGCGACTTGACTCGACTTTTCCCATTTCTATCTATTGCAATGCAAATTACAAGGAAAATGGGATGCCAACTTTCTAGTTTATGTTTTACATGGCATTCACCAAAATCTATAAAATAAATTTCCCAACAAGACAGACTTTTACGCTTCCAGGTAATTTTTGGACAAAATTACGCTTCTGCCCTTTTTTTGGACAAAAATACGCTCCTACCAAAATTCCTGGACTTTTTTACGTTGTTGTTTCTTTGTTGTTTCAAATATGTTTCTTCTAATCAAATTTCAGTGAAAAATAAATTTTGCCCCCATTAACTAATCCATTTTATACTTGAAATCTTTTAAAAAAAAAAGAAATATACACATAAAACAACACATATTAAAACCAAACAAATTGAAAATAATATAGAAACAACGTGAGCAAGAAAAACACAATTCAATTTTTTTTATCCAATGCATGAAAACATAATAAACATGGAAACAACCAAGAAACAATATAGAAACAACCAAGAAACAATATAGAAAACATCATATGAGCAAAAAGAGCTTAAAAATAGGAACAAATTGTATTTAAACATCGACAACTACGTGGAAACGAACATAAGAACAACATTAAAAACGGTATGGAAACAACTTAGAAACAACGCAAAAAATATTAAAAACACCACATGAATAAAAAGAGATTAAATGTAGGTAAAAATTGTATCTGCACATTGAAAACTACTTGTAAACAACAAAAACATTATTCGAACAAACATTAAAAATATTATAGAACAACACAGAAACAATAGAAATAATGTACAAAACAATACATGAACAAAAAGCAACATAAAAAATAGGTAAAAATTATTTTGAAATATCGAACAACAAAGAAACAACTAAGAAACTACAAAGAAACAAATTTAAACAACATCAAAACAACATATATAACATATAAAACAATACATGAACAAGAAAAAATGAAAAAAATATAAAAATAATCAAAAAAATATGCAGGAGCGTAAAAAAGAAAAACAAATAGGTACAAAAGTGATAAGAGCGTATTTTGTGTTATTTTTTCAAAAGTAGAGGTATTTCTGGTAATTTCTCTATATTTAAAGCTTGTTTAGGACTATAAAAATTAATATTTAAAAAATGATAATTACTGATTGTAAATTATATATTATTTATTTGATTAGTATGTTATATTATATTTATATATAACACATATAAAATATTTATATATATAGCTTCAAAAATATAAATATATATTCTATAATATAGGTATATGTATTATATATAATGTTATATATGTATACTTATAAATAGGCCGTCCTTTTTAGCTTAAAAGGTTTTTTCAAAAGCCTTATCCTTGTTCAATTATTTAAATAGGATTAGTAAAGGCCTTAGTCTGACCCAATTATTAAATAGATCAGCCAAGCCAAACCCAATGTAGATCTGGCCATAAGCCCCTGTTGGGTAGCTAGCGTGGCCTATTCCCACCCCTATTGACAAGTATCCGATTTCTTATAAAATGAAATATAATATTTGTTGTAAATGGTTTGAGTTCTAACGTGTCAGACCAAGACAAAAATAATAGAAAGTTGGATCAATGAGGTACATATGTCGGACCTGAATTGCTGAAGTTGAGGACCGACCACATCCCCGACATGAACGTCCAACCTGACAAGGCTAAGAATGGGAATTCCGAGTCCCTGCCTAGATTATAGAGTCGAGCATCGTAGACTTTGATTTGGTGTGATACTTAGCGGGAAAAGTCAGATCACTATTAATACAAACGTCACTAGTTAATCATATCCATCACTCAAATCTTCTTCTTGATGACACCATATCCTTAGGATTAAAGGATTAATTGGGCCATCCTTCCCAAGAATGATTATGCTTATGTGTAGTAGCATTGCATGTATAGGACCCCCCTCCTATAATTACCCTCATTATGATAGAAAGAGAGTTGAAACTTGTCTATATTCAAAGCATTAAATAGAGCACTTATTTTAATGAGCTAATAAATTACATTTACGGCCTGACACTACAACATAAATGATATTAGGTAACACCTAAAAACTGTTACCCAATGGCCATAAAATGTTACTATTGACAGTAGATAGCATTTTTATGGTGCTGCACTTGCCCATGCTACCTATAGTCTAATGTATCACTTTTATTAGCTTTTAGTGACACTTTTTCTAAGTTTTACATTAAGTTCTCTATTGGTAATACTTTGAAGAAATATTTCAAAGTGTTACATATGAATCTTATGT
The DNA here is from genome assembly GCA_016081115.2 of Rehmannia glutinosa. Lineage (NCBI taxonomy): Eukaryota > Viridiplantae > Streptophyta > Magnoliopsida > Lamiales > Orobanchaceae > Rehmannia > Rehmannia glutinosa. Next base: position 24,990,884 of record CM071925.1, read on the forward strand.
AACACTTTTTGTAACACTTTAAAAAAAATACTTCTACAGTATTACATAGAATCTTATGTAACACTTTTTTTGTAGCACTTCGTAGAAATACTTTTTTTGCCACCAAGAAGATTTGAACCCACAACCTGTTATGTGTGGAAGTGACAATTTGCCACTAAGTTAAGTTGATTCTTATTACAACTTTTGCATTGTTTTATATATACACATACACATACACACACACACACACCGATCAGGTGGCAAAGGAAAAAAAAAGTTTTAAACTACAGGAAAAGGAAACAACAAAAATTACTTAAAAATGCAATTTAAACGAAGGACATCTATTTCTAGAAGATCTTTGAATGGTATAATTAGTTGTTTTTTAACACATGCTCGAGTATCTTCTTGATGGTCTAATGTAGCCTATTGCCTGTCGGCCCATGATCCACGAGCCACAATTGCCATAGATTTCAGAGCTTCTGAAGAATCACATGAGGCAAAGACAAGCGGAGTGGTGGAGGGGTCACCTATCTTTGTCTTTAAAGCTTCTTCTTGTTCCTCGTCTTCTTGTTCCTCCTCTTCCGCCATATCGGACCACCGTTTACGTGCGGCTACCGCCGTTGCTTGGAAACTCTCCGACGGAGTAGCAGTGTTAAACTTATAGTCATTAATAGGCACACTGCGTGAGACTGCGTCCAGAGCTCGTTGCAAGCTCTCTTGACCATTATCATCTAAACTTGCACCAATAATCATATTGTCCGAAGTTATCAAAATAAAGCGATGCCCCACCGTGCCCACCCAACAAGCTAGGTTGCTTGCAAGACAATTGCAATTTTGTTGCAATGGTTGATGAAGAACCATCCTTCGATCAGCATTTATTGTCCCTGCATGATTAGTATCTCCCATGCAATCACCATTACCCCTGTTATGACTTGACCCCTCCCCGCGAGTTTGAACTTGCTCCGAATTAATCTTTTCATGAGGAATTTGTTCATCCTCGTCCCTGAGGACCTCAAAAGGATTATTAATTTGAAAATGCAAATTAGATGTACCCCCTTCCGGAGAACGACCTACTCGGGCTGTCCGCTTCTTGACTTGCACCCACTGTTCTGAATCCACAGCTTTACCCTTAGTGGTAGTAGCATGGTCTCGGACTGGAGCTCAGCCACGCACGGGACTATAGCCTGGTTTAGCACCATCCACAGTTTGGGATTCTGCATTATGTTTCAACGCTTGATTCTTCGCTTGCCTGCAATTAGCGTCCGAATGTCCAATAATTCGACACTGAGAACAAAATCTGGCAAATTTTCGTAACTGAGCGATACGAACGAACAATGGCCTATTCGTTCTACTATAATAAGTTCCTGCAATGGAGAATTAAATCCAATTGCACAAGAACTCTTACGAAATGTCCCATTTTTCCCGTTAGGGAACTACCGTCAATCTGCATGGACGTGCAAATAGCACTTGCGAGCTTCATAATTAATGCAGGATGCCAATATTCAATACTCAACTCGTATATACGAACCCATACCTCAGATTTGATGAATTTATACGGTATGGATTGAAGTCCGGAACCCAATTATTGAGACGAATTGAGCCCGGTTTCAGATTGCAGATAGGCCTCCCAAATACTTTGTGTCTGTCATTCACGTTCGAGAATTGTATGTTGTAATAACCTTTTCCCAGAGTTATAAGGCGCCGTGAACCATCAATATGCCAAACCTCCGAAAGTCTTCGTTTAAGATCCTCTAAACCTAAAGGTTTGGATCCTTTGGGTAACATTAATCTACCAATCAATGTGTTTCGTAATTCCGCCACCCGTTGTTGGTAAATTTTCTCATCCATAGTGACCGAAAAATACTCCCCCTTTTTCACAGGTTTCGAAATCTCCCCTAGGGATAGCATTTGAGCGAAAGTTTGAGTGATAGTCCCATGCACGTTACTTGTGTATATGGGATTAGGGTTTAAACTAGGGTTTTGAACAAAGCCTTCCTCCAACTTAGGCGCATGGGTACGACTAGGGCACCTTAAAACTCGATCGAAATTATCGATTGGGATGCCTGAAGTCAAGGAATAATTACCTGTTTCATCCGAAAGTTTATGATCTGCGATTTCGTGAAATTCTGGGCTAGCCGCTACGTGATTTATGCGCGATGCGTTATTGAGTCTTGATGCATATTTTGTTGATTGTTTATCACCAATACCTGACTTGGTGATCTCAGGAAATAGTAAAGAATCAAAATCCATAAATAATAGACTAGTAATTGGATTGAAGAAGATGATTATGTTCAAAAATTGTCATTCTCGAGTGAGAATTCTCGAAAACCCTTGCGGCTCAGGTTCTGAGAATGATATATATATATATATATATATTAAAATTGTATAAAAATTATATTATACATTGTATATATTAAATTTTATATTATATATTATATAGTTTGAAAATCATATTATGTTATATATCAAAGGACACAAAAAGATTAAAAATATCAAAAATATATAAAATAAATTTATCGACTGATCAATATTCAATCGGGAAAAATAAAGAGTATATAAAAAATATAATATAATTTACCGAAAGATAAAAAAGTTCTAACAGTAAAAAAAATTAAATAATAAATAAATAACGAAAAAATAATTTACCGACGGAAAAAATTCCTAAGTAATTACCGACAACATCAATTTTCATTGGTAATTTTTTTTTAAAAAGTAAAAAATATAAAAAAAAAGGTTAACGGTGAAATTGGTCTCCGTTAGTAAAAATTAAAAAATAAATAAATAATAACAATAAAATATATAAATGTACATTTTCCGTCGGTATTACGATGGAATTAATTACCTCCATAAAAAATAAAAATAAAAGCAAAATTAAAATACTTATGAAAAGAAAACAAAAATTTAGTAAAAAAAAATAGAGTACATGATGTCTACATTTTTAGGTTTGGTGATCTTTTTTTTTTGTCTTCACCTATTTTGTGACATCAATTAATTAAATAAATCGTTGACATGATTTAATGATAGTAATATAATTTTGTGTTACTAAAATATGGCCTAAAAAGTGTTACAAATAATAAAATATAGTGTTGCCAAGAGTGCTTCTTAAATAAAGTGATACCTATTTGCGTTACAAAAGAAATAATAAAAAAAGTGATACTTAAAAAGTGTTACTTATTTAAATATGTTACATATAAACGTTACATATTGATAAAGTGCTACAAAAGTGTTACATAAATATTGTAATGTAAAAAGTGTTGCAAACACGTGTTATATATGTACCTTATGTGAAAAGTGCTACAAAATTAATGAAAAAGGGGGTTACGGGGATCCGTATATGTTGTTCAAGTCGATTAGAAGAGGAGGCTTCCCGGACTCGTAACATACGGCTAAAAACAAGACAAGAAGCCCGCGTCGACCTTTTATCTAATAAAAAGCAGGAGCGCTCACATTTTTTGGCTGACTCTTTCACTTGCCTCATTCCTAGAGTCTATATCCGGTTTCCCGGATTTTCTAGTAGGTTTACCAGATCGAAAGAATCTTGTAGTAAACGGGATTGGGCGGGTCTTTACCAACTTCAAAATATTCGATCAGAATGGCACTCAAATCCATTTACGATCAGTCGGGATGTGGTACCAGTAGATGGGATTGAAGTGAAAGAGGAAAAGAAACCCGGTCGGAGAGCCTCCAGGACAAGGAGGCGGTCGGCTTTTTGGGAAGCCTGTTCCCACCGCGCTCACGGCCCGGCTGGCCTGCCCTGACCCGCGGTACATACCGCAACATTAGATCCTACAGATGAGCATGACATATGTCATGATCAGACTAGCCCTCTTGACTTTTCAGCTTGGCACGTACGTGCGCCTGCCTTCTTTAAATGTTGGAGTTCTCCTCCACAGGTCGCCTAAGCCCCTCTTCTTTGCGAAATTCGCGGATGAGATCACCTATTTGTTTTTCGTGATCACGAATCCACTGTTAAGGAAGATTATTGAGATTCACTATATCAGTAGGTGGAGCGGGAAAGGCTATTCCAGACGGCCCCACTTGCTCCACGACCGTAGTCTGGGCTTCCCCAGCCACATGAATCGAACTGACTTCTTGTTCTCCACAGTTTGGATCGTAACACGCATATCAAGCCTCACAAGCTAGAACTTCACTTGAAAGAATCTCTCTTCGAAGGCCTCTATGCCTGTTCTCGAAGAACCGATCGACTGCTCTATTTGCGACCGGGCCAGTTCCAGCAATAGAGGGATCACGAGTAATGTAGCCTCTAACCCGATTGAATCGTAATGACACTTAAACAGATAGGCGTGGCATCTTACCTAGCAAAGAAAGAAGTTGAAAGAACACCTCTTATGTTATCTACCCCTTATTTCAATCAAAAAAAACTCTTGTATCAAAGAAAGCATCATTTGAATTTGAATAAGGTAAAGTAGAAAACCCATGGGACGAAAATAAATAAACCCGGTTCACTTATCACGATGAATTATATTTGTTCGATACACTGTTGTCAATATAAATGTTGAGAAAAGAATACAGTGGAAAAAAAGGGGGGGATTTACCTAATGTCATTTATCTTGTAGTGTGGTATGGTCGTATTATATAGTCCGAAACACATAAACTATTAATCCACAAGGACATTTTCTTTGTTTGACACGTGGGATCTTCGGATCCGGACGTGGATATTATTAATCATCCATACATTTGTTGTAATGATTATCCGGGTTATTATCTCAAGTACATCACCAAGCATAATATAATACATTATTTAGCTTGTTCATTAGATGATTGGATGATTGACAAGCAGAGACACAACTACAGCCTTCTTTCTTTTTTTACTAGTTATTATTTATAACACTACTAATTTATGCACAAAATGTTATAAACACTAGTGTGTCTAAGATTTTTGAGGTTGGTTTTGGTCAATGTTATTGGATTGATACTTTTACATGAAGTGGAAATATATAATTAATGTATTTAGGAGTTCGATTACCCCTTGTACTCCCATTAATAAAATATTCTTTCTGGAAAAAATAGTGGCTAAAATTATCACAAATGATATTATAATTTATAAAAGTGTTATCATTTATAAATTCAGTGGGCCCAAAATTATAATTGCTTTCTCCTCGTCCCTCTTCTCATATAGAATTGTTGAGCAAAAGTCTAGGTCTAGTGCGGAACTAACAAAAATGTTCCCTAGAAATCTTAGAAGCTCTTCTTCTTCTTCTTCAATAAATTCAGGGATTTGGATTTGATGCCTGGCATAACTTAGCTTCTAGTGCCTCCACATCCTCAGCCTTTCTTGAACATCAGGGTAGGCATGGGACAACATCACAAGGTCATCATCCTCCGCTTGTATAGGCTCGAGGGGAGCCCTCTCCTCCTCAGTTGTCTTTGCATCTATTTGAGGGAAGTGGACATCTAACTCCTTATCCTAACCAACTATGTCCACTTCTTTTTCTTCAGGTGTCTCTTTGACAGCCATCTCATCCACACTCTGCTGATCTCCACCAGCAGTCTCTTGTTCTTTCTCAGCTGTGGTTTCCTCACCACCCTTCTTTTGCACAAACTGTTGTTCATCTTCAGCAGTCTCTTTCACCACTTCTGTGCCAGACTCGGTTGGCTTTTCTATGTTTATAAAACATAATATTAATATTATAACATTATAAACTAAAACAATGTTATATAACATTATAAAAAAGTATTAGTAGTGTTATATAGCATTATTAATGTTATATAAATATTTAAAAATTATATATTAATTAGGTCAAAAGAATAAAATGTGCCCCAATCTTTTTGTGTAGTGTAATTGTATTTATATTGTGTTTCATTGGCAAAAAGTTCTTGGGTCCATCCCGATTAAAGCATCCCATTCATAAAATGTTAGACATTAATTTTTGCAGTCGATGTTGTCCATCGAAGGTTGCAAATCAAGGACAGATGGACCATGCTCCTGTGTCATAGTTTAACTGGTAAAGGACCTGAGTGACGTGTTGTCTGCTTGATGGCACCCGTAATGTGGAGGTTCGAATCTCCCTGGTAATAACAGGATGGAGGAGGATTTCTTATGTGATTACTCAATTTATGACAACTTATTAGGACCTTGACTTGTTGAGATACATCCCACAATTCACCTCCTGCACAAAACTCTATGGCAAAAGCAGTTGGGCTCTCAGGGATGGGGTTCATCTTTTTTTTTAAGGACGGATGCCATGTCTTGCCCCAAAACTTTTAATGGTAATTAAGTTACTTTGCACGTTGTAATGAATTATTGCTCTTCAAAATTCAGGGCCCACTATAGTTATATTTCTATTCCAGGTAGCCTTTGTTTTGACAAGGGATTGTACGCTTTGCAATTATTAATGCATTATTATTAATATTGTTTTCTAAACTTTACAAATAATTATAGTAGACTTCTCCAAACACATTTAATTTCTCTGAGGAATGAAATATTATTTGCTTTTCTTTTAATAATCGTTCTGTCTAAACAGAATGAGTTTCTGTTAATACTCTTTAATGAATATTATAAGTTTTATATTATTTGTTGATTGAATAATGTTGTTAAGTTTATTAATAAAATAAAAAAAGAATTTGGCCTAAAATACATCTTTATATTATTGACATTACTCTCATGTATAGACTGTAACATTTTACTTATTTATTTATTGACAAAAACTTGAGTTAGACCGTTTAATGGGTCTTTCTCGTTAGACGGATCCAACCCAATCCGAGTTTTATTGCAATTTTATGCGTCGGTGATATTTTTGTAATATTCTGGGGCAGTGTCATATGATTAATGGACTGGTGGCATTTTCGTAATATTAGGGGCTGTTAAAAGTATTAGTTTTCCCCCTGAAAAGTATTAGTAGTACATCTGAAAAGTATTGATTTTTTACCTCAACGTATTAGTAATCCACTTAAAATGTATTAATTGTCCTCTTGAAAAGTATTAGGCAACCCTCATCAAAAGTATTATTTTTTCCCATAAAAAGTATTAGCAATCTCTCGGAAAAGTATTAATATCCCCCTAGAAAAGTATTAGTAATGTAATCCATTGAGCAGTTTTTTAAGTAATTATCATTAAAAGTATTAATTTGTTTTCTCGCAAAAATATTAGTATTCCCCCTAAATGTATTAATGATCTTATTGAAAAGTATTAAATTTTTTGATTAAATATATTTTAGTATTTTTCCTAAAAAGTATTAGTACTCCTCCAAAAAAGTATTAGTAGCCCTTCTAAAAAGTATTAGCAGCTGCTAACGGATGTTGTTATTGTGATTTTAGTGATTGTACGGGTCAATGGGCGGATTGACCATGAACCGTATAAAATGATGATGCTCACAAAATCGGCAAACCACTCTAAGTTAATGATGGTCCAAGTTCTTCTCCGAAGCTGGTAATTCTTCGGTTAGAAACTTGCCTGCAACACCAGCAAACATTAGACGGGTCTGAGGTTGTCCCAAGAAAACCCTCTGATGCTCAAGTCAGTACCAGAAGTAGGAGAATTCAAAGCGAAAGACAGTAATTACCTGCAATTAATTTGAACTTAATGTGAATTACTTACAAATAATGAGGAGGGACCTCTTTTATACATGGGTTAATGGGCCGCATGGCCTTATAAGATAAAATGAGTCGCGTGGGATAGTATGGGCCGTATAGGCCTAATAATTATATATGGATCCAATGATGATTAATAATATTGGGTCAATTGTTGCATTACGGGACATTCTTCGGCCTCCTGCAGCCGGGTTGTGAGGCTTAACCCAACTAAAGAACCTATTGTTCACCTTCTTCTAGAGGATGATCCCGCGTTAGAATGGTGTTTCAGCCAGTTAATATTCCATATGATAAAGGCAAAAAAATTGGCACCCCAAGGGATGTTGTGGCCTCCCCTAAGCTGGTTGGTGTTGAGATTGTGGTTCACTCTCCTAGGCATGTTCCTATAGTTACTTTATGGAGTTCTTTTGCTGCTTTAGAGGATGCGAATGATTTAGTGGATGACAAGGAGGTTCTTAACAAAGCCATGGCTTCTAATTCCGTGAAAGACTCTTCGTGTGCAAAACAAGGGCATGCCAGTCCATCTTTGGCTTCGCCTCTCCATTGGCAAATTTGGCTACTTTGGATACACATTCAGAATTGGATTATACTACATTGAAACTGTATCTAGGGTTCCTCCTCTTTTCACAAGGGACACCCTACCTGCCTTTTCTGATATCAAGCGACGCCCGAGGATAGTCCCGTACAAGTTGGCCAAGCCCATTCGTCACTTTTGTCAGGCTATTCGGGATAAATCATTGGATAATTTTAATCATCAACTTATTCGTGATGTTCATCAAGGCCCGGTCGGCGCCCCCAATTCATAACTTTACTATTCTGGACGATGCTCAATCAGATAATTTAAAGTTCACAAAAGTGGTTGCTACCAAGAGGTGGGAGGACTATGCTGACGAAGTGGATTCTTCTGACAATGAGGATTTTGGATTTACTTTTTGATTACTGATCCTTTTATTCATTTTATGTGGACGTTTATTATGCTTTTTATGTGGACGTTCTGGCTTTGAGGGTTACTCTTGTTATGCTTTTTATCTTGGTAGGTTAAACGAGGCTCATATTTAAGCTACCTGATCGGCTTGTGATCAAAATCTTTTATATATATTTTCACTTATTAAAAAAACCGAGGCCCCATTTTAAGCTAGCTGCTTAGCTTGTAAGCAGTTTCTCTTTTTGTTCGTTTTCTTGAGGAATCTTTTATGCTAGCTATTGGACATTGTAAATAGCCACAACTTTTTTTATTTTTAATAATATTCACATTTATCTAAAAAATTAAAAAATAAGGATTAATAATATTGGATAAGTAATTTTGGAATAAAATAATGCAAGAAATAACAAAAATAAAGAATATTGGGAAAAGTCACTTTTTACACAACAAAAATAAAGTACAAGTATAATCTTATACATATTCACAGGTACTATAAGTATAGAATTATTATTATATGCGGCTCTTCCATTGACATCAACATTGTGACGCAAATTAAATGCATATATGCGGATGCTTGTTCGAGAATTTACTTATCATAACCCAAAAGACAATAGAAAAATTAGAAAATCGATGTCTTTTTGGTAATATCTATTTCCATTTTTTTGTAGTGATGTTGAATTAAGAATTTCCACATTGCGGTAGTACATGATTAATTATGGGACTTAATGGTAGTAGCCTTATGTACATACTGTAACACTTTTATATATCTTCTGATTGTTTCACAATCACAAACAAAATATATTGGTGTTGCCTGATATGCGTGGAGGCTTGTCAATGACCAACATACAATTTGATATTTGTGCATCCATAGTTCGTGACTCAAAGACTATGGTTAAGACACGATGAACATATTGTAATTCATAAAGGAATCACAGGAAATTGAACTGGATTCACGGTTATAAATTCAATTGGATTTCGAATTATAATTCATGCTCAAGATTTTATCAGAAGATTAGTTGTCAAAAGGGCCGTATATATATGCACTCCCAGTTGAAATATATTTACTCGTCATTTCACCTAATGGTGAGTAATCATGTACTTTCTAGATGTTTTAATGATTTGTAGATTTTTGAAAATAAAGAGTTAATTTTAAAAGAACTAATTAATTGGATTACTTAATCAAATAAATTGTTGGTAGCAAGTTACAAATGTTGTAAGCCTACAAGTAGTATTAGACATGAGCCTAAAAAATCACACATTAAGAAGGGATGGATGCATTTCTTGGATCAAGATCTGTCTAATTGTTAGATGTAATTAATTAATATATATATTAATTAATTGTCGTTTAATTTAACGCAAAAACTTATGTGTGAGACGGTGAAAGTCCGTGAGACTGTGAGACGGTGATACTTTTAGTGTAACAAGTGATACTTTTATTGTAAAAGGTGACACGTTTTACACTAAAAGTATCACAGTCTTACGGTCTCATGGTTTCATGATCTCACAAGAAACCTGCTATTTATTTAATTCAATTAATTGTGGAACATCATCTTAAACAAGATTTGTGTGATCAAATAAAGGCAAAAAGATAGGGTTGGAGAACATATACTGCATGCCGTTAGAACTGTGAGATTTGTTATCCATTGTTTCTCGATCGTCATCCATAATTCCCTTTAATTATTCTTCTTTTTAGATTTTTTTTCTTACAGAAAGAAGACGGAGCTCATAATGGGTAGAACTTTATAGACCTTGGGCTACTCTACATCCCCAGATTAACTTATTTTTAGAATATAAAATTGGACATGACTAGACTAGCTAGGAGCATTAGATACTTTGATTTGGGCATTTTGTTATGACATTCTCAGCAATATTAGAAAAGAAGAAATGAAAGAGAATATAACTCTGTGTATTTATGTTCTGTTTGAATTGATAAATTTGAAGTTAAGTATTTTAAAGCATAAAAAATTTATTAATTTTATTTGGATAATTTTATGTTATACCATGAATTTTAATTTCTTCAACTTGAGATGGGTTTGTTTTATTGTTATTGTTTAGGATGAATTTGAATTTCACGTGATAGAAAATCATTTGAAATTATTTCTACAAATCCCCCTTTCAAATCCATATATTTCAGTAAATTGAAGTGGCTTGATACTTCTATGTAAGCCAAAATCCTCATAATAATTAAGTATCAGTAGTCTTTTGCCCGTGCAATGCACGAGGTGTGTTGCGTCAAGGTATATAAATTGCATCCATATAAGAGTTACAATATTGATGAATATAAAAAAGTACAATATAAGTTTCAAAACAAATCAAGTTAAATCACTATATTTTAAAAATTATAAATTTTGGAATACTTCTTTGTACACAACATTTTGGGTCTGTTTGGTTTTATTTTATCGCCATCACAACTAATATTTCAAACTTTCACAATATGTGACTCGTGAAAACAACATATAATTGACCATGAATGAAAATTGGGTTCTTTATAGGAGAACTGATAAGAATAATTAAAGAAATTAATTGTTCTCATTATTTGCTATGGTTTGTAACATTATTAGAGAGTTTTACTTTATATTTGGTTTTAGATATTTTTGTTTCTTGAATAATTAGGGGTTCAATGGTGTAGTAATATTTTATTTTTATATTATTCTTTTACTTTCAATTAGGGATTTCATTATCCATCTTTTATGGTAATTCAGTTCAGCTTTTTAAAAATGTGATATATTATTATTCAGCTTAATAAAGCATAACATCAACATGTATATAAAATTTTCCTTATTGTCAATATTAATATGTCATACTTTTGAATGTTTTGTATATTCAAAATACTATAATTACATAGCGACGATCCACTATAAATTAAAAACCCATCAATATTATATTTACAGAATTCTCGGCATAAATTATTCAACGGTTGATTTTATTTTTGTATTGAAAAAATTAGATTGCAATCAATCAAATATTCAGAGTGGACAAAATAGAACATAAATTTACCATAATAAAATTCTTGTTCCAACAATTGTAATTAAAGATTAATATCTTAACGCAATTACATTGACCGGGAGCCTATAAATACTGGTCCAATTTTTAGCCATATATTTTTTAGTATTACTTCACGAATAATCGAATTCGATCGGTGTTACATATTGCAGTTATATTTTTACTATTATTCGATGGTGGTTTAAGCGGATAAATTTTTTACATACTATTTATATATGACTTGTTTATTATATATTTATACACATATATATGTTATAAAAAACATGTTTTATATTTGGTAGCATAATTTTAGGAAAAATAAAATATTTTAATAAAAGTAAAATTTATTCTATTATAGATACACAAATATCAAAAAAAGATAGAGTATCAAACATTCAAATTCATATCTAATAGTCCAAACATACAACTTTGATGAATATTAAAATATGTTGATAAATATAAAAATAATTTCTATTAACATAAAAAATACGTTAATAAATGTTAAATATAATTTTCTGTATATAAACACTATTATGAATATAATTTTATTTCAAATATAAATTTAATTTATTATTACATAAATATATATAATGTTTTGTATGGATGTATGTAATATATATATATATATATATATATATATATAAATATAATACTTGGATACATATTATGATATATTTTCTTCAATTAAAATAAGTATTTTTTAATTAAATTTAATAAAGTTAAATATAATTTATATAATTATGAAAAAATGGGCTAAGCCCATATAAGTATACATATATTATAGAGGAAATTACACAAAATATATACCTTTTATTTTGAAAAAATGACAAAAATACCACCCTATCCCAAATATGCCCCACCCGGTCAATAAACATAACAAATATACCAACCTGTTTCTTACCTCTTCAGTTTATTATCCTCCATAAATCTGAAGAGGGGCCCGTGGACGGTGGAGGAAGACGAGATGCTGGCGGAATACATAAAGAGGGAAGGCGAAGGAAGGTGGCGGACGCTACCGAAGAAGGTCGGGCTGCTCCGCTTTGGGAAGAGTTGCCGCCTCCGGTGGATGAATTATCTCCGCCCCTCAGTCAAGCGCGGCCACATCTCCCCTGATGAAGAAGATCTCATATTCTCATTCTCCGTCTCCACCGCCTCCTCGGCAACAGGTACTTTTCCATACACACACACACACATATATATATATATATATATATATATATATATATCTCAAGCAGTACGTAGTATATGGGATTTTTATTTTCTGAGTTTATTAAACAATTGTTTTTTACAAACAAATAAAGATTTTGGGGGAGCTCGCTATTTCGCCTGGAATGCCGAGTTCTACGGCGAGAGCTGGTGGGATATTTTTGCCCATTATTAAGTCTTTGGCTTTGGGTGCTGAAAGTAAGCCTAGGGACCCCTCGTCAAGGAAACTATGAGCTTTTCTAATTCAATCCCAGAATCAGGTTAATTGGATTCCTGGCTTTTTTTTTTTGTTGAATGCATATTTGAATGATTTGCTGATTCTCTGTTGCTGATGCATGATTTTTCGGTGTTCTTTTATTATTTTGTGATTTGAAATTTTTCGTTTATTTCGATGTTGTTTCGAAGTTGTTTCTTTTATGTTTCTTTGTTGTTTCTGGGTTTTCAAATATGTTATTGATCCTAAAGACTCGTATATTGCTAGAATATATATTAGGTTCTCTTTTGATGTTATAAACAATTTGAAGAACTAATTAACTGAAAACCAACTTGAGGCTTTCAGGCAAACTCATTTTTGCAATGTATTTTCCATTTATGTGTTCTTTTTTATTGTTTTTGATTTGTTGTATTATCTATCTGACTGTATATCTTTTTTTATTTCTTTGTAGTTAATGTGGGATTTTTTGTTGCTTGTTAGGCCGAGCACTTTAATATTGGGAAGGCTATGGACGTTGAAGCGTTTGAGATATAGAATGAACAAGCAAGACTTAGTCATATGCTTCACAATAATGCTAAGTTGAAGCTACAAAATGGTGATGATGATGACAACGACATTGAGATTCTACCTCCACTTCCTAATGATTTTAGAGAATTGTTGTTACGTAAATCTTAATGATAGTGTAATCAATTGAACTATATATTTAAGTTTGGTATTTTTAGTAGTATGAAACTATTTGTATTTGATTAGCTTTCTAGGGTCTGGATTGTTATTGGCTATTTTGATTTACAATATGTGGGATTGGATATACTGTTTCCAGATAAGTCGCTTCCATTGTTTTCTTCATGTAGCATCTGAGTAGTATTCATATAAATTTTCATTCAATTCTTTTAGTACTGCTATAGCATGTGAGGAATGAATTTCATCCATTTGAAACTTGTTGCATGTGAAAGTCCTTTTTTCAAGGTCTAGAACAAATGTTTTGTCAGCCTCTGTGATTTTAAAGATAAAATTATTTGATCTCTTCACCTGAAACATAAATGAAACATGTAAGAAACAATTGTGAAACAGGGGATCATGTGATAAAAGTTTGTAGTTAATTGCTTTTAAATTTAGTGAAATAGTGTAGTTTTTCCCCATATACTCTTCAACTTTTTTTTTTGTCATCCTTGTAAATGTTGATCTTGCTTCATTTCGATGTCTACATGCCTAATCTTGAACTAAAGATCTTATGTACTCTAGCAAAGTTGTTACTAGTAGGTCTTTCCCCGCTACAATTGATGCATTCAATAATTCTACGATGTTGGAAGTCAATACAAAGTATTTTTTGGTCTGACAGTGGAGTCGTGTCCATTTCTCGTAGCCGATGATGAACAGTAAGCTCAAATTTTCTGAATTGAATTTGTTGTTCCAAGATTTCTTTTAGGGTGCTGAATGTGCAGTCCATTGGAATCAGTATTCTTGTTATCTCAAAGTTGGTATACTATCTATTTTCTTCCCATTATCCATTGTGACATACCACAACTGGGATTTTCTCCATTCAACTGTGGAATTCAATGAAAAGTTGGCTAAGTAAAACATATAAGAAACATAAATGAAACAGGTATGAAACAACAAATAAACAACAATGAAACAACAACACATGTTTGAAACAACAAAGAAACCAACGTAAAAAATGTCCGAGAATTTTGGCTGGAGCGTATTTTTGTCCAAAAAAGGAGAAAAAACGTATTTTTGTCAAAACTCAGCGAAAAAACGTATTTTTGGAAATGAACAGTAGATGGAAGGTATGTGCAGAGATTGGACTTGAAAAACTGGGTATTCATGTCCTTTCCCTATATTACAAATACCAAAATACATGAATTTACAAATTTATGTCCAAATTTACAGAGTAAGATTTTTAGTAAATATACCACATATTTTTTTATTGTTTATATATTTTTTATTTTTTATATACAATATGGGTGTCAAACATGATGATCGTAAAAAATCGATTAATTTGATATATTATACATCAAAAAAGGAACAAAAACAAAATATTATTAAAATTTACAAAAAAAAAAAACAAAAAGACAAAAATAATAATTAATTTAGTACACACACATATTTGGAAAGCTTATTTTTATATAATATTTTGTTATTATATATACATACAGATTTTTCAGAATTAATTCGCTAATTATCAATATTAATATTACATGTTGTAACTATATTTTACTAATTCTTGAAAGGTATTTTAGGCGGGAAGTTTTTTTGATTACTATTTACAAGGGACATGGTTATAATATATATATATATATATATATGTATGTATATAGATATGGATTATCTTTCAAAAAGAAAAAAAGTAAGTAACATTACATGCATGATTTAATTCTATATGATTGGAGGAGGTGTTTCCTGTTTCGTTTTATTCACATACATGCTTCATTTATATAGTTATTACGAAGTTGTAATGTAATCTTAATTGTACATTTGGGCCCGTTTCTTTCTATATTTTGAATGATAATTAATTGAGAAAAATGTGATGAGGTGTGAGATTTAAATTAAGGGAAAAAGACATAAATGCCCGATTTTGGATGCCCAATACCAGCACAATGTCCACCCGGCCCGGCAGTTTTCACAAATATACCCGATCCGGCCCAATTGTTCCCAAAAATAATCGGTTCAAACCAAATTCCGGACAAAAGTACCCAATCTTCAGCATCTTCGGTGAATTGCAGCATTTCCCCTCCAAAAATCATGCTTCTGATCACAGCAAGATCTCTGATCAAAAATACGATCCTCTCATCCCAAATATTAACCAAAAACAGAGGGAACGCAAAGATACGAGGAAAACAAATCGAGGAGAAAACTCGGATCGTTAGAGATCACAATTCAAGCTCAAAATCAAGAGGGGGAAGAAGAACAAAACAAGTAACAAAACGCGATCTGTTTATCTTGTTCTGATAATTCCTAGTTTAGATATATTTCATGATTTTACAGATTGAAATTTAGGATTCAATGTGTATTGATTGAGATTGAAATTGAATTGAACCAGTAATTTTGCATGCAAATCCAAAAACCTGGCAGTTGTGAGATTCAAAATGCTTATTTTGTTGAATTATGAACCAAAATTCTACAAAAATTGCTTCTCGTGATTATCTACGAATAAAACGTGTCAACGGGAAAACATCGAATGCGAGACATTACGTGGTTGTTTCAAATATATTTCTTTCATGTTTCACATATGTTTCTTTTATGTTTCACAATTGTTTCGTTCGCCTAATACAACACATTGCTTCTTGACGTACATAAACATTGTTTCATTCATGTTTCATATATGTTTCTTTTATGTTTCACTTGGCCAACTATTCATTGAAATCCACAGTTGAATGGAGCAAATCCCAGCTGTAGTATACCACAATGGACAATGGGGAGAAAATGGATAGTATAGGAACTTTGAGATAACAGGAATACTCATTCCAATGGACAACACATTCAGCACACTAAGGGGAATCTTAGAACAACAAATTCAATACAAAAAAGATATAGAAGCTATGCAGATTAGATACAAATTGACAGAGACTCTGCCACCATTGAAAATAGAAAGTGATTACAATCTCAAATTCTACCAGGAAGTGAAAAGCAAAGAAACAGACTGGATGAAGTTCCCTTTGTGCATATATATAGTAAGAAACGAACCGAGCTTGGAAATAACAACACAAAGAAAATGTAATGAAGGAACCAAAGAAAAGCATGTCTATAGAGAGCTCTCAAGGAAAACATGGGCGTAACGCGATTGACTACATCGACTATGCAAACCTCATTAGCAGAAATGTGGTCGGAGAAGAAGACACGATGGAAATTCAAGAAACTACACATGCTGAAGAAGAATTCCAAAAGGGAGATATCTACAACACCAAGGAGGAATTGATCAAACAGCTCATTTGTTATGCATTGAAAAATCATTTCCAATATAGGGTGAAGAGGTCATGCAAGCAGAAATACTATGTAAACTGTATCGATGAAAATTGCAATTGGCATTTGAAAGCATCTTCCACATTAGGTACAAAAACATTCATAGTAAGAGAGCACAAAACAACACACACATGTACGCTGGATAAGAGAATGAACGACAATAGGCACACCACGGCAAAAATAGTTGGGGATCTTATCAAATCAAAGTACCTCAACAACATCAAAACAGTCTACACGCCAACAGATATAATTAGAGACATGAAAGACGAGCATGGAATAAGTCTCGACTAAAAAAAGGCGTGGAGATCGAAAGAGAAAGCGCTGGAGGTAATAAGGGGAAGGCCAGATGAGTCTTATCAGAAACTACCGGCTTACTTGTACATGTTGGAGGAAACGAATCCCGGATCGATCACTGAAATAGTAAGAAATGAGGATGACACGTTCCTCTTCTTGTTCATGGCTATCAGTGCATCGATAAAAGGATGGAGGCACTGCAGGCCTGTTATTGTTGTTGATGGTACGTTCCTCAAAGCAAGCCATCGGGGAACTTTGTTGTCTGCCTGCACACAGGATGGCAATGGGAGCATTTTCCCATTGGCTTTTTCAGTAGTGGATTCTGAGAACGATGGGAGCTGGGTGTGGTTTTTCACAAAGATAAGACAAACCTTTGGACTCAGGGGAGGGATGTGCATAGTCTCAGACAGACACGTGAGTATCGAGACAGCAATAAAGGAGGTACACAATGTAAAATATTTCTTTATATGATGTTCACGTTGGTTGCTTATATGTTTCTTTCATGTTTGACAAATAGTTTCAAAAACATACCCCTTTACAAATTTCTCACAAGTACATTATTTTAACGATCAGGTATATCCTGAGGTCTCTCATGGGCTGTGCATGTATCATCTACTGAACAATTTGAAGGCAAACTCCAAATGGAAAAACAGTGAAATACGAGATCCGTTCATAGCAGCAGCAAAAGCATACACGAATGAAGAGTTCCAAAAGTAAATGTCTGCACTTGACAGCGTAAACAACAGAATTAGACCCTATTGGTCCAACATCGGCTACGAGAAATGGACATGACTCCACTGTCAGAGCAAACGATACTTTGTCATGACCTCAAACATCGCAGAATCACTGAATGCAGCAACAGTGGCCGGGAGAGACCTACCGGTAACAACTTTGCTCGAATACTTGAGATCTTTAGTTCAATATTGGACGTGCAGACATCAGATTGAAGCAAGATCAACATTCACAAGGATGACAAAAAGAGCTGAAGAGTATATGGGGAAAAACTACACCATTTCATTAAATTTAAGGGTAATTTAATGCAAACTTTCATCAGTTGCTACATTGTTTCAAACATGTTTCTTATATGTTTCATTTATGTTTCAGGTGAAGCCATCAAATGACTTTATCTTCAAAGTCACAGAAGCTGAGAAGATATTTCTTGTGCACTTGGAAAAAAGGACTTGCACATGCAACAAGTTTCAAATGGATGAAATTCCTTGCCCACATGCTTTAGCAGTAGTAAAAGATTTGAATGCAGATCCGTACCAATACTGCTCGCCATACTACATGACGGAAACAATGGAAGCGGCTTATTTGGAAACAGTGTACCCAATCCCACATGAAGGTACCTGGGTCCTGCCAGAAGAAATCAACACAATGATGATTCTACCACCGGAGGGCAAGGCAAAATTTGGAAGGCCAAAGAAAAGAAGACACAAGACAGCTTGGGAGAAAAGCGCCAAAACCAAATGTGGTAGATGTGGGGATCCTGGTCATAATAGAAAAACATGTAGGAATCAACCAAAAACAAAATAGGACTCATAGTAGAATATTACTATTAGGAATATACGTGTAATTGATACAACTTCCACATATAGAAAATCAAAAGCAAATTGTTTCTATGTTGTTTCAAATATGTTTCTTACAATAAGATGACATAACAAATGTTTGTTTCGAATGTGTTTCAGATATGTTTCTACTGCACAACGAAACCATTTACCAGATGGAACAATAAGAAACATAACACAAAACGCACAATAATTTGAATCCCAAACCAATCAACATTAATACATTAATTGAAAAACATCTCATAACTAGTCTGCAAATTGTTCAAAAACATACAACCAAGAAAATCTAATCGATAATCAAAACAGCCAATACCGATCCAAATCATCCAAGGAAAACTATTATAAATACCAAATATCCCATAGTACTAAAAGTAACAAAATTAAGACAAATCATTCGGTGATTACACAATTTATCAGATTTTTCGTAACAATAATTCCCTAGAATCCTTGGGGAGTGGAGGAAGAATTTCAATGTTGCTGTCGTCCTCGTCGCCGTTTTGTTGCTTCAGCTTCACGTGATTGTAGAGCAAATGACTAAACCTTGACCGCTCATTCTCTACGTCAAACGCCTCAACATCCATTTTCTTCCCAGCAACAAAATATTCAGCATAACAGGCAACAAAAACACCACAGTCACTACAAAAACAAATGTAAAAAAGCGATCGGCCATATAAAACAACTAAAACAAAAACAACAAAAAAGAACAAAGAAATCGAAAATACATAGAAAAAACGTACTTCTCGGTCTGCAAAGGAATGCCTTTCACAACAACGACTTTCATAGCAGCATTCGGATCACCGGAATACGCACCCTCGCCAAGTACATCATTGGGATGGACACCATAAAAGGCTACCAAGGACAGGAACCTAGGAAGGAGAGAGCAGAAGCTTTTTCGGCCTTCAATGACCACTTCGAGAGAATCATCCATCTTCAACGAATTGTACAAATAGATGGTTCTCTCCTTCACGCTCAACCGTCCCATTACCCAATGCTCCATATCAATGTAATGTATGGGGAACAAGATGTGATCAACTTCCGACCATGGCCGTCCGCTCGCTATATCATATCCCATGATATAGTCCACAACTGTGGTATTGACATTGATCATGGACAAATCAAAATGTTTCTTTTTTCTTTTGTTCACTTGGCAATATTTCTTATATATGCTTTGGATGCACCAGTCAAATATCAGATCAGTCGTTGTGAAAGTCACAGCACTATGCCCGTATAGGAACTTCTTCCTCAAATAGTAGAAAAGAACATCAATATGCTGCAAAATGAACACAAAACACAAAAAAAAAAAGAATGGACAATTCAAAAAATAACATGGAATACAAGAAAAACTTACAGAAGAAGCCAAGTACTCATCAACATAATACAGGTTGTGAAACCATGACTTCGACTTCACTTCGCAGACACCAAGTTTCAAAGAAGGCTCAACTTTGTCAACTTTCTCCGAGTATCGATTCGGTCTGAAAAAGAGTATCAAATAAACAGAAAACCAAAAATGGTTTCAAAATGGTTTCACAATTGTTTTAGATAGCAAGTAATTACAAATATGAAAATAATAAAGGTGTATACCCTTGAGAATCAAACCCTTCCGCAAGCCAGTCGTTCAACCCATTCGACAGGGCCCTTATCCCCGGACCTTCACCCATATTCTCGTCCAGTGGGCACCTTTCCTTAACCAAGGACTTTGGAACTTTTTTCCCAGCATCCACAATAGCATCTTTGTCGCCGGTATCTTCCAATCCAATCACCACGTCCCCAGGTTCACCAGCTTCAACAGACGGTTTCAAAACACCCTGAAACAAAAAAAAAAAAAACAAAACAAAACAAAAGGGAATAAAATAACAAATAACAAACAGAATCCAAAAACAACAAAAATACAGAACCTATAATTTAAACACACCTTTCCTAGTGCAGCTTGACTTGCAGTGTTTAATATATTGTCAATTTGAGAAGGGGTGAGATCATCAAGTTCCTGAGAACTAATGAATTTCTGCTCCTCCCCACCGTCCTTGATCATCTCATCAGCAACCTTCTAAACCTCGCACGTTCTTGATTGATTCATCAAACACATTCTCCTCTTGCCGCCATCCTTCCTTGATTCATCAACTACATTATCCATGCCCTGTTCCGGACTAACCAAACCACTAGCCGCAACACCCACTGCAAAGACTCAAATCACCTTCACCGGCGTCATCTTTTTTCCGGCAAAGAATGGGAACATCCACATTCCCGTCATCAACCTCATCCTCTCCATGTTTTTCCTCATCTGCATCTTCCTCAAAACCTGAACCTAAGGACATGCCATTAGATTCAGCTTCACTCGTAGACTCCGATTCAATAACCTTCTCAACTTCGTCAACAACAGCACGAACCTAAATAAAAAACAACAGCCATGTGATGAACAGAAACAAAAAATAAACAATATTGAAACAAAAAAGAAACAACAAGAAAAAACAAGAAAGATAACAAAAAAATACTTATAATTAAAAACAACAAAAACAAGTATGAGAATTGAGAACCTCTAGTTTGCTCTTAATATCGGCAAGTTCAGAGAAAACAATAGCAAATTCTTTTTCCAAGAATTTTAGAGTTGAAACCTTAAAAGCCTCAAATTCCTTAGAAAACAACCACTGATTCCTAGCAATGTCGTCAACGGTCTGATTCAAGCCACTACCACCCACAGTCTCCTTCCTCTTCAACCTTCAAACAACAAAATCATCGTCAACCGGACTGAATGTGTACTTTGATTTATCATAGAATGTCTGAATGCCCAGCTGCACCAGCTCATCATCAGTAGCCCACAAGTTCATCAAACCCAACTGAAATAAAAAAATAAATAAATCAAAAGTCAAAAACATAAAAGAAACAATTCTGAAACATAAATGAAACAAAATAGAAAGAAAAAAATAGTAAAATCATATTGCATGTTCAACCAATCGATTGAATATCTTCATGTGAAGGTCTTCGGCACGAACTTTGTTGTCTTTCCTGGACTTTGAACACGTCCAGTTCAAAATCCTCGGGATCTCACAGTCAACCCGAGCACAAAACTTGCCGTTCACCTCAGGGCAGCACTCATAGAACCATATCTGGAAAGCCAACGGAAATCCTTGAATTCTATAGAATTTTGTAAGCTTCTCACCAGGATTCTCCTCGTCTTGAAGTTTGTTTATGTACAATATTTGCTGCCTCAACTCATGCATCGTCACATCGAACAACTCACTCCCCCAAGGATACGTGTCAAAAACATCCATATCCTTGTCAACCAACTCAAAAAAGGACATCTCGACAGAACTACCGGTAGAAGTAAAAAGAAAAAAATGGAGAAAATAAAGTAAAGCCAATTTTAGTGCGTCTAATCCTCATCCCCCCAAACATGGAGTAAAAAACATTCCTCGGTCGACTGCCTATTAAACTTGTTCCTACTAGCAAAATACTTCTGAAATACAACCGAACTCCGAACATCCCCAGACAAAGAAGGCCTAACACCAACACAATTCAAACCAGTCACAATAGCAAACTAACCCAACCCAAACCGCAACAACTTCCCACCCATAGAAACAAAAATTTCGTCCTTCTTCAAGTGGACGACTTGACGTTTCAACAGAGAATGAACAAGCCGATTCTGGAAATCAACTTATTTCATTTCCAGGAAATATCCAAAACAGGTCTTCTTAAATGCCTCCAGTTGGTTGTCAATTAAGGTGGTCTTTATATTCTTAATAACATCAAACGAAACGGCAGTATTTACTCGAGCACTGGACCAGTCAGCAGGGTCAAGAACATACTTGAAACCATAGAAACAACAATGAAACAAAACAGAAACATAAAAGAAACACAAAATCAACAACCACTTCAACTTAAAACGCATAAAAAACAAATGAAACATAACAGAAACAAATAAGAAACAAATAAGAAACAACATTGAAACAAAAAAAAAGAGTACAAATCAAAATACACAAAACTCATACCTCAGCAACATCGGTTTCTTCAAAGAAAACCTTCTTCTTCCCAGCAACTTTCATACCGGCATTCGATTTCACAACGTTGGAAGGAGATTTAACATCCAGAACCGCTTCTTCCTCAAAAACATTTTCTACTTTCCTCTTCTCAGAATCCATAGAACCAGCAGCAACCTTCTGAACTTTCCTCTTTTTCGAGGACACTGCTGCTATTGATAAGGGTCTTTTTATGCATATTTTATGTGTATATTTGAGTAGAATTCGAGTTATTTTATTGTTAGTTTTGTAAATTTTTGATTTTACATAGTTCATATTACTCCGAGGTGCTTTTATTGATGTAGATTGACCATTCAGAGCTAATTTTGGGAAATTTCGGACCATGGATTCATGTCAAAACATTCCGGGGAGTTTAAGAATGCAAAAACGCTCAAAATCCCAAGCCAAACGCGTCATTTCGGGGCCTTTTTGGTCCAACACGGGTTGGGGGTGTTGGGCAACACGGCCGTGTTCCGCCAGGAGCCAAAAACTCAAAAAATTCGAACAAAACAGCCCCCAACATGGCCTGGCCGTGTTGGGCGACACGGCCATGTCAGACAGCATGGCCAGGGTGTGTTCTGCGACATGGCCATGTCAGGGACATCCTTTTGCAATTTTTCTATGCAAAAAATTATGGAAAACTCACCAACCAAGCTTTTTGACCACTTTTGTACACCTTTAACACCCTATTTTGCTGCAACATGTCCCCATATTCCCTCAATTATAATATGAATACAAGAATTCACCAACCCAACAATGAATTGGAGTATTTGTTTAACAAAGGATGACATTATTAATGTGTTCTTGCACAAAAATAATGTCTATAAAAGCCAAGAGTGTGAGTTGGGGGAATCATTCCATTCATTGTATATTCATTGATTAATTCTCTCTAAGTTACAAAGTAAAATACATTGAGAGAAGAAAAAGAGAGGTAGAGTTGGAAGTTGAAGAGCATTAGAGGAGAAGGCTTGGAGCTCAACATCATCAACCAAGGAGGAAGTCTTGTATTGGTCTTGAATAAGAGCTAAGTACACCATGTTCATTTTATTCAAATCATCTTGTGTAGTATACTCTTTTATCAAAGCCATGTGTAGCTAAACTCCCAGTGTTTGAATGTAATGAACTCTAGAATGGATTTGTGATTAAGGTGTGTATGTTTTTAATAAAATCTTCATGTTTTGTGTGATTCACTTATATTATGCTTTATTCATTTGAATTGATATATGCGCAATATTGATTTGAAGTTTATTTTTCATCCAGGAAATCGAGAGATTCATGGTGAAATAGAACCTATATAAGTGAAAAGAGTTGCATGCAATCCTAGATATAGGACGACATAAATCTTCTGGATTAGGGTCAAACCTAATATGGGAATTCACAAATCGTTATAATGATGTCTTGGGGGTTTTAACTAGAAAGAGATTTCAGTTAATCAACTTGAGATTAGGAGTTTTTCACCTAGAGAAAGTATTTAACTTAAATCGGGAATTTCTACGATCCACATAACATGAGATTTTATTAAAAGAGGATGGGTTGTATTTTTAACTTGTCAAATCACAAAAACATTCTAGAGTGATTTACATTCAAACACATCTCTATCTCTTGATTTCTTATTTTACAAATCATTCTTCATTTTTTTTTCTTTACATCTTGTAGTTTATTAAATCAAACAAAAACTCTGAAAATTGTTAGATTAAATAACAAAAAGACGGTAATTATTAGTACTTACAATCCTCGTGGGAATGACACTCGGTACTCAATAATCTATACTATAAAACGATAGGTGCAATTGCCTACGGTTTTCTAGAGTAGCTTTTGAGCCATCAAGTTTTTGGCGCCGTTGCTGGGGATTGTAATATTAAGAACGCTTTATTTTTGTTAATTTAATCATTTTTTTTATTTTACCATTATCTTTCTTTTTATCTATCTTTGTAAGTCTTGGTTTATACTTATCCTCTTTGTTTACCGCAGTGTATGCCTACTCGTTGCCGAATTTGGAAGCGCGACACCACCGGTAGCAACACAGAGGAAAGTACTAACATAGACCACGGAGAGGATACTAACGAAAGTAAAGATTTCGTCATGGCGGATGAACAAAGAACTATGTATGACTATGCCAAACCATCCATGGACGGCACGTCATCTAGCATCGTAAGGCCCGCTGTTGTAGCCAATAATTTCTAAATCAAACCGAATGTCATTCAAATGGTGCAACAATTCGTTCAATTCGACGGTCTACCAGACGAAGATCCGAATAATCATATCGCAAATTTTCTCGAAATTTGCGATACATTCAAAATCAATGGGGTCTCTGATGATGCCATTCGTTTACGCATATTTCCATTTACTCTTCGGGGACGGGCTAAACAATGGCTAAATACTTTGCCAAAGGGAACGATTACAACGTGGAACATCATGGCCAAAAATTCCTTTTGAAATATTTTCCACCGGCCAAAACTGCACGATTGAGGAATGAAATCTCTTCATTCACTCAAGAAAATGACGAGACCTTGTACGACACTTGGTAGAGATTCAAAGAATTGTTGCGGAAATGCCCACATCATGGTCTTCCTATTTGGATGCAAGTCCAAATATTTTACAATGGTGTACTCTCGTCAACAAGGCAAATGATTGATGCGGCGGCTAGGGGAACTTTGAACAATAAAACACCAGAAGCTGCCCAAGATCTGATAGAGGGAATGGCCATGAATGGCTATCAATGGCAATCCATACGAGGTAAACCTGAGCAGGTGGGTGTTTATAATGCAGATGCAAAGTGGTTACACTAGCTGCACAAGTCGAAGCTTTGACCCAAAAGATCGACGATCTAGCGGCTCCTAAACCACCACCACCGCATGTTTTATCTTGTGAAACTTGCGGAGGATTGCATAATCATCAGGACTGCCCACACACAATACCTCAAGTCGAACAAGGCTAATTACGTTGGGAATCAAGGCGAAATTACCCAAGTAATCCTTACAGCAACACATATAATCCTGGGTGGCGACAACATCCTAATTTCGGTTGGGGAAACCAAGGCCAACCACAACCTAATCCTAATCCTGATCTACACACGTCTCCCGGATTTCAACCAAATCAAGGTAAGCCTAACTTGGAAGATCTTATAACAAAGTTTGTGCAATCAACAGATACCCGATTCCAGGCGGTGGAAATATCCTTGAGAAATCAAGAGGCATCTATCCATAATCTGGAAAATCAAATAGGCCAGATTGCGAAGATGATTTCCGAAAGGCCACAAGGTAGTTTGTCGGGTAATACTAAGCCAAACCCAAGGGAGCACGTAAAGGCAATCACCATCAGTTTTCCACATGAGCATGATTATGCCAATGCCGCCATGAAGAAATACGTGGAGGATGACATGCCCAAAGAAAAGCTCATGAAAAAGGAGATTGCAGAATACAAGCCCAAGATCCCTTACCGGAGTCTAACCGAAGAAGATAGAAAGGAGGACAAATTTGGTAAGTACCTTGATTCTTTCAAACAATTACATGCCAATATTTCATTTGTTGACCCTCCTTCCAAGCATGTTAGGGATCTTAATGACATCATTCCTAGTGAAAATAAGCTTAATAAATTATCAAATGTGCGATTGAATGATAAATGTCCTTCCAATGAACTACCACAAAAATTTAATGATCCAGGAAGCTTTATTATCCCTTGCACAATTGATGATTTACCTGTTGATAGGGCACTAGCCGACTTGGGAGCTAGTATCAACGTGATGTCTTATGAAACATTCAAGCATGCGGGATTAAGTGAACTTAAACCTATTAGGATGGACATTCAATTAGCCGATAAATCGATTAAACATCCTAGAGGTATTATTCATGATGTGTTAGTCAAGATTGATAAATTCGTGTTTCCAGTTGATTTTGTTATTCTTGACATGTATGATAATATATAAGTTCCCTTAATTCTAGGGCGTCCCTTTTTGGCTACTGCAAAATCTCTCATTGATGTGCATGATGGAAAACTTATTCTGAGAGTAGGGAGTGAACAAGTTATCTTTAAAATTCCTTTGAAAAATCCTATAGATGATACTTGTCTTCCTATAAACTTTATTGGGACAAATGAGTTTTTGCCTGAAATGCCATCTAATAAACCCATGAAAGAATGTGTGTTCAGTGTGTGAAAGTTTCCACAGAGAAATCCCTATTCGAGAATATCGTACAAAAAAATAGAACTATGAAGGTAAATTGCTTGAAACTCAATTTGGGTGGCTATGTTGATCAACGACATAAAAATTTTCATAAGTTCAAGGCTCCGCCCGATTAAATCTTCACATATAGGTAAAATGGTCTAGCTATACGACGTTAAAGAAGCGCTACCCGGGAGGCAACCCGATGTTTGTGTGCAATTATTTTCAATTGTTTTTATTTTATTTTCTTTCAAAATAATCACAAGTCCTTAGAGTCATTTTCAAATCATAAAAAAAAACTCTTGAGATTCTTCTTGGTTGTCCTAATTGGGAATATTTGAGATTTCACGGTATTCGAGTTGTGTATTGCTTAACTTTGATTAGGTATGAAGATGCCGTTGAAGGTCCCGTACCAAAATAACCCAATGATCGCCCAACACCGATTCCACTATTGTACTAAGGTCGTATTTTTCTTTTTCCACCTCTTTTATTTCAGTATAATTTCTTTGCTTTTTGAGTGTTTTGTGTGTGTTTGTCCATTTCTTTCTTTCACATTGAGGACAATGTGAATCTTAAAAGTTGGAGGTGGGTACAATAACATTTTCGGAATGCTTGTATGCTTGTTTGTGAGAGATGTGATTTTTTTTAACAAATTGAATGTTTGCTAGTTAATAACTTGGCCCAATTATACCTATATTAACTTGTTAATTTGTCTTTCCAATGTGAAACAATTGATTGTTGAGGATAGATTGACGGGGATGTGGGCTAAATTTTGATGAGATATCCAACACCATAAATACTTGATGTGTTAAGGCATATACGACAATACCTAGCGCTATGAGCGTCCGAGAACTCATGATTTAGTAGTGGTTAACTAAAAAGAGAAAGAGAAAAATGAGAAAAAAAAGAAGAGAAAACAAAGAAAAAAACCCGGATCAATCGAGGTTATACTCCTCTATTTGTTGTTGCTTAGTAACTAGGAGCATTCATGAGCCCCATGTTTGTCTTTTACGTAAAACGGTGACACGGATATGAGTATGGGAAATCACCCTAGGAGTGTTTGAACAGAAATTCAAAATATAAACCTAGTGGAAACATGCCTCGAAAGGTCCCCAAAAAAAAAGGGGAATGTATACTTCTTGACTTCTCATTCCAATAAAGTTCAAGAAGCTTGGTTATATGACTAGTAGGCTAACTACAAAGATCTATTTAGTTCTTGTATTTTCATAGCCTTATTGAATTGAAGTTGTTCATAACTATCAGTATTCGTGGAGTGATGATTTCAAGTCTGAATAATGCCTACTGATATTATGGTCTTTCTTAACAGTCGATCGCTTTGCAAAACTATGTTTTTACTGAATGGTTAATTCGGGTTGAGAAGGCTAAGAATTTGACTGCTTGTGTTCAATGTGTTCAAAAAAAAAGAAAAAAATAAATCTTCTTTGTATGTTATGATTTATTGAATCCCTCTTTTTGATTTAATGTTTTGCTTGAGGACAAGAAAAGTTCAAAGTTGGAGGTGATTTGATAAGGGTCTTTTTATGCATATTTTATGTGTATATTTGAGTAGAATTCGAGTTATTTTATTGTTAATTTTGTAAATTTTTGATTTTACATAGTTCATATTACTCCAAGGTGCTTTTATTGATGTAGATTGACCATTCGGGGCTAATTTTGGTGAATTTCGGACCATGGATTCATGTCAAAACATGCTGGGGAGTTTAAGAATGCAAAAACGCTCGAAATCCCAAGCCAAACGCGTCATTTCGGGGCCTTTTTGGTCCAACACGGGTAGGGGGTGTTGGGCAACACGGCCATGTTCCGCCAGGAGCCAAAAACTCAAAAAATTCGCACAAAACAGCCCCCAACATGGCCTGGCCGTGTTGGGCGACACGGCCATGTCAGACAGCATGGCCAGGGTGTGTTCTGCGACATGGCCATGTCAGGGACATCCTTTTGCAATTTTTCTATGCAAAAAATTATGGAAAACTCACCAACCAAGCTTTTTTACCACTTTTGTACACCTTTAACACCCTATTTTGCTGCAGCATGTCCCCATATTCCCTCAATTATCATATGAATTGTAGGTCCCAAAGGGTGTGAGTGTAAGGTTTAGAAGGGAGGGGGGTTGAATAAACCTTACCAACTTTTCGATTTAGTCCTTTTAAAAATGTTCAGAGTTAATACTTCACAGCTAAGTCCTTGATGGACAGCTAAGCTAGTTAATCGCCCAGAGTTAGTCACTCATGACTGATCGAAATTTGTTTATAGAATAACTCAAATTGTTTTGACTAAAGACTTAACTTGATGTGATATGTTTTTTTGGAAGACTTAACACCCTTGAATTTGGTTAAGTTTGTTTTAATACTTGGTTTTAGAACTCAGTTGATTATCAATTGGATAGCAAATTTATCATGAGATATGAAAATAAGATGCGAGAAATTAAAGTCTTTGAAATGTAAATGACACAATAAGTTTTTATAGAGGTTCGAAGATGGGGTAATTCTTCTACTCCTCTCTTCTCCAACTCCGGAGGAATCCACTAAGTATTGATCAATATACAGAGTGGTTAACGATCCAGATACAAGTCTTGATCACACGGTGACTTGATCCTTTGGGAATCGATCTGGAGATGCCTTGGTCACACAGCTGGCTTCTCGTACGACTCAGCTTCTTCACAGGGCAGCTGCCTTGCTACTACAGCCCACTTGCTTAAGTTCCTTGGATTTGATCACGAAGCCCTCCAAATAGCTTAAGCCTGGTTCGACCTTGAACCTTTCTACAATCCTTCGTGGAATGTAGACCCCTTGATTCTTCAAATGTTTCTTCTTCAACTGATTGAAGTTGTCTTTCCTTCATAGGTGAGTGTTGGATTGATTTCCTTCGTAATGTAGGCTTGAGGATTGATCTTGAATGACTTGAGAGTATTCTTGGTTACAGTTCAAAATGGTTCAGGTCGGTAACCTTCTCTCAAAGTGATTCCTCAGCCTTTCATAGTGATCTTTCAAAAATCTGCCCGTTGAAGAGATAGGCTTATTTTTGAAAGTCACTTGTGGTCATTGGCTTGTCTTGTTGCAGTCCTTGGAATTTACGTTTCCTCGTATGAACGATTCTTTAGCTTTTCAGAGTTCTGACACGGTGCAGTGCTTCCCATTGGTTTATTCCTTTTGCATATACGGGATCGAGCACTTCAAGAAAGGTAGTATGGAAGTATTACTTGTTTAAGTAATTCTCTTGATTTACGGCAACGGATCCCTTTCGATTATCTCGACTTGACCGCATTTCCTTGCCTTCCCAGGTGACTTAGAGTCGACTTCCAATCATTGGATGACTCTTGTCACTTCAACTTGAGACTTGGCTATCTTGAGTTGACTTGACTGATACTTCACTCAGCTGCATCTTAGCTGCACCTTCAGTCGAGTTCATATCTTCTCTTCTTTGCCACACTCAACTGCCTCACAACGGAGTCTTCCTTTTAGTCTCCGGTTGTCTTCTTGCATGTTCAGGCATAGCTGACTTGACTCAGCTCTACCAGCCATATCTATTACAATGCAATTTATAACAAGAATGGGGTGCCAACTTCCTATTCTAAGTTTTACATGGCATTCATCAAAATCTACAAAATAATTTCCCAACAATTTCCCCCTTTTTGATGATGCCAAAACTTAAAACATTCATACAATAATTAAACAACAAAGATACATACAGACAAATGTAGAATCACAGAATGTATGCTTAGAATCGATCTTTTATTGATCATAACATTCTTGTTCTTTACATAGCTGTTTACAAAGTGTATCAGAGCTTGAACCAAAAGAAAATGTATCGAGCTTAAATGGAACTTAAAGTAACCATGTCTTTGTTCTATATCTACACAAATATAGAAATTGTACAATTTTACTCGATGTACGTAAGACTTACATAGAATGTATTTACATAGTAAAATACATGAAGGGTGGACAACAACACTTCATCTCCTTCGCTGCCTCTTCTTTCATCTTCTTGACTCTGTCATCTTCGACCTCTTTCTCTTCTTCTCATCTTCAATTTGCCTTCTTTTTCTCATACGCCTTCCGGCAAACTTCATCTCTTCTCGTCTTTCTTGTCTTTCCTCCCATAGCCTGAGTTTGTCTCTTATTTTCCTCTTCAATTCTCTTCACATACTCAAAGCATTATTCTTAGCCACTTGCAGAGTTGGCTATTTCATCAAATCCACCCAATAGATCCCTCCTTTTCTTTCCGGATCTATGTACTCAATGTTTTTGAGGCGGAGATCTAGGTCCGAAACCTCTTCCCGGGGTCTTCTTTTTCCCGGTGAGTGACTAGCAGAGTGACCAGCAGAGGATCCCGAGAGTCCGCTGCTGTCGCCTTCTTCACATAGTTTGAGACCCTTTTCCCAGTACAAATCCCAGGCTTGAGCCATGGACATGTTTGCGAAGTAACCTTCAGATGTGAGCGTCTTGAATTTATCAACAGATCTTAGCTCGGTTCCGGCATCCGAAATGGCATAGGTGTCTCTGTCGTTGGAATGCCTCCATGTGGTTTCGAGAATATCCATAACTCGGGCATTCATCTTTCCTTCCACTTCCTTCATCCCCGCTTCAATCGCCTTTCTCTTTTCGGACCATAGGTATTGCAGAGTGTTGGAGTGGCAGAGTCACTGGGAGTTTGCTGATGATATCAGTTGTGACAAGACCTTGTTGGGGGTTTTAGAAATCATCAAGGTCACATCTTTCGAACTTTCCCCCTCAACAGATTTTCCTTTCTTCTCTCTTATTACTTCCTCGCTTGTCTTTCCTTCACAAACAAGTGCGTCCTCCTTCTCAGTTTCAGATCCCTTCAGCGCCTTTAGGTATTCCTCTTCCCCTTTTTGGCATCATCAAAGGAGAGAGGAACCCCTAGAAACAAGCTAGCAAGCAAGAAGCCTAGTCTGGGCGATAGCCGAGTTCTCGCGTCAATCTCGCGGAGTATCTTTGCAAGGAACTCGAGCGGGTGGCGTTGGATTCAATCGCTACCAACTTCATCTCGGCCATGAGAAGATCGAATTTTCGATCCATGTTCTCTTCCACGCGTAGGAGCTCATTCTTATTATGTTCACGCAGCAGACTTTATCTCCGAGGTGTGAGATTCATGCATTTGTTCGATGTGCTCTTGCAATTTTGTCTTTGCATCAAAGCATTCTCGGCCCGCCGGACTAGCAACTTGTTGAACAATATCCTAAAATATCGAGCTTGTTCCACACGCATTGTCTATTTCTTTGTTTCCACCATTCCCGGATCCTCGACTATTATGCCTCGCAAATTAGCGATAAGGTTGGCGTCTCGTTATCCAGCCTCATGTCCGGTGGGGCTGGTGCCTCTCCATCTTTTCTATCTCGGCAAATAAGGCTTTGAAAACTTCCCGAACTTCATTTGTCATCTCTGTTTTGGTTACAAGTCAGCCGCGTCAAAGTCATAGTCATTGGAACAATGGTGTACGATGGAATAACGAGGATCGGAGTCCGTGGAAGCGCTCGCGATCTCTAGCGATTCTTCGGGAGGTCGTACCTCCGAGAGAAGGGAAATGATTCTACAAAAGGATCATCACGGGCAATTGGAATCTGTTCAATGATAATTGGTGCTCGTGAAGTCCCCTGTGGAGTCGAACTCTGTTTCAGCTATGGTCTGTTGTGAAGTCGACCCACTTATTTGAGCCTCATTTGTCTTAACAGCCGTCGCCTTCTCGGTCTCGTTTGGTTTTTCCAAAGGAGTTGGTGGTCCTCGGCCATATCAAAAGCGTCATCGGACGATGATGAGATTTCCATGGGTGGCTCATCATCAAAGTTGAATGTTTTCACTATTTTTCGGAGTATTTCTTGAAGTTTATTTTCGATATAAAATTGGACAACACTTTTGTTTTGAGGTCAACCGTCGCCGTATAGGCAACCCGTGCACTGAAAGTCGAGGAAAAGAAAACTTCATGTTTTGCGAGAAAATGGTCGGTGGCAACCTGGTCGCCCTATAGGGCAACCGGGTCGCCCTATAGGCAACCGTAGGTGGCGTCGACGGTCGACCTATAGGGCGACGTGCACTGGGAGCAAAAATCGAAACAGAACTCTGTCTTTCATTTTTTTGATGAGTGCGACGGTTGTGGTTATGGTCGGCCGGTCGAGGTGCACGTCGACCGGTCGCCTGTGTAAATGTTGATACGATTTTTTCAAACTCTATTTCGTGCGGCCGTCGCTCAAGTTTGATGACAAAATTCTAACCGTTGTACGTGATGACTTTTCCCTAAATTGTGGGATTGATTTCTAACACTCTTTTCTTCAATTGTCTTGCAATTTTTTACGAATTCATGTCTCCAAGAGGAGCCTATCATGTACAAGACATCTTCTATAAATAGAGGAAGAATTGAAGCAACACAACAAGAGAGAAAACTACAACACAACAAGATACACTCAAGAATACACTTGTTCTTACATTGTCTTATTTCTTGTTGTAATTTGCCTAGCTATTCACTTTCACATCCTTGAGGTCTAGGCTTTTATTGATTACACTTGCACTCTATTGTATTATCAATTATCGAGTTGTAATCTTGAATTTGGGTAATCATTCAACACAAGATATCCTTGTGAGTGTTCTTGTGGTAAGAACACACTTGGGTGATCTAGGTGTTAGGTGTAAGAAGATTGTGGTAATCTTCTTGTTGAGGTGTTGAAGAATTTGGTATTCTTCAAGGTTGAAGATTGTGGTAATCTTCACAAGGTGCCGTTGGAGATTGTGGTAATCTTCAAGTGAGATTGTGGTAATCGAAGGTGGTGTTGAAGAAGAGTGTGGTGCTCTTCAAGGTGTTGTTGTAAGTTGGTGTTGTATTAATTTGTGGTAAATTAATAAAATCTTTTTCTTTTTGAAATCCATCCCGGATATCTTTGGGGTGGTAGAGGATTAGGCCCTAGGTGGGTTGAACCTCTTTAAATCGACGTGTGTTGTTTACATTCCGCACCTTTATTATTGTGTTTGAGCATTCACTTCGAAAAAGAGGGCGAAATCCAGAAGATGGAGATAATCTATTCACCCCCCCTCTAGATTATCGTAGCCGCTTGGACTTACAACACCTTCATTAGGGGTTGGCTCGACTGGGGTCCCCACAATCCCAGTTTCATCGCCAATTACCTTAACACCTTCCTCTGAATGAGTGGGGAAGTGGTGGGCGACAACTTGATGGCGATATCTTTGCACCACTCCCATAGGATCTATCTCATTTGTGATTTGGATGACTCCCCTGGTCCCTCCATCAATCTTTGCTCATGTAGGATTCTGGATTCTTGCATTGCTTGCTGCATTTGCAACTCTTCTATGGCACCAACAGGGTCCGGATCCTCATCACTTTCTGATAGAATGTCGAGGTGAGGATGTGTATGTTCTGTTGTGCTAGTGAGAGGGCAGATGCTAGCCTTCTCACGTGCCTCAGATTCTTCTGCCAATCTTTCTTTCTCCTTCTCTTTAAAGATATTTAGAATGTCCAAACAGTTTTCTTCATCAAGAGCTTGCACCACATTGGTCAATCCGAGGAAGTTCATCAGTTCGTCTTCTTCTTCAATGAATTCCGGTCTTTGAATCGCTGTTCTGGATCAACTCGACTTCCATTTCCTCCATTCTCATGACGATTTTGAATGTCTGGGTATGGTGGCGATAGGATCATCACATCATTATCCCTGTCATCATCTCCCTGCTGTCCCTCGAGCTCGGGGATTGAGGGTAGCAAACTTTGCTGCTCGACATCTTCAGTAGCCTCCGTTACAGGCGGAGACACAACCCTATCAATAGGTGATTCGGTTGTCTCAGCTATTCCTTGTTTCTCACTGCTCTGTCTCACTGGTCTTGAGTTGCCTCTGTTTGATCGGCCTAAGCAGACTTAGCCGTTTCATTGATAACTTCCGGAGACTCTACTTCTCCAGCAGTCTCAGGAATCTTTTCCAACTGAGTGGCAGACTCAGCCGTCTTCTTAAGCTCGGAGAGCTTGGAAATTCTTCTTCTTCTTTTTGTTTTCACCAGAGGAACATCTGGTTCCACTTCCTCTGGTTCGTTGAAGGTAAATGCCTTCGCAGATTGTCTTAGAGGCCGCCTTCCTTGTTAATGGATCCTCTTCTTATTGATCACCGGAGAAGGGATTAATGGTTCCTTCTCCATCGGGCTGCAGGGGCAGGAGACACGAGCGGGGCGTGGGGTGGTGGCTTCGCAGGGGCAAAGTGCGGATTTCTTTTTCTTTGCTACAGGGGCAGCAACTTTCTTAGCAGCAGTCTTCTTGGGAGGTGAGGAGGCAGCTGAATCTTCAGGGTCAGCTGATTCCCCCTCACTCGTATCAGCTCTCTTGGCGTAAGCTCTCTTCTGTGCGCCAGAGAGGTTTGATCGAAACATCCTCTTGTTTACATGGAACACTTTTCCATGCTGAAGAGGTACCCCTTTTACTTCCATCATCCGGCCAATCACCACGCCGTATCCCAGGGAACCTCCAAACGTACCATCCTCCTTGAAGGATTTGTTCCCAATATTCTGGTGTATTTTGTCTGACTTATGAAGGTTCCATCCTTCAGCTGTTTCACTTGGAGTCCAAGGAAGTATGTCAGCTCTCCCATCATGCTCATTTCAAATTTGCTTTGTATGAGATTTGAGAATTTATCACACAACTCTTTGTTTGTGGATCCAAAGATGATGTCATCCACATATATTTGAACAAACAGTATACTCTTCCCATCTTGAATTCTGAAGAGTGTTCTATCCACTTTGCCTTTTGTGAATCCGTTCTTAGTTAGGAATTGTGATAATGTATCATACCATGCTCTGGGTGCCTGTTTCAATCCATATAAAGCCTTCTTGAGTTTGTATACCTTATCTCCATGAGTCTTCTGCTCAAATCCTGGAGGTTGTTCAACATACACTTCTTCCTCCAACAAACCATTAAGAAATGCACTCTTTACATCCATTTGATATACATTAAAGTTCTTGTGAGCTGCATAGGCAAGAAACATCCTTATGGCTTCCAATCTTGCCACAGGGGAAAAAGTTTCATCAAAATCTATTCCTTCTTCTTGGCAATACCCTTTGGCTACCAATCTTGCTTTTTTTCTTACCACAGAGCCTTCCTCATTCATCTTGTTTCTGAACACCCATTTAGTGCCAATAACATTTTGATGGGTTGGCCTTTGAACCAATTCCCACACTTTGTTTCTTTCAAACTGATTTAGTTCTTCTTGCATGGCTTGAATCCAATGTGTGTCATCCAATGCTTGTGACACATCTTTTGGTTCTATTTGTGAGATGAAGCAAGTGAACATTGGTTCTTGTTGAGTTCTGGATCTAGTTTTTACACCTTCTCTTACATCTCCAATGATTAGTTCCGGTGGATGGTCTCTCAGCCATCTTACATCAGATTGGAGTAAGTTAGCTGGATTCGGTGGTCTTGCAGCTGTGTTATTTTGATCAACTCTCTCATCGTCACTTAGCTGCAGATTTTCTAGCTGTCTTTGAGACTCAGCTATCTCATCCTCATCTGGACCTATAACTCTAGCTTCAGCTTCAACATAGGGACTCTTCTGCATGGTTGGTTGATTCAAACTTTATCGGTGACTCTTCAATGTTTTCTCCATTTACATTTGGTTCATCAAACACCACATGGATGGATTCTTCTGTAACCATTGTCCTCTTGTTGAGCACTCTGTAGGTTTTGCTTTCAACTGAGTATCCTAAGAAGATACCTTAATCAGCTTTAACATCAAAAGCCTTTAAATTATCTTTGCCATTGTTATGGATGAAGCATTTGCATCCAAATATTTTGAAGTATGCAACATTTGGCTTTCTCCCTGTCCAAATCTCATAGGGAGTCTTTGTCAGCTGTCTGTTTATCATGCATCTATTTTGAGTGTAGCATGTTGTGTTTATTGTTTCAGCCCAAAATCTTTTAGCGCAGCCTGCTTGACTAACATGGTCCTTCCGCTTCTTTGAGAGTTCTATTCCTTCTTTTCGCAACTCCATTTTTTGTGGA
Organism: Rehmannia glutinosa; assembly: GCA_016081115.2. NCBI lineage: Eukaryota > Viridiplantae > Streptophyta > Magnoliopsida > Lamiales > Orobanchaceae > Rehmannia > Rehmannia glutinosa. The sequence continues at coordinate 25,027,749 of CM071925.1, forward strand.
GTCCTTGCTGCAGATAATTCATGACCAATACCATTTTCAATACAGTACTGAGTTATTATACAATTGACAAACTCAGTTCCTCTGTCAGATCTTATTTTGATAATAGTTTGACTCTTCTCGTTTTATATTCTCTTCATCAGCTATGGTAGTTTCTGCAGAGTTTCTTTCTTTTTACACATGAATATTGTCCATGTATATCTTGAGTAGTCATCTACTACCACCAAGGTGTATTTCTTCCCACTTATGCTAGTGGTTCCTTTGGACCAAACAGATCCATATGTAGCAGGTGCAATATTGTTGTTGAAGATGGACATGTCTTTTCTTTGAATGATGATTTGATTTGCTTTCCCATCCGCATGCATCACATATACTCTCCTTCTTGTATACTGAGTCTGGAAGTCCTTCTACAAGATTACTTCTGGCAAGTTTGTTAATTGTTTTGAAGTTCAGGTGACTCAGCTTCTTGTGCCAAAGCCAACTTGATTCAGATGTGCTCTTTGCTAGCAGACAAGTGCTTGGTGTTGCAGTTGACCAATCTACTACATACATGTTCATTTGTATCCGCATCCTTGCAAAGACAACTTCATTGATTGATGTCTTTGATTTGGCATATACCCATGTTAAATCCAACATTGTAGCCTTTGTCACAGAGTTGACTTATGCTTAGCAGGTTGAAGTTGAGTCCTTCAACATATGCAACATCTGTGATTTCTAATCCATTTTTCTTGATAGATCCAATGCCTCTTATTTCTCCTAGAGCTTCATTCCCTCCAAATATGACTTTTGCATCTCTGACTTCCTTGAATTTTGATAGATTTTTCTTGTTTCCTATCATGTGTCTGGAACAGCCACTATCCATGTATCAGGTTCCTTGGCACTCAGCTGCTCCTTGAACCTGCAATCAAGGAAATTAGGTTTTAGGTACCCATACTTGTCTGTATGCCTGTGCATGTGTTTTAGGAATTGCCTTCTTTGGGTAGTTGTGATATCTCTGAGTGTAGTGCTTGGGTGCATATGAGTGCTGATCAAAGCTCTTATGCCTTTGGAATGGCCTTTGCTGAGTTCTAAGCCTTTGCCACTTAAGCACTTAGGTTTATATTCCATAGGTCTTTGCTGATAGTTAACATTATTCCAATCAGCTTGGCTTGGGTATTTTCTACCATTCCCATCATATGTGTTTCTTTTATAGAGCTTCTGGGGTTTTTGGTAGCTCTGTTTCTTCTTTACAGAGTATATCCTGTTTGGAGTTCTGAGGACTCGATTTCTTCTCATTTGTCTTCTCAAAGATACTCAATCGGTTGTTTTCCTTTTCCTTTATAACCAAGGCCAGTTTGCTTGTGATTGTGCTTTGGAATAAATGTGTGTGCACCATTTGGAGTTTTGGATTTTAGAGATACTTCATTACTTGAAGATCCTTTTTCCAAAATCACTTTTGGAGCTTGACATAGCATTGAGGAATTGAATCCTAGGCCTGTTTTGTCTCCACATTCTCTTTGACTCATAATAAGATCATCCAATGATTTAGATGCCTTAGTGAATGAGGCAATCACATTTTTGAGATCATTCTCCCTCTTTTCTATAGCAGCTATCTCTGCTATTAGCTTAACATTTTCATCCTTTAGACATTTATTCTCATCAGCTATTTTACTTAGAGTACTCAGCTCCTTAGTCAGCTGTGAGTTTTGGCTCTTAAGTAGGCTGTTCTCCTCATTTAGTAGTGTGTGTGAGGATTTAATGTGTTCAAAATCTTTCATCATTTTGCCTAATGAATCATAAAGATCAGTGGGTGATGAAGTGTGTGTGTCACAATCACTATCACTAGAATCTGAGTGTGATGAGTTAGAGTGTACCTCATCTTCTTGGTTAGGTTGGTTTTGTTCTTTAGCCATTAGACAGATCAAGGCTTCTTCATCATAGTCACTTGAGTAGTCAGCTTCACTACTCTCTGAGTCAGCTGTGTCTTTTGACTTGATCAGATTAGCGATCTCTGCAGCCAACATTGCCTTTCTCTTTTCTTGTCTTCTTTCCTCAAGACTTTTCTTTCCTCTTCATTCTCGTATTTGTTGACTACATGATATGGGCACTCAATGGCATAGTGACAGGTTACTGCGCAATTCCAAAGATAGATTTTCAACTTTTTGATCGATTCTTTCCATCCTTGGATTGTCGGCTCTTTGATATTCAACTTTTTGATGCTCGCTCTCTTGGGTGGTCTATCTTCCCTTGACTTGGAGGGAGCTGAGTGTCTTCTGGAGGATTCACCTTTGCTTCTTTTGTAGTTCTTATTGAAGAACTTGTTGAACCTTTTAACCATCAGTGCGATTTCCTCTTGGTCAATGACCTCTTTGACCTCAGCTCTCTTGCCATCCTTAACAATTAGAGCAACTGTTTTGGGCACATCTATCTCCTCTTGGTCTTTTCTTCTCAGCTCAAATTCGTAGGCTTTGAGATCTGTGAATAGCTCATGGTTGGATGTTTTTGATAGGTCCATGGAGTGTCTCATGGCCACGACTTTCATATCCCACTCAGTTGGGAGACTTCTTAGAATCTTCATACACATTTCCTTCTGTGTGTATTCTTTTCCAAGTGCAGACAGTTCGTTGGTGATTTCTGTGAATCGAGCATCCAGTTGATCCAAGGTTTCTCCTGCAAGCATCTTAAAGTTTTCAAATTTTTGTACAACCACAGATAGTTTATTTTCTTTGATTTGCTCTGATCTTTCGCAAATCAAGGTTAGCTTGTCCCAGATTTCTTTTGCCGTTTTGCATGATTTGACTTTGTTGAACATGACTTTGTCTAAAGTTTTGTAAAGAATGTCCTTGGCCACATTGTCCAAGTTATATCTTTTCCTGTCATCATTTGTCCATTCAGCTCTTGGTTTTTCAACCATCATTTCGGGAGCAAAGATCTTCTTTCTCCTTCACCGCACTCTCCTTGCGTATTTGTGTTCACTTTAAGATTTGGAGTGGCCCATCCTCTATCACTATCCACATCTCATCGTGTAATCTTTGATAGATGAGCTCGCATACGAATTTTCCAATCATCAAATTCTTTAATTGTGAACATAGGGATGCGTGTCAAATTTGCTTCCATGATAATAACTTTCTTTGAATAAAAGAGTTTTGAAAGATTGAGTACTAAAACAAGCTTTGAAAAATTTGGAGATCTAGTTCAATAACTAGTGCGGAAGGCTCAATGAACCAACCACTCGATACCACTTGTAGGTCCCAAGGGGGTGTGAGTGTAAGGTTCGAAGGGGGGTTGAATAAACCTTAAACCTTTTGATTTAGTCCTTTTAAAAATGTTTAGAGTTAATACTTCACACAAAGTGAGTCCTTGATGGACATCTAAGTTAGTTAATCACAGAGTTAGTCACTCAACGACTGATCGAGCTATTGATAGAATAACTCGGCCATTTTGACTAAAGACTTAACTTGACCGTGATATGTTTTATTAAGACTTAACACCCTTGAATTTGGTTAAGTTTGTTTTAATACTTGGTTTTAGCACTCGAGTTGATTATCAATTGGATAACAAATTTATCACAGATATAAAAATAAGATGCGAAATTAAAGTGCTAAAATGTAAATGACACAATAAGTTTTTATAGAGGTTCAAGATGGGGTAATTCTTCTACTCCTCTCTTCTCCAACTCCCCTGGAGGAATCCACTAAGTATTGATCAATATACAAAGTGGTTAACTTGATCCGGATACAAGTCTTGATCACACAAGTGACTTGATCCTTTGGGACTCGTCCGGAGATGCCTTGGTCACACAGTGGCTTCTCGCACGACTAAACCTTCTTCACAGGGCAATCTGCTTGCTACTACAGCCCACTTGCTTAAGTTCCTTGGATTTGATCACGAAGCCCTCCAAATAGCTTAAGCCTGGTTCGACCTTGAACCTTTCTACAATCCTTCGTGGAATGTAGACCCCTTGATTCTTCAAATGTTTCCTCTTCAACTGATTGAAGTTGTCTTTCCTTCACAGGTGAGTGTTGGATTGATTTCCTTCGTAATGTAGGCTTGAGGATTGATCTTGAATGACTTGAGAGTATTCTTGGTTACAGTTCAAATGTTAGCTTGAATGTTCGTGGTTCAGGTCGGTAACCTTCTCTCAGAGTGATTCCTCAGCCTTTTATAGTGATCTTTCAAAAATCTGCCCGTTGAAGAGATAGGCTTATTTTTGAAAGTCACTTGTGGTCGTTGGCTTGTCTTGTTGCAGTCCTTGGAATTTACGTTTCCTCGTATGAACGATTCTTCAGCTTTTTAGAGTTCTGACACGGTGCAGTACGTCCCATTGGTTTATTCCTTTAGCATGCTTCTGGGACTGAGCACTTCAAGAAAGGTAGTATGGAAGTATTTCTGTGCAACGGATCTCTTTCAGTTATCTCGACTTGACTGCATTTCCTTGCCTTCCCCAGGTGACTTAGAGTCAGCTTCCAATCATTGGATGACTCTTCTGTCACTTCAACTTGAGACTTGTTTATCTTGAGTTGACTTGACGATACTTCACTCACCGCATCTTAGCTGCACCTTGATCGAGTTCCCTTTTTTTTTCTTTGCCACACTCACTGCCTCTCACAATGAGTCTTCCTTTTAGTCTCCATTGTCTTTTGCATGTTCAGCATAGTCGACTTGACTCACTCTACAAGCCCTATCTATTACAATGCAATTTATAACAAGAATGGGGTGCCAACTTCCTATTCTAAGTTTTACATGGCATTCATCAAAATCTACAAAATAATTTCCCAACATGAATACAAGAATTCACCAACCCAACAATGAATTGGAGCATTTGTTTAACAAAGGATGACATTATTAGTGTGTTCTTGCACAAAAATAATGTCTATAAAAGCCAAGAGTGTGAGTTGGGGAATCATTCCATTCATTGTATATTCATTGATTAATTCTCTCTAAGTTACAAAGTAAAATACATTGAGAGAAGAAAAGAGAGGTAGAGTTGGAAGTTGAAGAGCATTAGAGGAGAAGGCTTGGAGCTCAACATTATCAACCAAGGAGGAAGTCTTGTATTGGTCTTGAATAAGAGCTAAGTACACCATGTTCATTTTATTCAAATCATCTTGTCTAGTATACTCTTTTATCAAAGCCATGTGTAGCTAAACTCCCAGTGTTTGAATGTAATGAACTCTAGAATGGATTTCTGATTAAGGTGTGTATGTTTTTAATAAAATCTTCATGTTTTTTGTGATTCACTTATATTATGCTTTATTCATTTAAATTGATATATGCGCAATATTGATTTGAAGTTCATTTTTCATCCGGGAAATCGAGAGATTCATGGTGAAATAGAACCTATATAAGTGAAAAGAGTTTCATGCAATCCTAGATATAGGACGACATAAATATTCTTGATTAGGGTCAAACCTAATATGGGAATTCACAAATTGTTATAATGTTGTTGTAGGTCCCAAGGGGTGTGAGTGTAAGGTTTAGAAGGGGGAGGTTGAATAAACCTTACCAACTTTTCGATTTAGTCCTTTTAAAAAAAAATGTTCAGAGTTAATACTTCATAGCTGAGTCCTTGATGGACAACTAAGTCGAGTTAATCGCCAGAGTTAGTCACTCAACGGACTGATCGAGCCGTTGATAGAATAACTCATTTGTTTTGACTAAAGACTTAACTTGATTGTGATATGTTTTATGGAAGACTTAACACCCTTGAATTTGGTTAAGTTTGTTTTAATACTTGGTTTTAGCACTCATTGATTATCAATGGATAGCAAATTTATCACAGATATAAAAATAAGATGCGTAAATTAAAGTCTTTGAAATGTAAATGACACAAGAAGTTTTTATAGAGGTTCAAGATGGGGTAATTCTTCTACTCTCTCTTCTCCAACTCCCGGAGGAATCCACTAAGTATTGATCAATATACGAGTGGTTAATACCCGGATACAAGTCTTGATCACACAACTGGTGACTTGATCCTTTGGGACTCGACCGAGATGCCTTGGTCACACGGTGGCTTCACGTACGACTCGCCTTCTTTTGCAGGCACCGCCTTGCTACTACATGCCCACTTGCTTACGTTCTTGGATTTGATCACGAAGCCCTCCAAATAGCTTAAGCCTGGTTCGACCTTGAACCTTTCTACAATCCTTCGTGGAATGTAGACCCCTTGATTCTTCAAATGTTTCCTCTTTAACTCGATTGAAGTTGTCTTTCCTTCACACAGTGAGTGTTGGATTGATTTCTTCGTAATATAGGCTTGAGGATTGATCTTGAATGACTTGAGAGTATTCTTGGTTACAGATTCAAATGTTAGCTTGAATGTTCGTGGGTTGGTCAGTAACCTTCTCTCGAGTGATTCTCGGCCTTTTATAGTGATCTTTCAAAAATCTGCCCGTTGATGAGATAGGCTTATTTTTGAAAGTCACTTGTGGCCGTTGGCTTGTCTTGTTGCGGTCCTTGGAATTTACGTTTCCTCGTATGAACGATTCTTTAGCTTTTCAGAGTTCTGACACGGTGCAGTGCTTCCAATTGGTTTATTCCTTTTCCATGCTTCGGGATCGAGCACTTCAAGAAAGGTAGTATGGAAGTACTACTTGTTTAAGTAATTCTCTTGATTTTTGTGCAACGGATCTCTTTCAGTTATCTCGACTTGACTGCATTTCCTTGCCTTCCCCACGTGACTTAGAGTCAGCTTCCAATCATTGGATGACTCTTCTGTCACTTCAACTTGAGACTTGGCTATCTTGAGGACTTGGATCGATACTTCACCAGTTTGCATCTTAGCTGCACCTTCAGTCGAGTTCCTGTTTTCTCTTCTTTGCCACACTCAGCTGCCTCACAATGAGTCTTCCTTTTAGTCTCCATTGTCTTCTTGCATTTCAGGCATAGCTGACTTGACTCAGCTCTACCAGCCCTATCTATTACAATGCAATTTATAACAAGAATGGGGTGCCAACTTCCTATTCTAAGTTTTACATGGCATTCATCAAAATCTACAAAATAATTTCCCAACAATTTCCCTCTTTTTGATGATGCCAAAACTTAAAACATTCATACAATAATTAAACAACAAAGATACATACAGACAAATGTAGAATCACAGAATGTATGCTTAGAATCGATCTTTTATTGATCATAACATTCTTGTTCTTTACATAGTTGTTACAAAGTGTATCAGAGCTTGAACCAAAAGAAAATGTATCAGAGCTTAAATGGAACTTAAAGTAACCATGTTGTTCTATATCTACACAAGTATAGAAATTGTACAATTTTACTCGATGTACAGAAAACTTACATAGAATGTATTTACATAGTAAAATACATAAAGGGGTGGACATCAACACTTCATCTCCTTCGCTGCCTCGTTCTTTCATCTCCTTCAGCTCTGTCATCTTCTGACCTCTTTCTCTTCTTCTCATCTTCAGCTACCTTCTTTTTCTCATACGCCTTCCGGGCAGCTTCATCTCTTCTCAGTATTTCTTGTCTTTCCTCCCATATCTGAGTTTGTCTCTTATTTTTCTCTTCAATTCTCTTCACATACTCAGCATTATTCTTAGCCACTTGCAGATTGGCTATTTCGTCAAATCCAGCCCAATAGATCCCTCCTTTCTTTCCTGGATCTATATACTCAATGTTTTTGGGCAGAGATCTAGGTCTGAAACCTCTTCATCCACCACTGCTTATTCCTCTGCCTCTGGGCGTGTATTGTACTGGGGTCTTCTTTTACCCAGTTGAGTGACTAGCAGAGTGACCAGCAGAGTGACTGCCAGTAGTCTGCTGCCTGTCAGCTTCTTCACATAGTTTGAGACCCTTTTCCCAGTACAAATCCCAGGCTTGAGCCATGGACATGTTTGCGAAGTAACCTTCATATGTGAGCGTCTTCAATTCATCAACAGATCTTGCTCGGATCATCGAAATGGCATAGGTGTCTCGTCGTTGGAATGCCTCCATGTTGTTTCGTAATATCCATAACTCGGGCATTCATCTTTCTTTCCACTTCCTTCATCCCTCGCTTCAATCGCTTTCTCTTTTCAAACCATAGGTACCGCAGAGTGTTGGAGTGGCAGAATCATCGGGAGTTTGTCGATGATATCACCAGTGTGACAAGACCTTGTTGGGGGTTTTAGAAATCATCAAGGTCACATCTTTCGAACCTTCCCTCCTCATGCATTTTCCTTTCTTCTCTCTTATTACTTCCTCATTGTCTTTTCCTTCACAAACAGATCCTCCTTCTCGCCAGATCCCTTGGGCGCTTTAGGTATTACTCTTCCCTTTTTGGCATCATCAAAGGAGAGAGGAACCCCCGAAATAAGCTAGCAAGCAAGAAGTCTAGTCTCACGATAGCCGAAGTTCGTCAATCTGCCGGAGTATCCGCACGGAACTCGTAGCGGGTGGCGTTGGATTCACCTGCTACCAACTTCATCTCACGGCCATGAGAAGATCGAATTTTCGAGCCATGTTCTCTTCCACGCAGGAGCTCGTTCTTATTATGTTCACGCAGCAGCCTTTATCTCTCGAGGTGTGAGATTCATGCATTTGTTGGATGTGCTCTTGCAATTTTGTCTTTGCATCGCATTCTCACCCGCCGGACTAGAAACTTGTTGAACAATGTCCCGAAATATCGAGCTTGTTCGACACGCATTGTCGCTCAAGTTGCCACCATTCCCGTATCCTCCGACTATTATGCCTCGCAAATCGCCAGTAAGGTTGGCGTCGTTATCCGACCTCATGTCCAGTGAGGCCTGGTGCCTCTCCATCTTTTCTATCTCGGCAAATAAGGCTTTGAAGACTTCCCGAACTTCATTTATCACCTCTGCTTTGACGACCAAGCAGCGTCAAAGTCATAGTCTCTTTGGAACAATGGTGTACGATGGAATAACAGGATCAGTTCGGAAGCGCTCGCGATCTCTAGTCGATTCTTCGTGGAGGTCGTACCTCGAGGAGAGAAGGGAAATGATTCTACAAAAGGATCATCACGGCAATCGAATTGTTCAATGATAATTGGTGCTCGTGAAGTCCCCCCGTGGAGTCGAACCCCACTGCGACTTGGGGAGCCGCGCAGTGCACTCTGTTTGTTTGCGGGTCGTGGTGAAGTCGACCCAGCCTTGCCGAGCCTCACTTTGTCTTAACAGCTTCTTCTTGGTCTCGGTGGTTTTTCCACATTAGTTGATCGGTCCTCGGCCATACCGGAAGCATCATCGGACGATGATGAGATTTCCATGGGTTGCTCATCATCAAAGTTGAACGTTTGTCGAGTAGTCTTGAGGTCGGGTCTTACTCATGGTTGGAACATCCTCGGTGAGTCTTTTGATCTGCAATAGGGGATGACTCAACTTCATCTTCACCTTCGGATCCTTAAAAGTTACATCAGGATTATCCTGGGAGTCGTGAAGAGCACTTATCTCCTTTTTCACGATGGATTAATGATGGCAGGAGGGATGTTCTGCGGCTTGATCTCTTTACCCGGGAAGTCTCAACCTCCCGTTGGCCTTCATTACCCCGCGATCAACCGCAGCGAGGCCTTGGACATCCCTTTCGCCGATGTCACTGCCTTGGGGTCTTTCGAGGTGGCATCCATTGGAGTCTCAACTCCGTGGATTGCACTTTCATTGCCAAAGTGTTAACTCCCGTGTCGAGTTCCTTCCTCGTGCTTCGACCGCATCAGATGTCATTGGCCTCGCGAGCGATTGGCACCTCAGTGAGACAGTCTCAATCATCCGAGCCTCGTTGATGACAACTTATGTGTATTCTGTTGTTGTTCCTTCTCCACTTCGCCTCCGAGATTTGTTGTGGAGTCACCGCAGATCCTCCGACCTTGCCGCAGTGGAAGGAGTTTCTCCTCGGTGGCACACCACCGAGTGACTTGAATGGGGTCACTCGTCTCGGACTCCCGGTTGTTCCCGAGTATTCACCGTTGGGGTAGGTGGTAAGACACCTTCATTAGGGGTTGGCTCGATTGGGGTCCCCACAATCCTGGGTTTCATCGCCAATTCCCTTAACACCTTCCTCCGAATGAGCCGGGAAGTGGTGGCGCGACAACATGCTGGCAATATCTTTCGCACCACTCCCATAGGATCTATCTCCGGTGTGATTTGGATGACTCCTGGTCCCTCCATCATTCTTTGCTCATGTAGGATTCTCGATTCTGCATTGCTTGCTACATTTGCAACTCTTCGCGGGCAAAGAACAGGTCCAGATCCTCATCACATTCTCGATAGAATGTCGAGGTGAGGATGTGTATGTTACAGGGTGCCCGAGAGGGCAGATGCCGGATCTTTCACGCCTTTCCGCGTGCTTTCTTCGCCAATCTTTCTTTCATCAAGAGCTTGCACCACATTGGTCAATCCGAGGAAGTTCATCGATTCGTCTTCTTCTTCAATGAATTCGGTCTTTGGAATCGTTCCTGGATCAACTCGGCTTCCATTTCCTCCATTCTCGCATGACGATTTTGAATGTCCCGGGTATGGTGGGGATAGGATCATCACATCATTATCCCCGTCATCATCTCCTGCTTGTCCCTCGAGCTCGGGATTAAGGGTAGCAAACTTTTTGCCGCCGACATCTTGATAGCCTCCGTTATAGGCGGAGACACAACCCTAGCAATAGGTGATTCGGTTGTCTCGGCTATTCCTTGTTTCTCACTGTTCTGTCTACAACGGGTCTTCGAGTTGCCTCTCAGCGACGGCCAAGCAGATTTAGCGTTTCATCGATAACTTCACGGAGACTCTACTTCTCCAGCAGATCTCGGTATCTTTTTCGGTGAGTGGAAGACTCGGCCGTCTTCTCAAGTTCGGAGAGCTTGGAAATTCTTCTTCTTCTTTTTGTTTTCACCAGAGGAACATCCGGTTCCACTTCTTCGGTTCGTTGAAGGTAAATGCCTTCTAGCTTGTCTTAGAGGCATTGCCTTCCTTGTTGTGGATCCTCTTCTTCTTGATCACCGGAGAAGGGATTAATGGTTCCTTTTCCATCAGCGGGTCAGTAGGGCAGGTGAGACACGGTTGCGGGGCAGATGACTACTGCAGCAGGGCAAAGCGGATTTCTTTTTCTTTCTTTGTAGAGGGGCAAATGATGTTTTTAGTAGTGATCTTCTTGGGAGGTGAGGAGGCATTTGAATCTTCGTGGTCACCGATTCCCCTCACTGTCACGTCCTCTCTTGGCGTAAGCTCTCTTCGGCGCCGAGGAGAGGTTTGATCGAAACATCCTCTTGTTTACATGGAACGCTTTTCCATGCCGAAGAGGTACCCTTTACTTCCATCATCCGCCATCACCAGGCCGTATCCCGAGGAACCTCCAAACGTACCATCCTCCTTGAAGGATTCAAGGATCGCAGCCATTACGATCAACTTAGCTTTAGACAGCTGGTCAAAACAACCAAATTTGATGTCTATGCATTTGGCAACAATGTCCAGCAATTTGTGGTAGTCTTCTTTCAAAGACCTCTTGTTAGTTGTGTTGACCACTTTCGCAAAGACAAGTCGGGACTTGGCTACTTCCTTCCAAGCGTTAGATCAAAGTCAACCTCGGCCTTCATGAATCTCCGGCAGACTCCTTCCGCCGAAGAAGCGTGTTTCGCCAAATCCTCGGCAAAATGATGGTGAACTCTTTTCCGTGAACAGAGAACTTGATGCCCTCATCGTGAACTTCGGCGTTCACGTAGAACTTTGCGACCTCTTCTACATAGGTCATCGGAAACTCCAATGTCAAAAACGGCTTCAGCCCAGACATTTCCAATTTCTCAGCAATCTTCTTCACGAGGGTGTTTTCGGACCCCTGTATAACCATACCATCGAAATCCACAGTAAACCCAGTGTGGATTTGCTTTCCTAGCTTGACGAAATCATGAGTAGGTGCCATTTCTCAGTGTTTTACCGAACGAGACTTAGAAAATGATTTTGAGGAGTTGTAGGGTTTTGAGAGAAAGTTTCTTTCTTTTGCCTTGAGAGAGATGAACAATTTTGGTAAAGTGAGAGAAAATCGGACGAAATGGTATAAGTATGGTTTATGAAAGGACGTGCGAGTGGTTTTTGAAATTTGATCAAAATCAACGGCTTAGATCTTGCACGCCGATTAGCATTTAAGTTCTCGCATTTAATGCGGCAGCATTTATATCCAATCATAAGCTTGGTGTGCAACTTTTGACTGTACATGTCATAATTATGCTGACGTCATTCTTAAAAACATTATTGCTTAGTAAAAACGACCGCGCTTTTGTCACTTTGCTCATAAATAACTCAGCTTACTCCTTAGCTGATTCAATCCTTCTTCTCACTTCTCTCCTTGTGACTCATCGGCTAACCTAATTCGGTATAACCGACTTTCCGACACGATCGATTCATCTGAAAGTGAATTAAGAGTTCACTCTTTTTCCTCTTTTCGTGTTTCATCTCTTTTCTTTGAGTCTTCCGAGTGTTAACTCACTCAATTAACCCTAACTCATGCTTAAGTTCTTCAAATCTTGATTCACATAATGGTGTTTTGAATATGTCGCCTAACTCGCTTATCGTTGAGATATATTCCAAGGTGATGTCCTTCTTTTCAACATGGTCTCTTATGAAGTGATATCTCGACATCGATGTGCTTTGTTCTTGAGTGCAACACAGATTTTGAGTGATTGCAATTGCACTTGTGTTATCACACATAATTGGAATTTCCTTTTCTTCAACCTCATAGTCTCTCATTCTTGTCTCATCCATAAGACTTGGGCACAAAATTTGCCTGCATAGCCTATGTATTCTCGTCAATTGCGCAGAGGTGGCTATTGAATTTTGCTTCTTGCTAAACCAGAAATTAGCCTATTTCCAAGCATTTGACATGTGCCTCGAGGTGCTTTTTTCTGTCAACTCTACATCCAAAGATAGTCGAGTCTAAATAACCAATTAGCTTGAATCCACCTTCCTTATGATACCACAAGCCAACTTCTTGGCTTCCTTTCAAATATCTCAAGATCCTCTTGGCCGTAAATCATGTGGCTTTCTTTTGGAGCAGATTGAAATCTTGCACATACACCTACAAAGAAATGTGATGTCCGGCCCGCTTCTTTGTGAGATAGAGCAATGATCCAATAAGTGTTGTGTATCTTGTTTGATCTACAGGCTTGCCATCTGCATCCTTGTCCATTTTGACGGATGTATTCATTGGTATTTTCACAGAAGACATCTCTTCCATACCAAATTTCTTCATTAAATATCTGGTGTATTTTGTCTGACTTATGAAGGTTTCATCCTTCAGCTGTTTCACTTGGAGTCCAAGGAAGAATGTCAGCTCTCCCATCATGCTCATTTCAAATTTGCTTTGCATGAGATTTGAGAATTTATCACACAGCTCTTTGTTTGTGGATCCAAAGATGATGTCATCCACATATATTTGAACAAGCAAGATATACTCTTTCCATCTTGAATTCTCAAGAGCGTTCTATCCACTTTGCCTTTTGTGAATCCGTTCTCGATTAGGAATTGTGATAATGTATCATACCATGCTCGGGTGCCTGTTTCAATCCATATAAAGCTTTCTTGAGTTTGTATACCTTGTCTCCAAGAGTCTTCTCGCTCAAATCCTCGGAGGTTGTTCAACATATATTTCTTCCTCCAATAAACCATTAAGGAATGCACTCTTTACATCCATTTGATATACAATAAAGTTCTTGTGAGCTGCATAGGCAAGAAACATCCTTATAGCTTCCAATCTTGCTACAGGAGCAAAAGTTTCATCAAAATCTATTCCTTCTTCTTGGCAATACCCTTTGGCTACCAATCTTGCTTTGTTTCTTACCACAGAGCCTTCCTCATTCATCTTGTTTCTGAACACCCATTTAGTGCCAATAACATTTTGATGGGTTGGCCTTTGAACCAATTCCCACACTTTGTTTCTTTCAAACTGATTTAGTTCTTCTTGCATGGCTTGAATCCAATGTGTGTCATCCAATGCTTGTGACACATCTTTTGGTTCTATTTGTGAGATGAAGCAAGTGAACATTGCTTCTTGTTGAGTTCTGGATCTAGTTTTTACACCTTCTCTTACATCTCCAGTGATTAGTTCTGGTGGATGATCTCTCAGCCATCTTACATCAGGTTGGAGTAAGTTAGTCAATTCGATCGTCTTGCAATTTGTGTTATTTTGATCAGCTCTCATCATCACTTAGCTGCAGATTTTCCATTGTCTTTGAGACTCGGCTATCTCATCTTTATCCTGGATTATTAATTCCAAACTTCCCTTCAACATAGGGACTCTTCTCGCATGGTTGGTTGATTCAACTTATTATCACCGATTCTTCAATGTCTTCTCCATTTACATTTGGTTCATCAAACACCACATGGATGGATTCTTCAGTAACCATTGTCCTCTTGTTGAGCACTCAGAGGCTTTGCTTTGTTTGAGTATCCTAAGAAGATACCTTCATCGCCTTTAGCATCAAAAGCCTTTAAATTATCTTTGCCATTGTTATGGATGAAGCATTTGCATCCAAATATTTGAAGTATCCAAGATTTGGCTTTCTCCCCGTCCAAATCTCATAGGGAGTCTTTGTCACCTGTCTATTTATCATGCATCTATTTTGAGTGTAGCATCTTTGTGTTTATTGCTTCACCCAAAATCTTTTAGGTAGCCCCGCTTCAGCCTAACATGGTCCTTGCCGCTTCTTTGAGAGTTCTATTCCTTCTTTTCGCAACTCCATTTTCTTTGTGGAGTCCTTGCCGCAGATAATTCATGACCAATACCATTTTCAATACAAGATCGAGTTATTATACCATTGACAAACTCGGTTCCTCTGTCAGATCTTATTTTGATAATGGTTTGACTCTTCTCGTTTTGTATTCTCTTCATCAGATGTGGTAGTTTCTGCAGAGTTTCTTTCTTTTTACACATGAATATTGTCCATGTATATCTTGAGTAGTCATCTATTACCACCAAGGTGTATTTTTTCCCACTTATGCTAGCTGGTTCCACTGGACCAAACAGATCCATATGTAGCAGGTGCAATATTCTTGTTGAAGATGGACATGTCTTTTCTTTGAATGATGATTTGATTTGCTTTCCCATCTGGCATGCATCACATATACTCTCCTTCTTGTATACTGAGTCTGGAAGTCCTTCTACAAGATTACTTCTTGCAAGTTTGTTAATTATTTTGAAGTTCAAGTGACTCAGCTTCTTGTGCCACAACCAACTTGATTCAGTTGTGCTCTTTGCTAGCAGACAAGTGCTTGGTGTTGCAGTTGACCAATCTACTACATACATGTTCTTTTGTCTGCATCCTTGCAGCACTACTTCATTGGATTCAGTATCTTTGATTTGGCATATACCCATGTTAAATCCAACATTGTAGCCTTTGTCACAGAGTTGACTTATGCTTAGCAGGTTGAAGTTGAGTCCTTCAACATATGCAACATCTGTGATTTTAATCCATTTTTCTTGATAGATCCAATGCCTCTTATTTCTCCTGGATCTTCATTCCCTCCAAATATGACTTTTGCACCTCTGACTTCCTTGAATTTTGATAGATTTTTCTTGTTTCCTGTCATGTGTTTGGAACAGCCACTATCCATGTACCAGGTTCCTTGGCACTCAGCTGCTCCTTGAACCTGCAATCAAGGAAATAAGGTTTTAGGTACCCATACTTGTCTGGGTCCTGAAGGGTTAGTATTGTAAGATGATCCAACCACCCTATAGCCAAATGATTTGACTCTAAGGGGTTGCCATCTATCAGTGCCATAATCATAATTAATTGGCAAATTGCTTGGGAGTTTTAGGTTCATACAACTGTCTCTTTTGTCTGTATGCCTGTGTATGTGTTTTAGCAATTGCCTTCTTTGGGTAGTTGTGATATCTCTGAGTGTAGTGATTGGGTGCATATGATGCTGATGAAAGCTCTTATGCCTTTGGAATGGCCTTTTCTGAGTTCTAGGTCTTTGCCACTTAGGCTTATATTCCATAGGTCTTTGCTAATAGTTCACATTATTCCAATCAGCTTGGCTTGGGTATTTTCTACCATTCCCATCATATGTGTTTCTTTTATAGAGCTTCTGGGGGTTTTGGTAGCTCTGTTTCTTCTTTACAGAGTATCTCATGTTCGGAGTTTCTTTGAGGACTCTACTGGATTTCTTCTCACTGTCTTCTCAAAGATACTCACCGGGTCGTTTTCCTTTTCCTTTATAACCAAGGCCAGTTTGCTTGTGATTGTGCTTTGGTATAAATGTGTGTGCACCATTTGGAGTTTTGGATTTTAGAGATACTTCATTAATTGAAGATCCTTTTTCCAAAATCACTTTTGGAGCTTGACATAGCATTGAGGAATTGAATCCTAAGCCTGTTTTGTCTCCACATTCTCTTTGACTCATAATAAGATAATCCAATGATTTAGATGCCTTAGTGAAATGAGACAATCACATTTTTGAGATCATTCTCCTCTTTTCTATAGCAAACTATCTCTCGCTATTAGCTTAGCATTTTCAGCCTTTAGACTTTTATTCTCATCGGTTATTTGATTTAGAGTACTCGGCTCCTTAGTCACCGTGAGTTTTGGCTCTTAAGTAGTGTTCTCCTCATTTAGTAGTGTGTGTGAGGATTTAATGTGTTCAAAATCTTTCATCATTTTGCCTAATGAATCGGAAAGATCGAGTGGGTGATGAAGTGTGTGTGTCACAATCACTATCACTAGTATCCGAGTGTGATGAGTTAGAGTGTACCTCATCTTCTTGGTCGGAGTTGGTTTTGTTCTTTAGCCATTAGACGGATCAAGGCTTCTTCATCGTGAGTCACTTGAGTAGTCGCTTCACTACTCTCCGAGTCTATTGTGTCTTTTGACTTGACCGTATCGTAGATCTCTGCCCAACATTGCCTTTCTCTTTTCCTGTCTTCTTTCCTCAAGACTTTTCTTTCCTCTTCATTCCAATATTTGTTGACTACAGGATATGGGCATTCAATGGCATAGTGACCAGGTTTCTCTAGTTCCAAAGATAGATTTTCAACTTTTTGATCGCTTCTTTCCATCCTTGGATTGTCACTCTTTGATATTCAACTTTTTGATGCTCGCTCTCTTGGGTGGTCCTGTCTTCCTTGACTTGGAGGAGCCGAGTGTTTTTCTGGAGGATTCACCTTTGCTTCTTTTGTAGTTCTTATTGAAGAACTTGTTGAACCTTTTAACCATCAGTGCGATCTCCTATTGGTCAATGACCTCTTTGACCTCAGCTCTTTTGCCATCTTTGACAATTAGAGCAAATTGTTTTGGGCACATATGTCTCTTCTTGATCTTTTGTTCTCAGCTCAAATTCGTAGGCTTTGAGATCTGAGAATAGCTCATGGTTGGATGTTTTTGATAGGTCCATGGAATGTCTCATGGCCATGACTTTCATATCCCACTCAGTTGGGAGACTTCTTAGAATCTTCATACACATTTTTCGTGTATATTCCTTTCCAAGTGCATAGTTCATTGGTAATTTCCGTGAACCGAGCATCCGGTGATCCAAAGTTTCTCCCCGCAAGCATCTTAAAATTTTCAAATTTTTGTACAACAACAGATAGTTTATTTTCTTTGATTTGCTCGAGCCTTCGCAAATCAAGGTTAGCTTGTCCTGATTTCTTTTGCCGTTTTGCATGATTTGACTTTGTTGAACATGGCTTTGTCCAAAGTTTTGTAAAGAATGTCCTTGGCCACATTGTCCAAGTTATATCTTTTTTCGTCATCATTTGTCCATTCGGCTCTTGGTTTTTCAACCATAATTCGCCTGGGGGAGTAGCATCCTCTTCTCCTTCACCGCACTCTCCTACTTGTTTGTGTTCACTTTTAAGATTTGGAGTGGCCCATCTTCTATCACTATCCACATCTCATCGTGTAATGCTGATAGATGATCCTGCATACGAATTTTCCAATCATCAAATTCTTCAATTGTGAACATAGGGATGTGTGTCAAATTTGCTTCCATGATAGTAACTTTGCTGAATAAAAGAGTTTTGAAATATCAAGTGCTAAAGCAAGCTTTGAAAAATTTGGAGATCTAGTTCAGTAACCAGTGCGGAAGGCTCAATGAACTAACCGCTCTGATACCACTTGTAGGTCCAAAGGGGTGTGAGTGTAAGGTTTAGAAGGGGGGGTTGAATAAACCTTACCAAGTTTTCGATTTAATCCTTTTAAAAAAAAATTTCAGAGTTAATACTTCACAGCTGAGTCCTTGATGAACACTAAGTCGATTAATCCAGAGTTAGTCACTCAACGCACTGATCGAGTTGTTGATAGAATAACTCAAATTGTTTTTGACTAAAGACTTAACTTGACCGTGATATGTTTTCGTGGAAGACTTAACACCCTTGAATTTGGTTAAGTTTGTTTTAATACTTGGTTTTAGCACTCGAGTTGATTATCAATTGGATAGCAAATTTATCGTGAGATATAAAAATAAGATGCGAGTAAATTAAAGTCTTGAAATATAAATGACACAATAAGTTTTTATAGAGGTTCAAGATGGGGTAATTCTTGTACTCCTCTCTTCTCCAACTCCTGGAGGAATCCACTAAGTATTGATCAATATACGAGTGGTTAACGGTCCCGATACAAGTCTTGATCACACAAGTGACTTGATTCTTTGGGACTCGATCCGGAGATGCCTTGGTCACACAAATTTGGTTTCTCGCACGACTCGCCTTCCTCACTGTGGCAATCGCTTTGCTACTACAACCCACTTGCTTAAGTTCCTTGGATTTGATCACGAAGCCCTGCAAATAGCTTAAGCATGGGTCGACCTTGAACCTTTCTACAATCCTTCGTGGAATGTAGACTCCTTGATTCTTCAAATGTTTCCTCTTCAACTGATTGAAGTTGTCTTTCCTTCATAGGTGAGTGTTGGATTGATTTCCTTCGTAATGTAGGCTTGAGGATTGATCTTGAATGACTTGAGAGTATTCTTGGTTACAGTTCAAATGTTAGCTTGAATGTTCGTGGTTCAGGTCGGTAACCTTCTCTCAGAGTGATTCCTCAGCCTTTTATAGTGATCTTTCAAATATCTGCTCGTTGAAGAGATAGGCTTATTTTTGAAAGTCACTTGTGGCCGTTGGCTTGTCTTGTTGAAGTCCTTGGAATTTACGTTTCCTCGTATGAACGATTCTTCAGCTTTTCAGAGTTCTGACACGGTGCAGTGTTTCTCATTGGTTTATTCCTTTTGCATGCTTCTGAGACTGAGCACTTCAAGAAAGGTAGTATGGAAGTATTACTTGTTTAAATAATTCTCTTGATTTCTGTGCAACGGATCTCTTTCAGTTATCTCCACTTGACTGCATTTCCTTGCCTTCCCAGGTGACTTAGAGTCGCCTTCCAATCATGGATGACTCTTCGTCACTTCAACTTGAGACTTGGCTATCTTATGTTGACTTGATCGATACTTCACTCACCTGCATCTTAGCCGCACCTTGATCGCCGAGTTCTGTCTTCTCTTCTTTGCCACACTCACCGCTTCACAATGAGTCTTCCTTTAGTCTCCGGTTGTCTTCTTGCATGTTCGGGCATAGTCGACTTGACTCACTCTACCAAATTTATCTATTACAATGCAATTTATAACAAGAATGGGGTGCCAACTTCCTATTCTAAGTTTTACATGGCATTCATCAAAATCTACAAAATAATTTTCCAACAGCTGTCTTGGGGGTTTTAACTAGAAAGAGATTTCAGTTAATCAACTTGAGATTAGGAGTTTTTCACCTTGAGAAAGAGTTTAACTTAAATCGAAAATTTCTACGGTCCACATAACATGAGATTTTATTAAAAGAGGATGGTTTTTGCTTAAGAGCTCATGGTTGTATTTTTAACTTGTCAAATCACAAAAACATTCTAGAGTGATTTACATTCAAACACATCTCTATCTCTTGATTTCTTATTTTACAAATCATTCTTCATTTTTTTTCTTTACATATTGTAGTTTATTAAATCAAACAAAAACTCTGAAAATTGTTAGATTAAATAACAAAAAGACGGTAATTATTAGTACTTACAATCCTCGTTGGAATGACACTCGGTACTCAATAATCTATACTATAAAATGATAGGTGCATTTGCCTACGGTTTTCTAGAGTAGCTTTTGAGCCATCAGCTATCTTCGAAGAACTTCTCAAAACTCTCTTATGAAGTGAGTTTTTTGGAGCGTTTTTTGGAGCCATTAATAACACAAATACCAGCGGTTTGAAAAACAAACTAACCCTAGGAATAACGTGATGAACCTCGAACGACGAATGAAACCGAAAGCACTAATGGAGAATGTGGCCACAAACACCTGAAGAATCGCAAGAAAAATGGGCGCGAACTCAAGTATGGAATGAAGAGCACAAACCAGTAAGAAATTTGATTTACCTAGGTTAAGAAACTGGATGGGGTAAAAACTAAATAGCAGCGTAAAATGGGCGGGTATTTTTGGGAAAAAAACAGCGGGTCGGATAGATTTGGAATAGGGTGACATTTTTTTCTTTTTTTGAAAAATGAGGGTATTTTGTGTAATTTCCTCTTAAATTAAATTATCCAATTAATTTGATGTGTAATCATATGATCATTTGAATAAATATTAGTCATTTTTTTTTCATCTAAAGCAGTAATTCAGTTATATATCTTTATGTTTAAATTTTTTGTTTTGGATTTATATTTGTTTATGATCCTGTAGGGCTTGCAACTGCTTTTCACTCGATGTTGTAATTAGTTGTAAGCTTATTTTGATGAAGGAATGAATTTCATTTTAATTCACAAAAAAGATAAATAATTATGTGGACGATTATGCCTTTGACTAATTTACCCATAACTAAAATTTATCATAATTAGTTTAAATTTAAATCGTAATAGTCTTTGTTTTAAAATATGGGTAGGTCTCTTGTGAGATCGTCTCATGAATCTTAATCCGTGAGATAGAGTCTCATTATCCAAAATTCATGTGCCCCTTTCATCTCTCTATACTTATGTGGTCTCTCTCTCTCTCTCTCTCTCTCTCTCTCTCATCACATCACACTCCTCCCGTGGTCTTCTCTCTATCGCCCCCCTCTCTCTACACGAATGAAATAAATGAAAAAAGATGGAGATAAAAAAGTATTACATTAGACTCGAAAATATCACTTTTTACAAATAAAATATCACTTTTTATTGAAACTATATTATCTTTTATTAAAAAATATCACTTCTTATGGAAAAGTATAAGCTTTTATGGAAACAAATATCACCTTTTATGAGAAAATTATCATTTTTTATTTAAAATATATATCAATTTTTATTAAAACACAGTATCACTTCTTATTAAAAATGTATCAATTCTTATTAAAATAAATATTATTATATTAAAACAAATATCATTTTTTTTATTAACAAAGAATTATTTCGCATTAAAAAGTATCACTTCTTATTTTAAAAAAATCACTTTTTATTAACAAATAACAATTCCACTCTGAAAAGTATACGTTTTTAAGTATCATTTCTTTGTGTATGTTTTTTCCTGAAGAGTTTGAATTTTGTGAGATTTTAGTATGTAAAACACTGCGTGTATAGAGAGATGAGGAACGCGAGAAAAGAGAGAGAGAGAGAGAGAGAGAGAGAGAGAGAGAGAGAGAGAGAGAGAGAACCACGTGAGGAAAGAGAGGGGGACCATGAGAGAAATGGACGTGAGTAGGGGGACCAAAAATAGAGAGGATGAAGGACCACGTGAGGCTCCGTCTCATGGATTTGAATCCGTGAGATGGTCTCGCACAAATTGTTTTGTTAAAATAATTGGTATTATGTTTTAAAATAAATTTTAGAATCTCCAACTGAGATGGTGTGATTATTTTGTTCCATCTCATAGGTGTGATGACTTTTCCATCAAAAATCATCATTTGTACCTGCCTTGATATAAAGAGGCATGTATAAATAATACCACAATTTTTCCACCCATTTCACAGTATTATAAAAAAAATTAAAGTCCGTACAATGAAAAAGGTTTATTAATATTGAAATGACAGTTTTTGGTAGTCAATTAACTTTTAAGGTCACATAATTAGAATTATATAAAAAATAATTTTTTAAATTTGTGTGTTGCATTAATTAATATATTTGTCTTTTTTAAAAAAAATAATTGACCCGAGTTTTACGTATTTTGACATCAATTATATTGATGTATTCTAACTATTTGTGATATATATGAATAGTTTAAGCTTAGCTCATTTCTTCATAATTATATAGAATTGTATTTAAGTTGATTAAAGCCAACTAAATGCTTATTTTAATTGAAGAAAATATCTCAAAATTATATGTATCCAAATATTTTATATTAAATATATCAAAATATAACATTATATATATATATATTTATGTAAGAAGCCAAATACATAGTCTTGAATATATTTCTCATGATGCTGAGATATGATATATTTTTCTTTTTTGACTTCATTAACAAAAAACATTAAATTGTCAGCTGCTATTTTAAAAATTTTCAGTCCGTAGAGCTATAATTCATTGAACTATTAGAAAAATGCACATGTCACAGTAAAAAATAAAGTCTCATAAATATATAGCTCATGTGTTACACTGAGGTCATGCTAGTTTAACCAAATTTAATATTTTAATATATCCTATATATAATCAAATAAAGTAAAGAAACTCTGAGGATAAGAAAATAGAGGTTTTGTTATTTATAATCAAAAGAATTTCTTTCATTCATTAGAAGAAACTAAAAAATGTGTTGCGAACAAAATTGACTTTTCTCAATATTCCTTTTTTTTATTAGAGATAATTTTAATTTGCTACCTAAACAATGCGAGTTTTTCTACTTTTTTCACTTAACTTTGAATTATTATACATAAACCCTTAAACTTTACAAATTATTGTATTTTGCTTGTAATTTCAAAAATTACCCCTTAAACTTTATGGTTATTTATTTTGTGATCTCTGAAAATGGTAGCATATATAGCTAGGTTTATTGGTAAAATGTACCATTATTTATAGTATTTCTGTATTGACTAAAGATGAGGAAATTTTGAGAGAAAAATGATACAAATAAATGTTCGGGATGTAATGACTACAAACAACCCACTAACAGTGAGGGGTAAATTTGAAAATTATAGGCTAAGTGCAACAATTGACAAAGTTCAGAGGGTAAAGTATAACGATTCAAAGTTAAGTGAGCAAAGTAGAAAAACAAGCATAGTCGGAGGGCAAATTAAAATTACCTTTTCTTGTTATTTTACTCATTATTGAATTCCAAATTATATACCTAATAGTAATTAATCATCATTGGATTGCATATATAATTATTCGATCCAAACAGCCCACTGTATCCTACAAGGCTCATGCTGCCCATCAACCCTGGTATAAAAGAATGTCCCTCCTCATTATTTATAAGTATGCCGCTTTAATCGCAATTTTTTATGTGAACACCCATTAGGGGTGGGGATTAGGTATTGTACCCCAAAGCTGTATATTGAGTGAAAGAATTTACAATTACAAAAATTCTAAAGAATGTTATACAGAATGTACAATCAAAACATATTGATCACATATACATTCTATTCCAAACTATTCGCAGTTAATCACTGTCTTTTGTTCTGGAATTATCCTACTCCGGTACTGACTTGAGCGTCAGATTCGCCTCCCTAGGACAATCCCAGGGTCAATCTAATGTCTAGCATCAGAGAGGCCTCATCCAAAAAACTACTTGCTCCGGAGAAGAAGTTGGACCATCATTTAGAATCTTTTACTTGGAATGATTTGCCAATTTTAAGAAGCATCATTTTGACGTTGTTTGTGGGAACTGCCAAGACATGAAGATGCAGACGAGAGATCTCAACATGTGGAACTGACTCTCAAGCCATTGGTACCGGAGCAGAAAACCAGCAAGAAGAGATACCACTCGAAAGGAGGGAGACCAGCCCCCTTCTCCTCTACCAAAAGGGGTGGCACCTCCTCTTCCTAAAGGAGCTACGCCCGCTGAGGAAGTTTTCTTGATGCGAGAAGCCCTCCAAGCCCTGCTCGAAGAAGCTGTTCAAACTGCTATGAGCCATCAAGCTGTGGCAGGAGCCCCCAGGGACCTCCTCAGGCTCCGCCAGCCGCTGAAGATCCGAACTTGGGGGAAGAAGATAGAAGAAATGAAGGACAAGGAGAAAAGCAAGATGACCAGTACGCTGCTGCTGGAGGAGAGGCTAGAAACAAAGCTCAATGCTCCCAAGTTCACACTTACGCGCGCTGAGGAGTCGCAAGGGGTGTATTCTACCTAAGCCAATTACGAGCTATCACCCTAGTGAGGAGAATCCACTCGCCTCAGCTATCTGCCATGCCCATGAAAATCTAGAGAGGGGTAAATAGATTTTCTTCGGATCTCAGAGTTTTTTCCTTTTTTTCAGAAGTATAGCTCAATAAAGAATAAATTGCAGAAATCAAAAATAACACATGATGATTTATAGTGCTTCAGTCCACCTAGGACCTACATTTATTACCACCCATTCTCCTGAGCGGATTTTCAACCAAACAACTTTTATTAATCGAAAACAAAATGATTACAACTTCAATTAGAAAAGCACTAACTCTTTTTTACAACGACTTGAAGAGCACCAAACTCTTCGATAACAACCTTCTAATAAATCAAGTGTATTCTTACCAAAGAACACTAACAAGTAGTTCTATTTTGAATGATGAGTATAAACTCAAGATTACACGTACAAGTGATTACAGATATTTGTGTAAGTGTAATCAAGAATCCAAGCCTAATAAAATCAATTCAAAATGAAGAACTTAGGCTTAGATTAAAACAAGACTTCTGAAAGTGATAGAAAGAGTTTTCCCGACTTCTTATTGGGACTTGTAGTAAATGTGTTGTGTTTGATCCATCAAGACCTTTATCTATTTATGGAAGAGCTTCAAGATTTGAATCCCAACATAGACTCCACCTCTTTTGAATTTGTTTGTAAAAGAATGATCAAAAGATCTACAAAAATAGTTAAGAAATGTCAAAGTTGATATAACAGATGAGTGTTACTCAACACCTGAGACTCGGTTGTTATTCCTGTTTAGTGATCAGCCGTTCGGGCAGGTGTCTCAACAGCTTCTATAGGAATAAGCTTGGCTAAGGTGCCTGCTTCTTCACCTTTCTTAGCTTCATCGCTGGTTTTCCTGGTGCCATCTTCAGAGTGAACTAGAGATATGGTGGCTTGGATGTTCTTCACCATCTCCATTATGTCAGGACTAGGGGTAATCATGAATGATGAGAATTCGCCTGCTCCCCTGTTCATTTGTTGCTCATGCAACTCTTTTGATTCTCTGATTGCTTGCTGGAACTCAGCTTTCTCTGTTGCCACAGCAAGGTCGATTTCTTCTATGTCATTGTCACTGTTGTCGGCTGATTCCAGGGCATGCTCTGGTGCATCAGTAAATGGGCAAGAATGGGGCTTCTGTTCTTCAGCAATGGCCTTAGCCTTCTCCGAGGACCTTTGTTTCTCTTCATCCTTTCTTTGATAAAGGATGGTCATGCAGAAATTGGGAGGGCCGAGCTAATAGCTATGTCACCCAAGAAACTCATGAGCTCCTTTTCTTCTTAATAAATTTTGGGCTCTGAAATTGATATCTTGAGTAACTCAGTTTCCATCTTCTCTATACCCTCAATCTCTCATGTATATCAGGATAAGCTGGAGATAGCATCACACATCATCATCCTTCTCTTCTCAAATCGTAGCGAGTGGAGCATGTTCTTTCTCAGGTTCTCCAACATCTGTTTGAGGGGATTGGATAGTTGTTTCTTCTGTGTGCTCAGTTGTCTCTCGAATAGATGGGTCTTCAACAGTCTGCTGATCCATATTAGCAGTCTTCTCCACCTCCATGGTGACCACTTCTCCACTAGTAGCTTTCTGCGACTGCTCTTTTTGAGTTTCCGTAGTCTTCTCTGTGCGGTGAGTGCCGGTGCCGACTTTCTTTCTCCAACTCAGATTTCTTAAATAGTCCTCTTCTTTTTGTCGTAACAAGAGGAATTTCTTCCTCTTCAGCTGCTTCGGTGGATTCTGGCTCCACCATCTTTATCTTCTTGCTGCAGCTGGCTTGCGATACACAGCTGAGCGCTTATTCTTTACAATTGGAGAAGGTTCAAATGTATCCTTCTCGGTCTCGGCTGCATGGGCAGGTGCAACTTCTGACAGGGCTGTAGGATCAGGTGCTTGGGTGGACTTGGCTGCTAGGGCAGAAGCTTTCTTTGGACTGGCTGCAGGGGCATGAGCTTTCTTAGCTGCAGGGCAAAGTGGTGGCTTAGATGCAGCAACTCTCTTCTTTTGAGTTGGCTTAGGAGATGGAGCTGGGCAGTTGCAGGTGTGTCTTCCAGAATTGGATCAGCTGATTCACCTTCGATGGTGTCAGCTCTTCGTGCATGCGCTTGCCTCTGAGCGCCAGAAAGATTCGCATTGAACATCTTCTTATTAACATGGAAAGGTTTTCCATGCCTCGAAACAATCCCCTTTACCTCCATAAGATTGCCAATCACCAAGCCATATCCCAACGAGCCTCCAAATAGACCACCATTAGTAATGGTCTCGTTGATCACATTCTGGTAGATGCGGCTAAAAATGAACTCAACCCAGTTGACTTTATTTTCCTCCATGATCGTAGCCATAATGATTAGCTTTGTTCGAGACAGCTGATTAAAGTTGCCGAACTTCATGTCGATGCACGTGGACACGGTGTCCATCAACTTATGGTAATCTTCTTTGATCAGGGACTTCTTGGCTGTGTAAACAACCTTCGCAGCTGACTCATGCTTCGCAATCTCCTTCCAAGTAGCAGCTAAGTTAACATCTTTCTCAGTTAATTCCTTCAGCCCTTCTAAAGGCAGATTACAATGCTCAGTTAGGTCCGCAATAGTGATTTTGATGCCCTTGCTACGGACAAATGATCTGATCTCCCCATCGTGAACCTCAACATTCAGGTAGAACATTGTGATCTCCTCGGAGTAAGTATTAGAGAACTCCATAGTGAGAAAGCCCTTCAGACCAGACTTCTATAACTTCTCAGCAATATTTTAACCAGGGCCTTATCAGCTCCCTATTTCAGCATACCATCGAAATACACAATCGATCAAGAGTAGATTTTCTCGGACATTTTGATGAAGTCGTATGAGACATCCATTTTCTTGATAAATATCCGATCAAATAGTCGCAGAATCTTGATTGAAGAACTAGAGTTTTTGAATTTTGCAAACATAAAAATTAGACTTGCTTGCTGAAGATGAGAGTGTTGTGAGGAGAGAGAAATTTAGTTTTTGGTTTTTATGGGATGTGAGATGATGGTTTTTGGAATTCGAAAAGTTAGATCAAAATCAACGGTCAAGATTAAAACTTAGAAACCATATAAACTTCCCCGCATAAAATGCAATAGCATTTATATCCAATCATAGGCTAAACGTGTACAACTTTTGTTCTGACATCATAATTACACTGACGTAATGTCCAAAATATTCCTGCTCGCAGAAAACGACTGCGTTTTTTCACTTAGCTCATAAATAACTCAGCTATCATCCCAAAGTGACTTAACTCTACTTCTCTCTTCACATAAGATCACTCAGCTGTCAGCTAACTCAATACAACTAATTTCCCGTCTTGGCTGTTTCACTTTGCTACAAAACGAAACTTGCTTATTTTCATTTCTCTCTTCTTGGACTCTGTTGATTGAGTCTTCTGAGTCTCCTACCTCAGCTCAATCAAACGTAGCTCATTCTTAAACTCTTCAGATCCTTATTCATATAGAGTCTTAGTGAATATGTCAGCTAACTGCTTATTAGTTGAGATGTATTCCAAGGTGATGACTTTCTTTCCAACATGATCTCTTATAAAATGATATCTGACATCAATGTGCTTTGTTATTTCATGTAAAACTGGATTCTGAGTAATTGCAATAACACTTGTATTATCACATATAATTGGAATTTCTTTATCTTCAATATCATAATTTCTCAGTTGTTGTCTCATCCATAGAACTTGGGCACAACAGTTGCCCGCATCTATGTACTCTGCTTCAGCTGTGGATGTAGCTATTGAGTTTTGTTTCCTGCTGAACCAAGAAACCAATCTATTTCCAATCATTTGACAGGTACCTGAAGTACTTTTCTGTCCACTCTACATCCAGCATAGTCTGAGTCTGAGTAGCCTACCAGCTTGAATCCTCCATCCTTTTAAATACCTTAGGATTCTCTTAGCTACAGTCATGTGACTCTCTTTTGGTGCAGATTGAAATATAGCACAAACACCTACAACAAAGGTGATGTCTGGCCTACTTGCTGTTAAATAGAGAAATGATCCAATGAGAGCTCTATATCTTATTTGATCAACAACTTTGCCATCTGCATCCATATCCATCTTGACTGATGTGTTCATAGAGATCTTCACTGATGACTTCTCTTCCATACCAAATTTCTTCATTAACTCTCTGGTATATTTGGTTTCTCTTATGAAGGTTCCATCCTTCAATTGCTTGACTTGAAGACCTAGGAAGAAAGTCAGCAATCCTATCATGCTCATTTCATACTTCCCTTGCATGAGGTTTGAGAACTTGTCACACAACTCTTTATTTGTGGATCCAAAGATGATATCATCCACATAAATTTGAACAAGTAGTATACTCTCCCCATCTTGAATTCTGAAGAGTGTTCTGTGAACTTTGCCTTTGGTGGATCCATTGTTAATTAGAAATTATGACAATGTGTCATACCAGGCTCTTGGTGCTTGCTTTAATCCCTACAATGCTTTCTTGAGCTTGTAGACCTTTTCTCCAATAGTATTCTGCTCAAAACCTGGACGTTGTTCAACATAGACTTCTTCCTCTAAAAGTCCATTCAAAAATGCACTTTTCACATCCATTTGTTACCCATTGAAGTTCTTGTGTGCAGCATAAGCAAGAAACATTCTAATTGCTTCCAATCTAGCAACAGGAGCAAAAGTTTCATCAAAATCTATTCCTTCCTCTTGGCAATACCCTTTGGCTACAAATCTTGTTTTGTTTCTTACAACAGATCCTTCCTCATTCATTTTGTTCATGAATACCCACTTAGTACCAATAACATTTTGGTGAGTAGGCCTTTGAACTAATTCCCAAACTTTATTTCTTTCAAACTGATTCAGCTCTTCTTGCATAGCCTGAATCCAATATTTGTCATTCAATGATTGAGACACATCTTTAGGCTCTATTTGGGAAATGAAACAAGTAAACATAGCTTCATGTTGAGCTCTGGATCTGGTTCTTATGCCATCTCTAACATCTCCAATGATTATTTCAGGTGGATGGTCTCTCAGCCATCTCACATCCGGGTTGGAGTAAGTCTCGCCGATTAAACATAGACTAAGTTGTCTTGAATAGCTTCTTCATCATCATTCACCGCAAACCTCTTTGAGATTCAACTATCTCATCTTCTTGAGATTCAACTATCACTACATCATAAATGACATTAGGTAACACAAAATTTGTAGCACTTTTTACATAAGGTACATATGTAACACATGTTTGTAACAATTTTTACATTACAATATTTATGTAACACTTTTGTAGCACTTTATCAATATGTAACACTTATATGTAACACTTTTATATAAGTAACACTTTTTAATTATCACTTTTTTTGTTATTTCTTTCAAATAAAAGGTAACACTTTTATCATATATGTAACGCTTATATTTAACATTTTTATACAACATAAATTTTCAAGTATCACTTTGTTTTTGTTATTTCTTTTACACGCAAATAAGTAATCACATGTTTTATTTAAGAAGCAATATTTTTAACAACTTTTGTAGCATATTTTATCAATTGTAACACTTTTTAAGCTATCTTTTATAAACAAAATTATTTAACTATCATTAAATCATGTCAAAGATTTATTTAATTTTGATGTCACTAAACCAAAAATTATGATCAATATGTAACGCTTTATTTTTAATCGGATTTTTTGTTTTCTTTTTACAAATTATTTTAGTTTTGCTTTTGTTTTTTTATTTTTTTACGAAGGTAATTAATTTATTTAAGAAGGACTTTTGGCAACACTATATTTTATATATTTTATTATAATTATTTATTTATTTTTTAATTTTTACAAAATTATATAACCAATTTCATGTAAGATTTTTTAATTTTAAAAAAAAATTACCAACCAAAAATTGATGTTGTTGGTAATTACTTAGGAATTTTTCCGTTGGTAGATTATTTTTTCGTTGTTTTCTTTATTATTTTTTTTTTTTTTTAGAACTTTTTTTTATCCGTCGGTAAATTAATTTTATATTTGTATATATTTTATATTTTTATATTGAATATTTACTTGACGGAAAATCGATAAATTTATGTTATATATATTTTTAATATTTTTAATTTGTTGTATCCTTTAATTTTTTATAATATAATATGAAATTTTCAAACTATATTTTATACAATATAAAATTTGATATATATAGTGTATAATATAATTTAATAAATATTTATAAAATATAATCTTTATTATATAAAATATATTATATATACATATAATTATGTGTGTGTATATATATAAAACAAAATTTAGTTGTAATTTTAATCATTTTTAATTTGTGGAAAATCCTTTAATTTATAATATAATATGATTTTCAAACTACTTGGTGGCAAAAATAGTATTTATATATAATTTAATAAAAAGTATTATAAAATTAATCTTTATGTAAAATATATTATATATAAGTATTTTTTAAAGTGTTACAAAACAAAGCAAAAGTTGTAGTGTTAAAAAAGTGTTACATGGAAAATTCATATGTAACACTTTAGAATCTACTTGGTGGCAAAAATAGTATTTCTATGAAGTGCTACAAAAAGTGTTACCATGTAACACTATAGAAAAGTGTTACAAATATAATGTAATAAGATTCATATGTAACACTTAGAAAAATGTTACTAAAATAATGTAACACTTAGAAAAAATGTTACTAAAAGCAAATAAAAGTGATACCTTAGACTATAGGTAGCACGGGCAAGTGCAGCGCCATAAAAGTGCTACCTATTGTCTATAGTAACATTTTATGGCCATTAGGTAACATTTTTTGAGTGTTACCTAATGTCATTTATGTTGTAGTGTTTTCAGCTAATTCATACATGTCTTCTCTATTGACATTAGGTTCATCAAACACCACATGGATAGACTCTTTTGTGACCATAGTCCTCTTGTTTAGCACTCTATAAGCATTACTATCAGCTGAGTATCTTAAAAAGATACCTTCATTAGCTTTAACATCAAAAGCTTTTAAGTTGTCCTTGCCATTGTTGTGGATGAAGCACTTACATCTAAAGATTTTGAAATATCCAACATTTGGCTTTCTCCCTGTCCATATTTGATAGGGAGTCTTAGTCCTATTGATCATGCATCTATTCTGAGTATAGCATGCAGTATTTATGGCTTCAGCCCAAAATCTTTTAGGCACTCCAGCTTTAGCTAACATTGCCCTAGCAACTTCCGTGAGAGTTTTGTTCCTTATTTCAGCTACTCCATTCCGCTGTGGAGTCCTTGCAGCTAATAACTCATGAGCAATACCATTTTCAATACAATACTGAGTTATAATCTCATTGACATACTCAGTTCCCCTGTTAGATCTTATCTTTATAATATTTTATCTCTTCTCATTTTAAACTCTTCTCATCAACTGGGGCAATTTCTGCAGTGTTTCCTTCCTTTTACACATGAAAATTTTCCATGTGTATCTTGAGTAATCATCCACCACCACTATGGTGTATTTCTTTCCACTGATGCTAGCTGGCTCAACAGGACCAAATAAGTCCATATGCAACATATGTGATATCTTTGTTGAAGAAGGATTTGGCTTGTCCTTAAAGGATGATTTGATTTGCTTTCCCATCTGGCATGCATCATAGATACTTTCTCTCTTGTACACTGAGTCAGGAAATCCTTCCATATGATGACTCCTTGTAAGCTTGTTAATTGTCTTGAAATTCAGGTGACTCAGCTTCTTGTGCCACTGCCAACTTGATTTGGCTGTACTCTTTGCTAGTAGACATGTGCTTGGTGTAGCAGTTGACCAATCCACTACATACATGTTCTTCTGCCTTGTTCCTTGTAGAACAATCTCATTTGATTCAGTATCCTTGATTTGACAAATTCCCATATTGAATACCACATTATAGCCTTTGTCACAAAGTTGGCTGATGCTTAGTAGATTGAAGTTGAGACCTTCAACATATGGAACATTTGTGATCTCTAATCCATTTTTCTTTGTGGATCTTGTGCCTTTGATCTCCCATGGAGCTTTATTTCCTCCAAATATGACTTTTGCTCCTTTGATTTCCTTGAACTTTGATAGATTTCTTTTATTTCCTGTCATATGTAGGAACAACCACTATCCATGTAACAGGTTCCATGGCACCCAGCTGTTCCTTGAACCTGCAATCAAGGAAATTAGTTTTTAGGTACCCATACTTGCTTGGGTACTTGGCGGTTAGTTCTATAAGATCTTCCAATCAACCTATAGCCAGATGATATGACTCTAAGAGATTGCCATCTATAAGTTCCATAATCATAGTGCACATCAGCAAATTGCTTGGGGGGTTTTAGGATCATACAACTGTCTCTTTTGTCTATATGCATGTGTGTTTGTTTGAGCATTTGCTTTCTTTGGGTAATACTGGAATTTTTGTGCTTGATGGTTTTTGTGCTTGGGTGCATATGTGTGCTGATAATAACTCTTTTGCCTTGGGAATGACCTTTGCTGAGGTTGAGGTCTTTGCCACTTTGACTTGTATCCTATAGGTCTTTGCTGATATCTCACTTGGTTATTCCAATCATCTTGGTTTGGATAGTTTCTACCATACCCATCATATGACTTTCTTTACTGAAATTTATGGGGCTTTTGGTAGCTCTGCTTAGCATTCACAAAGTATTTTCCATTTGGAGTCTGCTGATGGACTTTTCTGAATTTTGCCTAAACTGTCCTTTCAGCATACTCTACGGGCTTCTTTCCTTTCAGCAATCACATTTTTAATATGCAGTTGACTCTTGTATTCCTCAACATAGCTGACTTCATTCAGCTCATGTAGTCCTATCTATTACAAATGGAAATACAAGAAAAATAGGGTGCCAACTTCCTATTCTAAGTTGCACATGGTATCATCAAAACCTAATAATAAATTTCCTAACATGCATCAATTCTCGTAATCCTTGTGGGAAGTGCCCCAAGACAATCGCGCACTTGTGCCAGATTTGATAACAAAAAGACGGTAATTACTAGTACTCATAATCCTTGTGGGAATGACACTTGGTACCCAATAAACTAAACTATAAATGATAGGTGCACTTGCCTAAGGTTTTTAGAATCGCTTTCGAGCCACCAAGTTTTTGGCACCGTTGCCGGGGATTGTGATATTAGGAACACTTTATTTTTGTTAATCAAGTCATTTGTGTTTTATTTTTCTCATTCTTGCTTTTCTTCTTATCTATCTTTTGAGAGCCTTGTTTAACACTTATCCATCTTTTATTTACCTAGTGTATGCCTACTCGTCGTCATGGCAGGAAGGGCAAAGCCACCGGTAGTGACGCAAATACGAAAGGAATTATTAACACGGGGTACAAAGAAGACTAGACGACAACAATAACAAAGATTTTGTTATTATGGTGGAGGAACCACAAAGAACAATGTACGACTATGCCAAGCTATCAATGGATAGAACAACATCAACTATCGTGAGGCCCGTTGTTGCTGCAAACAACTT
Source organism: Rehmannia glutinosa (assembly GCA_016081115.2). Lineage (NCBI taxonomy): Eukaryota > Viridiplantae > Streptophyta > Magnoliopsida > Lamiales > Orobanchaceae > Rehmannia > Rehmannia glutinosa. Next base: position 25,061,410 of record CM071925.1, read on the forward strand.
TGTAATTTAATCCAACGTAATTCAAAGGTGCAACAACTTTTCTAGTTTGACGGCCAACCAAATGAAGATCCCAATAATCACATCGCAAATTTCCTTAAGATTTGCAATACTTTCAAAATCAACGGGGTGTCCGATGATGTTATTCACCTACGCATGTTCCCATTTTCCCTTCGAGGATGGGCAAAACAATGGTTAAATACTTTACCTAAGGGGACTATCACAACATGGACCGCTATGGCAGAAAAGCTCCTTTTAAAGTATTTTCCACCAGCAAAAACTGCCAGATTGAGGAATGAGATCTCTTCCTTTGCTCAAGCCGATGATGAGACTTTGTACGACACTTCCGAGATATTCAAAGAATTATTGTGAAAATGCCCATATCATGGCTTACCTGGTTGGATGCAAGTACAGATTTTCTATAACGGGCTGCTTTTCTCAACTAGCAAATGATCGATGAAGCATCCGGAGGAACTCTAAACCATAAAACACCAGAAGCTACTCAAGAATTGATCGAAGGAATGGCCATGATTAATGGATATCAATGGAAATCCATATGCGGCAAAATAAACAGTTCAGTGGGAGTTTATAATGCAGATGCAGTGGTTACATTAGCCGCATAGGTCCACGCCTTGACCCAAAAGAATGATGATTTGGCGGCTCCTAAACCACCATTGCAAGTTTTATCTTGTGAAACTTGCAGAGGATTCCATAATCATCAGGAGTGTCCACACACAATACAACAAGTTGAACATGCCAATTTTGCTAGGATCCAAGCTCGGAATCCTCCAGTTAATACTTTAAGCAACACATAAAATCCTGGGTGGCGATAATATCCGAGTTTCAGTTGGGGTAATCAAAGCTAACACGGCCTAATCCCAATCTTAATCCACAACGCCTCCTAGATTCGAACCACCCCAAGGAGAGCCTAACTTGGAAGAACTCATGGCAAAGTTCATGAAATCAACAGACACTCGATTTGAAGCAGTGGAAACATCATCATGAAACTAAGAGGAATCTATCCATAACTTGGAGAAACAAATAGGACAAATTGCAAAGCTCATCGCAGAAAGACCACAAGGAGGTTTGCTGAGTAACAACGAACCAAATCCACAAAATATATGAAGGTAGTCACCATTAGTTCACCACACGATTTTGATAAAGTTAACATTCCCATGCAAAAACGTGTGGAGAATGCAAAATCCAAGGAAGAGCCCAAGAAAAAAGGTGGTTGAAGAATACAATCCCAAGATCCATCACACAAGCCGAAGCGAAGAAGATAGAAAAGAGGACCAATTCGGTGAGTACATAAATTTATTCAAACAATTGCATATTAACATTCCATTTGTTGATGCTATTTCACAGAAATAAAGCATGCAAAAAAAATAAGGGAACCTTTTTCCAGTCATAAGAAGCTTGAGGAATTGTCACATGAGTAACCAAACAAGAAATATTACACCATTTTTCATAATAAGCTTCCACAAAAGCTTAATGACCCAGGGAGTTTTACTATTCCTTGCACAATTGATGACTTACTTGTTGATAGGGCACTAGCTAACGTAGGAGCTAGTATTAATTTGATGTATTATGAAACATTGAAACATATGGGATTAGGTGGATTTAAACCTACTAGAATGGACATTCAATTAGCCGATAAATCGATTAAACATCCTAGAGGCATTATTAAAGATGTGTTAGTCAAGATTGATAAATTCATGTTCGAGTTGATTTTGTTATTCTTAACATGCATGATGATATGGAGAGTCCCTTAATCATAGGGCGTCTCTTTTTGGCCACTGCAAAATCACTCATTGATGTGCATGATAGAAAACTCATTTTGAGAGTAGGAGATGAACAAGTTATCTATAAAATTCCTATGACAAATTCTATTGATGAAGATGATATTTGTTTTTCTATAAACTCTATTGGCACAAAGATAAATGATTCTTTGCATGATATGACATCTAATGAACTCTTGAAGGCTCGTGTTGCTCAGTATATAGGCGTATCTACATAAACGTTCCTACTTAGGGATGTCATGCAGAAAAATGAGACCATCAAGGTTAATGAGAGCTATTTAAAACTCGACTTGGATGGTGATATTGATCAATGCTATAAGGAATATCATAAGCTCGAGGCTCAGCCCGACTAATCTTCATATTTAGGTGAAGTAGTCCAGCTATACGACTCTAAAGAAGCGCTATCCGGGAGGCAACCTGATGTTTCGTGTGCATTTGTTTTCTTTCAAAATATTCTCAAGTCCTTAGAGTCATTTTGAAATCACATTTTGGTTGTTTTCGGGTCAAAAAAAATCCAAACGTCTTTCTTTGTTTATTTGCCTTAATTGGGAAGGTTTAAGATTTCACAGTATTTGAGTTGTGTGTTGCTTATCCTTGATTAGGTATGAAGATGCCGATAAAAGTCTCGTACTAAACAACCCAATGGCCGCTCAACACCGATTTCGCTCTTGTAGTAAGGTCGTATTTTTCCTTTTCCACTTCTTTTCTTTCCTTCTAGTTTCTCTACTTTTTGTGTGTTTTGTGTGTATATTTTCATCTCTTTCTTTCACATTGAAGATAATGTGAACGTTTAAGTTGGAGGTAGTTATGGATGTAATTCTTAGAATGATTGTGTGTTTGTTTTTATTTTAAGAGAGAGATGATTTTTTTTTGAAACAAATTGAGTGTTTTCTAGTCAATAATTTGGCCCAATTATACGCAAATTAACGTTTTGATTTGTGTTTTTAACACAAAGAAATTGATTGTTTTGAATAGATTGACGTGGATGTAGGTTGGATTTAGATGAGACTTCTAACACAAGAATACTTGATTTGCTAAGGCATATATGACAATAGTTAGCACTATGAACATCTGAGAACTCTTGAATTAGTGGTGGTTAGCTAGTTGTTAAACCAAGTAAATGGAAACAAATTAGCAAAAAAAAACGAAAAAAGAGAAAAAAAAGGATCAATCGAGGTTATACTTCTCTATTTGTTGTTGCTTAGTAACTAAGAGCATTAATGAGCCCTATGTTTGTCTTTTACATAAAACGGCTATACGAATATGAGTATGGGAAACTACAATATAGGGAGAGATTATCTTCTTGTTCAGTCTAATCCTAGGAGTTTTTGAACGTAAATTCAAAATATAAACCTAGTGGAAGCATGCCTCAAAAACGTCCTAAAAAAAGAAGAATATATATTACTTGCAATTCTCATTCCAATAAAGTTCAAGAAGCTCGGTTATATGACTAGTAGACTAAATAATTGAGTTCTTATATTTTCATGGCATTATTGAATTGAGTTGTTCATAACTATCAATATTTAAGGATTGATAAGTTCAAGTCTGGATCATACCCGCTGATATAAATGTCTTTACTTGTCAATCGGTCGCTTTGCAAAACTATGCTTTTACTGAATGGTTAATTCCGGTTGAGAGGGCCAAGAATTTGACTGCTATGTTCAATGTGTTGAAATTTTTTTTAATCTCTCTTGTGTGTTGTCATGTATTGAATTGCTCCCTATGGTTTTATGTTTTGCTTGAGGACAAGAAAAGTTGTAAGTTGGAGGTGGTTTGATAAGTGTCTTTTTATGGATATTTTACTTGTTTATTTGAGTATGATTTATGTTGTTTTGTTGTTAGTTTCGTAGGTTTTTTATTACACATGGTTCATATTACTGTGAAGTGATTTTATTGGTGTAGATTGATTATTCGGAGCTATTTTTGGTGAAATTCAAACAATGGATTCATATCAAAACATACTTCGGGTTTATGGATGCAAAATTGCTTGAAATCCCAAGCTAAACACATCAGTTCGGGGCCTTTTAGGTCCAACACAGCCAGGGTGGGTGGGGAACATGGCCGTGTTCCAACTAGATCGAAAATGGAAAAATATCGCACCAAACAGTGCCCAACATGGCTTGACCATGTTGGCCTAGTTGATTGAGAGTGTCTGGATCACGTTTTTGCAACTTTTCCAGGCAGAAATTATTGAAGCTTTCCAAACTAGCTTTTACAACTTTTATGCAACTTTTACATCTCATTTTACAGCACTAAGTCCCCATATTCCCTCAATTATCAAATGAGAACAATGATTCAACAACCCAACCATGGAAGTGGAGCAATTGTTTAACAATGATGACATTGTTAATGTGTTCTTGCTCAAAAAACAATGTCTATAAAATCCAAGAGCATGGGTTGAGAGATAGAGCCATCATCATCCATCATTATTTGAATCAATTCATTCATTCATAAAAATCATTTTTAGAGAGCAACTTACATATTGTAAAGAAGAGGGAAAGTAAAATTGGGATTAAGGAGCTTGGAGAATAAGGCTTGGAGCAACATCATTGGAGTCAATCAAGAAAGAAGTCCACTTGAGATTTTGAGAAAAGATAAGTACACCATTTCTAAAACATTTAAATCTTCTTGTATAGCTTATTCTTTTGTCAAAATCATGTGTAACTAAATTCTCAGTGTTTGAATGTAATGAACTCTAGAATGGATATGTGATTATGGTTTGAATGTTTAATATAATCTTCATGTTTTGTGTGATTCACTTAAATTATGATTCATTCATTCGAGTTAATAAATCCAGTATATTGATTTGAATTCTATTCCTCATCAGGTAATCGAGAGATTTATGGTGAGAAAGAACTAATCTAAGTGAAAGGAATTGCATACAATCCAAGATATATGACGATATAAATCTTCCGGATTAGGGTCAAACCTAATATGTGAATTCACAAATCATTATAATGCAATATTGGGGGTATTAACTAGAAATAGATTTCGGTTAATCCACTTGAGATTAGAAGTTTTTCACCTTGAAAGAGGGTTTAACTTAAATTGGGAATTTCTACGGTCCATGAAGCATGAAGTTATGTTAAAAAGGGATGTAATTGCTTAAGGGTTCATGGTTGTATTTATTTGTTTTTAAATCACAAAAATATTCTAGAGGAATTTACATTCGAACACATTTTTTCTTTTGATCACTTATTTTATATCTTCCTTTATTCTGTCACTTAAAAATTGTTGATTAGTTAGATTCCTTTATTTTCTTATTTTTACCAACAATCCTCTAAAAATTGATAGATTAGATAACAAAAAGACGATAATTATTAGTGCTTGTAATTCTCGTGGGAATGACACTCGTTACTCGTTAAACTAAACTATAAACGATATGTGCACTTGCCTAAGGTTTTTAGAATAGTTGTTGAGCCACCAAATTGGTAATGAATTTCAACAAGTAAAGAGAATGAAGAGATAACTACTAAAATAAGAAGTAAAAGGGCTCACCCTAGCCACATCCCTGCAGAGATGGGTCTCAATGTCCTTGAAGGACAAGGACCCCAGACGGGTCTAATCATCGGAGGAGAACACTCCTCTCGTACAACTATATCCCAAACTAACTCTAAAGGATCCCAGAAATATTGGATCCCCTCACGCTGGTTCACTCCAATAGAAAATAATACTCTTGGACCAGTGGTCTCAAAGGAAACATCACAGACTCTGCGCAGTGCCTCTTCCCACCGGAAGGACTAAAAGGGGGCTGAGCGTCTGGTGCGGTCTCAGCATGCTCACCCAACCATCACCTAGGGAACCTCTCACTCTCTAGGGGGCGAGGATGTGAGTCCCTCTCAACATCTCCTCTGGTCGGATCACTCGAGCTCTCCCCAGCAGTGGAAGCTCCCTTGCCTTTCTTCTTCTCATTCTCTTTCTTCTTGAAGGCCATTAACTCCATGATACTAAAACTCTTCTTTTTCGAGAAGAGAACAAAACAAAGCATTAAAAAATAACAAGTACACAAGTAAAGTACATAAACTAAGCAAAGAAGTAAACACTAGGAAGTACCTATGAACTCCTTTAACACTCAAGGGACTCTCAAACAAGCCCTTATCCCCATAAGCTCCCACCATTGTCTTAGCAGCCCAATCGTGAGGAATGTCCCAACCATTATCCCTCAGGAAGAAGAAATCCTCCTTTCAAAGCCCACTGAGAAAAAGAACCATGTAAGGAACATACACTATTGGTGGGGGGAAAAGTAAAATAAAGTCTCCCCAGTAGTTTTCTTGGGGTAGAACAAGGAATGTAACCCCTCGCAATTAGTCAGCAACCCAGCTTACTATAGCATGCTCATAATCCCAAATACAAAAATATTCCTCCAGAATCACTTGGTTGTTGCACGACCTAATAGACTGAAGAATCTTGATGAAAAGTGGATCGGGAGAAATAGAGAACCCAATAGAGAAGATTTACAAATACACCGTGATAAATCCCTCTGGAGAATTAGTGAGTTGATATTCCAGCCCAAATGCCAACATCCGCAAAGCCGTAGGAAACCCCAAGCGCTCCTACAACCTCCTATGATAGAAAGGAGTAACTCTACTAACCAATTTCACTAGCTCCAACACTCTACTACGGAGAGAAGGCCTATGATGGTACTTGGGCAGATAGAACTCCTCCGACGTCTCTCCTTGTACTCCTCGAACTCGTTGGAACTAACTTCCTCGCTCAGATATGTACCCAAAGGAAACTTAACACGTGCACCCCCACTAGAAGCTCCAGAGCTAAAGAGTGAATGCCGAACTCCATAGAGGAGAATGGAGGCGGATCAACATAACTAGAAACTAACTGGCCGGTAACTCTTCGGCCGTAGAATAAAGGTGACAAAAATCTAATATCTGGAAATCAACTAAAAATGAACGAAGAAGAACGAACCAGGGCACGAGAAACCTCCCCCAGGAGTGGCCCAAAAGACTCATGGGCATGCCTTTCAGAGCCCCCTTGGATCTCTCCTTCACTTCTCTCCCACTCATCACTCTACTCTTCCATTTTGTTTCTTATTCCACGCTCAACTCCCCATACAATTTATACTAAATATTCATGTTTAGTGTGAGTTTTGCATGTATTTTAGGGCATATTTATGGCTATAATTGTTTATAAACATGCAATAACTCATATGAAATGGTATATATTCGCTCTTTGTGGAAAAGGTATTACGCTTTGCTCGTTTTGTAGGAATTTAACGATATTTGGAGTGATTTTAACAAATACGAGCTTTGCAACCTAGAATCATCAAGAATCGAGCGATTACACCCAATTGGAAGCCAATTATATTGAGTCTAGAGTCATAGTAATAAGTCGTGTGTCAAAAGAAGCATGGATGATCAAACAACAAGGGGATTTATCTCAAGGAACGTTCAAACGCATCTGGAATTTTCAGCACTGGCAGGGTTTAGTATTTTGGCCATAACTCTCTCTAAACAATTGATATTGAGCTGATTCAAGTGGCTAAGGAAAGCGAAGAGAGAGGGATACAACTCTTATGAAGACCCCATAAGCAAATTCGGAAGTTTGGGTGACGCACGGGCTGGTCGTGCGTGATGCACATGGCCCCGCGCGCCCTTCAAGAAAGACAATTTCTGCGGCACCTAGCAAGACGGGCGTGCGCTAGGTGCACGGCCTGTGCGCTTGTGCGGGAAAACAGAGTTTGACAGATTCTCAACAAGGTTTTGACCCAAACGGAGTACAAATAGAGACGAGGCGGACACAAACGAAACAAAGGATTGGAGAGATTGATCGAGGTTGCAACCACACGCTTGAGGATTGAATATAGATCGAGAGATTATCAACATCCCTGAGTTTACTCATTCCATCGTATGATTTACTTTCGATTAGTTAGATATCAACTTGAATAATTTGTCTATGGATTATTTATTTTCTATCTCTGGCTAAACATCTTCTGATTCGAGTTTGGAATTAGGTTAATGGATAATTTTATTGGATGATTAATTGCAATTGAAGTTTTTGTTTTCCAATCCTATTCGAGTACTTTGTTTTAATTCTTGTTTTATCAAAACGCGTTTGGTTTAACTTGCTTTAATGTATTGATTCATAATCTGAAAGATGAGTTTCAATACTAGATCTGTGAGTACTTGACATGAATATTTGCAAGATTGAGAAGTCTGTGAATATTTGTGAGGATATTTAAATCTTTTGTGCTTTTGGGAGTTGGATATCTCATGTTGAGTAGAGATGCTAGCATTGTTAGGAAATTTATTGTTTAGATTTTGATGAATGCCATGTAAAACTTAGAATAGGAAGTTGGCACCCCATTCTTGTTGTAAAATGCATTGTAATAAATAGGGTGATCAAGCCGAGTTAAGTCCGGCTACGCCCAAACATGCAAGAAGACAACTGGAGAACTAGAAAGAAAACTCCGCCGCAAGACATTGAGTATGGCAAAGAAGAGTAGACGGAACTCTATCAAGAAGAAGCGGTGAGATGCGGTGAGTAGAGTATCGATCAAGTCAACTCAAGAAGAGCCAAGTCTCAAGATGAAGTGAATGAAGAGTCATCCAATGATTGGAAGTCGACTCTAAGTCACCGGGGAAAGCAAAGAAATGCGATCAAGTCGAGATAATCTGAAAAAGATCCGTTGCCGTAAATCAAGAGAATTACTTGAACAAGTAATATCTCCATACTACCTTTCTCGAAGTGCTCAGTCCCGAGGAAGCGTGCAAAAGGAATTAACCAATGGGAAGCACTACACCGTGTCGAACTCTAAAAAGTGGAGAAAAATTCATACGAGGAAATGGCAATTCCAAGGATCGCAACAAGACAAGCTAACGACGCAAGTGACTTTCAAAAATAAGCCTATCTCTTCAACGGGCAAATTTTTGAAAGATCAATATAAAAGGCCGAGGAGTTTATTTGAGAAAAAAAAAAAGGAACTAAGAATGACGGTAACCAAAAACATTCAAGCAATTATTAGAAAATCTAAAATATTCTCAATCCTCAAGCCTACATTACGAAGAACATCAATCCAACACTCACCTGTGAAGGAAAGATAACTTCAATCAGTTGAAGAGGAAAATACTGAAAAATTAAGGGGTCCACACTCCACGAAGGATTGTAGGAAGGTTCGAGTGGTCGAACCAAGTCTTGAGCTTTTGGAGGACTTCGTGATCAAATCCAAAGAGCTTGAGCAAGTGAGTCATAGTAGCAAGGCCCGTTGCGCCTGTGAAGAAGCCGAGTCGGCACGAGAAGCCACGGTGAGTGATCAAGGCGTCTCGCATCGAGTCCCAAAGGATCAAGTCACTTTGTGTGATCAAGACTTGTATCCGGACTGTACTACCACTTTGTACACCGATCAATACCTAGTGGATTCCTCCGGGAGTTGGAGAAGAGAGGAGTAGAAGAATTACCCCATCTTGAACCTCTATAAAAATTTTATTGTGGCATTTACATTTCAAAGATTTTAATTCTGCATCTTAATTGTTTAAATCTGCTGATAAATTTGCTATCCACTTGATAATTTCTAAGTACTAAACCAAGCACTAAATCCTTGCTTAATCAAACTTAAGGGTGTTAAGTCTTCCGCTAAAAACAAACCACAGTTGAGTTAATTTAGACTTAACAGCTGAGTTATTCCATCAACAGCTCAGTTGAGTCTGTTGAGAGACTAACTCTACTGATTATCTAAATCAGCTGTCCACCAAGGACACAGCTGTGTAGTATCAACTCTGAATATTTAAAAGGACTAAATCGAAAATTTGGTAAGGTTTATTCAACCCCCTTCTAAACCTTACACTTACACCCCTTGGGACCTACAAGTGGTATCAGAGCGGTTGGTTCATTGAGCCTTCCGCACCGGTTAGTTCGAACTAGATCTCCAAACTTTTCAAAGTCGCTTTAGCACTTAAACTTTCAAAACTCTTTTTATCATTAAAAGTTATTATCATGGAAGCAAATTTGACACGTATTCCTATGTTCACAATTGAAGAATTTGATGATTGGAAAATTCGTATGCAGGCTCATCTATCAAGAACTGAATGGACAAATGATGACAGAAAACGATACAACCTGGACAATGTAGCCAAGGACATCCTTTACAAAACCTTGGACAAAGCCACGTTCAATAAAGTCAAATCACGCAAAACGGCTAAAGAACTGGGACAAGCTAACATTGATTTGTGAAGGCTCGAGCAAATCAAAGAAAACAAATTATCAAATGGTCGTCAGTAAATTTGAGAACTTCAAAATGATCTCAGGAGAAAACCTGGATCAACCGGATGCTCGATTCACGAAATCACCAATGAGCTATCTCTGCACTTGGAAAGGAATATACACAGAAGGAAATGTGTATGAAGATCCTAAAAAGTCTTCCAGTTGAATGGGAAATGAAGGTCATGGCACTGAGACATTCCATGGACCTATCAAAGAGATCCAATCATGAATTATTCTCGGATCTCAAAGCCTACGAGTTTGAGTGAGAAGAAAAGACCAGAAGAGACATTATACCCAAAACATTTGCTTCTAATTGTTAAAGATGGGAAGAGAGCCGAGGTCAAAGAAGTCATTGATCCGGAAGAAATAGCCCTGATGGTTAAAAGGTTCAACAAGTTCTTCAATAAGAACTACAAGAGAGGAAAGGGTGAATCTTCCGAAGACACACTCCCTCCTCCAAGTCAAAGGAAGATAGGCCAACCAAGAGAACAGTTATCAAAAGGTGAATATCAAAGGTCGACAATCCAAGAATGAAAAAGAGTGATCAAAAGGTTGAATATCTATCTTTGAATGTAGACAACCAGGTCACTATGCCATTGATTGCCCATATCCTCGTAGTCAACAAATACAGGAATGAAGAAGAAAGAAAGGTCTTGAGAGAAAGAAGACAAGAAAAGAAAAAGGCAATGATGGGCTGCAGAGATCGGCTGCTGAGACAAGCTAAGTCAAGAGAGACAGTGATTCAGAGAGCAGTGAAGCCGACTACTCAAGTGACTACGAAGAAGAAGCCCTGATCTGTTTAATGGCCAAGGAACAGGATCAACCTGACCAAGAAGATGAGGTACACTCTAACTCATCAAACTCAGACTCTAGTGATAGTGACTGTGACACACACACTTCATCACCCACTGATCTTTATGATTCATTAGGCAAAATGATGAAAGATTTTGAACACATTAAATCCTCACACACACTATTGAATGAGGAAAACAGCCTACTCAAGAGCCAAAACTCAAAGTTGACTAAGGAGCTGAGTACTCTAAGTCAAATAGCTGATGAGAATGATAATTTAAAGGATGAAAACGCTAAGTTAATAGCAGAAATTGCTGCCATAGAGAAGAGGGAGAATGACCTCAAAAATGTTATTGCCTCATTCACTGAGGCATCTAAATCATTGGATGATCTTATTATGAGTCAAAGAGAATGTGGAGACAAGACAAAGGCTTAGGATTTAATTCTTCCGTGCTATGTCAAACTCAAAAGTGATTTTGGAAAAAGGATCTTCAAGCAATGAAGAGTCAAAAAAAATCCAAAACTCTAAATGTTACACACACATTCACTCCAAAGCACAATTACAAGCAAATTGGCCTTGGTTATAAAGGAAAAGGAAACAGCCCGTTGAGTTGAGTTGCTACTGAAAGGACAAAGTGAGAAGAGATTCAAATGAGTTCTCAAGCAAACTCCAACCAGAAAATACTCTATAAAAGAAATACATATGATGGGAATGGTAGAAAATATCCAAGCCAAGCTGATCGGAATAATGAAAACTATCAGCATAGACTTATGGAATATAAGCCCAAATGGCAAAGGCTTAGAACTCAAAGAAAGGCCATTCCAAAAGTATAAGAGCTTTCATCAAAGACACATATGCACCTAGGCACTACACTCAGAGACACCACAATTACCCAAAGAAGGCGATTGCTAAAACATATACACAGGCATACAGACAAAAGAGACAGCTGTATGAACCTAAAATCCCCAAGCAATTTGCCAAGATTAATTATGATTATGGCACTGATAGATGGTTGGATCATCTTACAACTCTAACCCCTCAGGACCCAGACAAATATGGGTACCTAAAACTTAATTTCCTTGATTACAGGTTCAAGGAACAGCTGAGTGCCAAGGAACCTGGTACATGGATAGCGGCTGTTCCAGACATATGACAGGAAACAAGAAAAATCTGTCAAAATTCAAGGAAGTTAAAGGAGCAAAAGTCATATTTGGTGGAAATGAAGCTCCAGGTGAAATAAGAGGCATTGGATCTATCAAAAGGAACGAATTAGAAATCTCAGATGTTGCATATGTTGAAGGACTCAACTTCAACTTGTTAAGCATCAGCCAACTCTGTGACAAGGGTAATAATGTTGGATTTAACATGGGTATATGCCAAATCAAGGATACTGAAACGAATGAAGTTGTGTTGCAAGGATGCAGACAAAAGAACATGTATGTAGTAGATTGGTCAACCGCTACACACATCACTTGTCTATTAGCAAAGAGCACCTGTTGAATCAAGTTGGTCGTGGCACAAAAAGCCGAGTCACCTAAACTTCAAACGATTAACAAGCTTGCACGAAGTAATCTTGTGGAAGGACTTCGGACTCGAGATACAAGAAGGAGAGTATATGTGATGCATGTCGAAAGGAAAGCAAATCAAATCTTCATTCAAAGAAAAGACATGTCCATCTTCAACAAGAGTATTGCATCTGCTACATATGGATCTATTTGGCCCAAGTGGAACCGGCCAAAGATAAGTGGAAACAAATACACCTTGGTGGTAGTAGATGACTACTCAAGATATACATGGACAATATTCATGTGCAAGAAGAAAGAAACTCTACGTAAAACTACCACGGTGATGAAGAGGATTCAAAATGAGAAGAGTCAAACCATTATCAAAATAAGATCGACGGAGGAACCGAGTTTGTCAATGGAATAATAACTCGATTGTATTGAAAATGGTATTGGTCATGAACTATCAAGACAACAAGGACTCCACGTGAGAATGGAGTTGCGAGAAAGAAGGAACATAACTCTCAAAGAAGAAAAGCAAGGACCATGTTAGTCAAGCGGGGTTACCAAAAAGATTTTGGGTCAAGCAATTAACACAAACGACTTGCTACACTCAAAAAAGATGTATGATAAAATTAACCGACAAAGACTCCTATGAGATTTGGACTGGAAGAAAACCAAATGTTGCATATTTTAGAATATTTGGATGCAAATGCTTCATCCACAACAATGGCAAGGACAATCTAAAGGCTTTCGATGCTAAAGTTGATGAAGGTATCTTCTTGGGATACTCGGTGAAAGCAAAGCCTACAGAGCACTCAACAAAAGGACTATGGTTGCGAGAAGAATCCATTCATGTGGTATTAAATGAGCCAAATGTAAATGGAGAAGACATTGAAGAGTCGGTGACAATTTGAATCATCCAACCATACTGAGAAGAGTCCTATCTTCAAGCCAATTTGGAATTATAAACTCGAGAAGAAGATGAGATAGTGAATCTCAAAAACAGTGGAAAATTTGCGGCTAAGTGATTACGAGAGAGCTGAACACAAAGAACACAAAGTGCAAGACGATCGAATCCAGCTAACTTACTCCAACTGATGTAAGATGGCCGAGAGACCATCCACGAGAACTTGTCATTGGAGATATAAGAGAAGGTGTCAAAACGAGATCGAACTCAACAAGAAGCTATGTTCACATGCTTTATCTCGCAAATAGAGCCCAAAGATGTGTTACAAGCATTGGACGACACACATTGGATTCAAGCTATGCAAGAAGAATCAATCGTTTGAAAGAAATAAAGTATGGGAATTAGTTCAAAGACCACATATCAAAATGTTATTGGTACTAAATGGGTGTTCGAAACAAGATGAACGAGGAAGGTTCGTGGTAAGAAACAAAGCAAGACTAGTAGCCAAAGGATATTGCCAAGAAGAAGGAATAGATTTTGATGAAACATTTGCTCTCGTAGCAAGATTGGAAGCTATAAGGATGTTTCTTGCATATGCGACTCACAAGAATTTCATTGTATATCAAATGGATGTAAAAAGTGCATTCCTAAGTGGTTTATTGGAAGAAGAAGTGTATGTTGAACAACCTCCAGGATTTGAGAGAGAAGACTCTTGGAGATAAGGTATACAAACTCAAGAAAGCCTTGTATGGATTGAAACATGCACCCGAGCATGGTATGATACCTTGTCACAATTCCTAATCGAAAATGGATTCACAAAAGGAAAAGTAGATAGAACACTTTTCAGAATTCAAGACAAAAAGAGTATACTACTTGTTCAAATATATGTGGATGACATCATTTTTGGATCCACAAACAAAGAGTCTGTGTGAAAATTTTTCAAACCTCATGCAAAGTAAATTTGAAATGAGCATGATGGGAGAGCGACATTCTTCCTTGGACTCCAAGTGAAACAATCGAAGGATGGAACGTTTATAAGTCAAACAAAATACACCGAGACTTAATGAAGAAATTTGGTATGGAGGAGAAGTCTTCTCGTGAAAATACCAATGAATACATCGGTCAAAATGGACATGGATGCGGATGGCAAGCTGTAGATCAAACAAGATCTGAGCACTTATTGGATCATTGCTCTATCTTACAAAGAAGCAGGCGGACATCACCTTTGTTGTAGGTGTATGTGCAAGATTTCAATCTGCTCCAAAAGAGAGCCATATGACAAGAAAGCTAAGAGAATATCGAGATACTTGAAAGGAAGCCAAGAAGTTGGCTTATGGTATCCAAAGGAAGGTGGATTCAAGCTAATTGGCTATTCGGACTCACTATCTATTGGATGCGAGAGTTGACAGGAAGAGCACCTCAGGCACATGTCAAATGCTAGGAAACAGTGATTTCTGGTTTAGCAAGAAGCAAAATTCAATTGCCACCTCTGGTGAAGCGAGAATACATAGTCTGCGGGCGTTGTTGTGCCCAAGTCCTATGGATGAGACAAGTGAGAGACTATGAAGTTGAAGAAAAAGAGATTCCAATCATGTGTGATAACACAAGTGCAATTGCAATCACTCAAAATCTGTGTTGCACTCAAGAACAAAGCATATCGATGTCGATATCACTTCATAAGAGATCATGTTGGAAAGAAGGACATCATCGTGGAATATATCTCAACCGATAAACAATTGGTGACATCTTTACAAAACCGTTATGTGAGTCGAGATTTGAAGAACTCAAGCATGAGTTGGGGTTAATTGAGTGAGTTAACATTGAGAAGACTCAAAGAAAAGAAAAGGAAAGGAAAAGAAAAGGGAAAAGAGTCTGAACTCACAAATCGCCTAAGTACATCACATTGTATTGGAAAGACACTATACTAAATCGATTGTTAGTGAGTCACTAAGAGAACTGTGAGAAGAGGAGTTAAATCGCCTAAAGGATAAGTTTGAGTCATTTATGAGCAAAGTGACAAAAACGCAAATCGTTTTACTAAGCGGGAATGTTTTTAAGAATGACGTCAAAGATAATGATGATGTGTACTGACATAAAGCCGCACACCAAGCTTATGATTGATATAAATGTTGCCGCATTAAATACGAGACATTAAATGCTAAATAGGCGTGCAAAATCTAAGCCGTTGATTTCGATCACATTTCAAAAACCACCGCACGCCCTTTCATAAACCATACTTAAACCATTTTCGCCCGCTTTCTCTCACACACTATCAAAACTGTTCATCTCTCTCTCTCTCGGAAGCAAAAATTCTCTCAAAAACCCTATCTATCTTCAAATCAATCCCGAAGTTTTCTTCGATAAAATCCTGAAAAATGGCACCAACTTATGATTTTATCAAGTTAGGAAAGCAAATCCACATCGGGTCTACCGTGGATTTCGAGGTCATGGTCAAACAGGGGTCCAATGACGCCCTCATAAAGAAAATAGCTGAAAAACTCCAAACGACCGGGCTGAAATCGTTTCTAACGATGGAATTTTCGATGACCTATGTGGAGGAGGTCGCACAATTCTATGTGAATGCTGAGATTCACGATGAAGGAATAAAGTCATCTGTTCACGGAAAGGAGTTCACCATCTCTGCCAAGGATTTGGCTGAACACTACTTATTACCAACGGAAGGAGCATCAGAAATTAACTAAGCTGATGTAAACTTGACTGCTTCTTGGAAGGAAATAGCCAAGCCCGACTATCTTTGATAAAATAGTTTACACAAACAAATAAGAGGTCTATTGCTGAAGGAGGACTATCACAAGTGTTGGACATAGTTGCCAAATGTATTGACATCAAATTTGGCGCTTTGACCAACCAATCACAAAGCAAAGTTGATCGTAATGGCCGCGATCATTGAAGAAAGGAAATTAAACTGGGCGAGTTTGTTTGTCTAAAGCAGACTATGCCAAAATGTAGGGAACAAATCCTTCAAGGAAGATGGCACATTTGGAGGATCCCAGGATATGGCCGGGTGATTGGCCGGATGATGGAGGTGAAAGGAGTCCTCTTAGACATGGAAAGGCGTTCCATGTTAACAAAAGAATGTTCAGATCAAACCTCTGGCGCTGTAAGAGAGCCTACGCCAAGAGAGCGACACGAGTGAGGGGAATCGGTGACCCTGAAGATACAACTGTTTCCTCTCCACTAAAGAAGAAAGTCGCCCACAAGTGCTAAGAAAGATTGCTTTCTCCGCAAAGAAAGAAAGTCAAACTCGCTCCCGCCTGCAGCCTAAGTCACCGCCCCGCAGCTCGTGTCTCTGCCCCAGTTAGCGGTCGAGAAGGAC
The DNA here is from genome assembly GCA_016081115.2 of Rehmannia glutinosa. Taxonomy (NCBI): domain Eukaryota; kingdom Viridiplantae; phylum Streptophyta; class Magnoliopsida; order Lamiales; family Orobanchaceae; genus Rehmannia; species Rehmannia glutinosa. The sequence goes on from CM071925.1 coordinate 25,077,959, forward strand.
TCTCAAATACCTTTCTCCGATCGTCAAAAGGAGGAGAACGATAAGCCAAGACGGCCGGCTCCTCGGAAGATAACACAGCACGCCCCGCCGCCCAAAACTCGTAAGAAACCGTCTCGAACCGTAAATCCCTCCGGTACAAACTAGAGACGAAGAAGAATCATCAAGCACTCCGAGCTTGAGAAACCGGCTGAGTCGACCACTCCTGTGGAGCGGCATCGAGACTGCTAGAGAAGTAGAGTCTCCGGATGTAATTGATGAAAGAGCCAAGTCTCTTTGAAGGCGATCGCCAGAGGCCAAGCGAAGAAATAGTAGTCCGCGCAGTGAGACACAAGACGAAGGCGATAGACTGATAGTGATGTGATGATCCTATCCCACCTTACCCGGACATCCAAAATCGTCTGCGTGAGTGGAGGAAATGGAAATTAAGTAAATCAAGGAACAGTTCCAACGGCCCGAGTTTATAGAAGAAGAAGAGGAAGCGTTAAACTTCCTTCGACTAACCACTTTGTGATCCCAAAGATGGATGAAGACAACTACGGATATCCTGCGGATCCTCAAGGACAAGGAGAAGGAAAGACAAGCGAGAGGAAGCCGAGGCACGTGAGAAGGCCAAAGATCATCGCCCTATCTCGGCACCACGAACACACACATTCTCTCCTTGATGTCTTCTCGACGGTGATGAGGATCCGAACTCTTCGCGCCACAAGAGAGTTGCAAATGCAGCAAGCATTGCACGAATCGAGAATCCTTCACGAGCAAAGATTGATGGAGGGACCAGGAGAGTCCTCGAACACACGGTGGAAATTGATCCAATGGGAGTGGTTCAAGCAAATCGCCACGCGTTGTTCTGCCACCACTTCTCCACTCACTCGGAAGAAGGCAATAAGGGAATTGGCGATGAAACCGGGATAGTGGGGACCCCGGTCGAGCCAACCCCTATTGAAGGTGTCTTACCCCGCCCCAATGGCTGAACACTCAATAGAAACAATGAGTCCGGAGACGAGTGACCCCGTTCAAGTCACTCAACCGGGTGCGCCACCGAGGGGGAAACTCCTCCTCCACCGCAGCAAGGTCGGAGAATCTGCAGATGACTCCACAACGAATCAAGGAGGCGAAGTGGAGAAAGTACAACCACCAAACGAACAAAGAAATTGCCATCAACGAAGCTCGGGAGTTGAGACTATCTCGGTGAGGTGTCAATCGCTTTGAAGGCTAATGACGCGCGATGCGATCGAGGCACACGGGAAGGAATGTACCGGGAGTTAACACTGCAGGCGATGAAAGTGCAATCCATGGGGTTGAGACTCCAATGGATGCCACCACCAGAAGACCCTAAGACAGTGACACTTTGTCGAAAGGAGGTCAATGCCTCACTGCGAGTTGAGACTGTAGGAGGAAATGAAGGCCACGGGAGGTTGAGACTTCCGGGGTAAAGAAGTCAAGTAGAGAACATCCCTCCGCTATCATTGATCCATCCGAGAAGGAGATAAGCGCTTCATGATTCCCAAGATAATCTGATGTAACTTTTCTCGGGATCGAAAGGCGACGGAAGAAAGTTCGAGTCATCCCCGTGATGATCCAAAAGATTGGTGCGGATGTTCCCAAGACGAGCAAGTCGATCTCAAGACTACTCGTCAAACCTTTAATTTTGATGATGCGCCACCAATGGAAATCTCATCATCGTCCGATGACGCTTCGATAAGGCCGAGGACCACCCACTCAATTGGAGAAACTATTTGAGACCAACGCTGTTGAGACAAATTGAGGCTCAAGCAAAGTCGGGTCCACTTCACAAAAGACCCCAGTGAAACAGAGTCCACCGCGGTTTCCCAGTCGCGGCGAGGTTCGACTCCAAAAGGAACTTCCGTGCACCGCTCATCATTGAACAAATTCGTTTGCGGTGATGAATCCTTTATAGAATCTTTTCCTTTTTCCCTCGGGAGGTACCCGACCTCCATGAAGAGTCGAGAACGAACGAGCACGCTACCATAGACCAGCTCCTGTCATTTTCGTCAGTACCATCGTTCGGTGACTATGACTTTGACGCTGCGTGGCCATCGATGCAACGGAAGAATGGTGAAGTTCGCGAAGTGTTCAAGGCATTATTTTGAGTTGAACGAATGGAGAGGCACCAGGCCTCTATGGACGTGCGGATGGACAATGAGAGATGCAAATCTTCTGCCGACTTGAGAGGCATCACGGTGAGGATCGGGAATGGTGGCAACAACAAGCAAACAATGCGTGTGGAACAAGTTAGATACTTGAGGACATTGTTCAACAAGTCTTTGTATGGAGAGCCGAGAATGCCGATGCAAAAACGAAGTTGAGAGAACACATTGAGCACATGCATGAAGCTCACACTTTGCCGAGATAAAAGGCTTTGCATGAGCAAAATAAGAGCGATCTTGACGTCTGGAAGCAAATATGGATGAGAAAATTCAGCCTTCTCATGGCTGAAATGAAGCTAATCTCAGAGAGTCCAACGCTACTCGATCCGAATTTCGTCGCATACTCCGCAGAGACTCGAGACAAAACTCAACTATCGCCAGCTTGACTTCCCTTGCAAGTCTTTCAGGCGTTCCTCTCCCTTTGATGATGCCAAAAAGGGGGAAGACGAATACCTAAAAGGCGAAGGAGGGATCCGAAGTTGAGAAGGAGGGAGCGGTGCGAAGGGAAAGTCACCGGTGAGGAAGTGTTGAAACAAAAGAAAGGAAAGCTTGTTGAGGGGGAAGGATCGACGGATGTGACTTGATGATTGCACAAACCCCCAACAAGGTCTTGTCACGGTGACATTATCAGCAAACTCCCGTGACTCGCCACTCCAACACTCTGCTATATCTATGGCCGAAAAGAGAAAAACAATTGAAGCGGGGATGAAGGAAGTGGAAGGAAGAATGGATGCCCGAGTTATGAACATCTTGAAAGAACATGGAGGCATTCCAAAGAGAGCGAGAGACACTTATGCCATCTCGGATGTCGGGACGAGCCACGATCAGTTGATGAATTTAAAACGCTTGCATCCGAAGGATACTTTGCAAATATGTTTATGGCTCAAGCTTGGGACTTGTCTTGGGAAAAGGGTCTCACGTTATGTGAAGAAGGCGACAGCAAAGCAGACTACAGCGGATCGCTCACTGGTCACTCCGTGGTCACTCAATTTGGAAAGAAGAATACCCCGAGTACAATACACGCCTGCAGGTAGAGGAAAAAGTAGTGGTGGAGGAAGAGGTTTCATACCTAGGCCTCTCGCGAAAAATATTGAGTACATAGATCCAGGTAAGAAAGGAGGAGGGATCTTGGGCGGCACTTGACTAAATAGCAAATTTGCAAGTGGCTAAAAGTAATCTTGAGTATGCGAAAAGAATAGAAGAAGAAAACAAGAGACAAACTCAGCTATGGGAGGAAAGACAAGAGAGATTAAGAAGAGATGAAGCTGCCAGGAAGGCATATGAAAAGAAGAAGAAGGCGGTGACGATGAGAAAAAGAGAAGAAGAGCCAGAAGATGCTGAACAAGATGAAAGAAGGAGACAGCGAAGAAGATGAAGTGTAGTTGTCCACCCCTTCATGTATTTTATCATGTAAATACATACTATGTAAGTCTTCTGTAATAAAGCTATAAATTCTTTATTTTTTTGTGTAGACAAATGTTTGCTCTGATACACTTTGTAAACAGTTGTGTAAAAGAACAAGAATGTCATGATCAATAAAAGGATTGATTCTACGCATACATTCTATGTAAATACACTATCTGTATGTATCTTTGCTATTTGCATTTTTGAATGATTTAAGTTTTGGCATCATCAAAAAGGGGGAAATTGTTAGGAAATTTATTGTTTAGATTTTGATGAATGCCATGTAAAACTTAGAATAGGAAGTTGGCACCCCATTCTTGTTGTAAAATGCATTGTAATAAATAGGGGTGATCAAGTGAGTTAAGTCGGCCTACGCCCAAACATGCAAGAAGACAAGCGGAGAACTAGAAGGAAGACTCATTGCAAGAGCAGTGAGTATGGCAAAGAAGAGTAGCGGGGAACTCTCTTGAAGAAGCGGTGAGATGCGGTGAGTAGAGTATCAGTCAAGTCAACTCAAGAAGAGCAAGTCTCAAGATGAAGTGATGAAGAGTCATCCAATGATTGGAAGCGACTCTAAGTCACCAGGGGAAAGCAAAGAAATGCGATCAAGTCGAGATAATCGAAAAAGATTCGTTTACGAGAAATCAAGAGAATTACTTAAACAAGTAATATCTCCATACTACCTTTCTCGAAGTGTTCAGTCCCAGAAGCGTGCAAAAGGAATTAACCAATGGGAAGCACTACACCGTGTCAGAACTCTAAAAAGCTGGAGAACAATTCATACGAGGAAATGGCAATTCCAAGGACTGCAACAAGACAATCCAACGACTGCAAGTGAATTTCAAAAATAAGCCTATCTCTTCAACGGGCAAATTTTTGAAAGATCAATATAAAAGGCTGAGGAGTTTATTTGAGAAAAAAAAAGGAACTAAGAACGGACCAGAACCAAAAACGTTCAAGCAATTATTAGAAAATCTGAAATATTCTCAATCCTCAAGCCTACATTACGAAGAACATCAATCCAACACTCACCTGTGAAGGAAAGATAACTTCAATCAGTTGAAGAGGAAAATACTGAAAAATTAAGGGGTCCACACTCCACGAAGGATTGTAGGAAGGTTCAGGGTCGAACCAAGTCTTGAGCTTTTGGAGGGCTTCGTGATCAAATCCAAAGAGCTTGAGCAAGTGAGCTGTAGTAGCAAAGGCACTGCCTGTGAAGAAGAAGGCGAGTCGCACGAGAAGCCGGTGAGTGATCAAGGCGTCTCAGTTGAGTCCCAAAGGATCAAGTCGACTTTGTGATCAAGACTTGTATCCGGGACATTACCACTTTGTACATCGATCAATACCTAGTGGATTCCTCCGGGAGTTGGAGAAGAGAGGAGTAGAAGAATTACCCCATCTTCGAACCTCTATAAAAATTTTATTGTGGCATTTACATTTCAAACATTTTAATTCCTGCATCTTAATTGTTTAAATCTATTTGATAAATTTGCTATCCACTTGATAATTTCTAAGTACTAAACCAAGCACTAAATCCTTGCTTAATCAAACTTAAGGGTGTTAAGTCTTCCTGAAAACAAACCACGAGTTGAGTTAATTTAGACTTAACTAATGGTTGAGTTATTCCATCAACAGCTCGGTTGAGTCATTTGAGAGACTAACTCTCGATTATCTAAATCAGTTTGTCCACCAAGGACACAACTGTAGTATCAACTCGAATATTTAAAAGGACTAAATCGAAAATTTGGTAAGGTTTATTCAACCCCCCCCTTTTAAACCTTACACTTACACCCCTTGGGACCTACAAGCATAGATATTCCAATCAACGTTTTTACATACATCTCGAGAGAGAGGGTAAAATACTTTTGTGGTTGTCTTATAGGGAAGAATAATAATAACTTTGGTTGTGATTAATATGATGATAAAAGGGGATATTAACTGAAACCATAACCCAGGAAACCATAACTCTTTACTTTGTCTTTTTAGGATAAATTCTTGTCTTGTATTAATAAACCAATCCATCAAATTTCGATCGCCTGGATAACAATAAGGCTATTACAATCCCAGTACTTAGTACAATAATTTATTAGTCCCTGTGGATTCGACCTTGCTAACCATATTCTATAAACTGCACCATACACTTGCGGTGAAGCTAAAACATAAGGCGAACAAGTTTTTGGTGCCGTTGCCGGGGACTAATCAAATTTTTAGTACTAATATTGCGATAAATAGAATTATTTTTAATTTAGACATTTTTTTCTTTCTTTTAATTTTATTTAATTCCACTCATACATTATTTGATTTGTTTCTTTGAGTTGGTTCAGGTAGTGCACGAACACCCGCTCTGATGGAGGAAAGCAATTATTTCAGTAACTGGAATTTCTACAATTACTTGAATAATCCTACTCCTACGTACTATTATCCGGAGGCAAAGCCATCTATGGAGGACGTCCTCACCGCATTTATGAATGAAACAAGGAATCAGTTCAACAAATATGAGGCTAAGCTGGACAAAATTGAGGCACATGTCGCACAATTGGCTAACACTCTAGGCACACAATTGGAAAATCTTGGAACCCAGATTAGCCAATTAGCCACGATCGTTGGTGGACAACATCAAAAGGGCCAGTTTCTGAGCAACACTGAAGTCAACCCAAAGGAACACCATAGTGCCATTCATCTAAGGAGTGATACCAAACACGAGGAGTCGAAGATCCTGGAAAAAGCAAGAAAATTCGGGACCAAACAGTCCTCAACACGTGTGTGGTACCGAAAAAAAGCAAAAATAGGACAAGGAACACATGAACCATGCGTGTACGCCCGGGCAGCGCGTGCGAGATGCCATAAGAAAACTATTCCAGAATGAGACAAGCACAAACTATGCGTACGCACACGGACAACATGCACGTAACTCAAATCAAAAAGTTCCAACACCAGGACTCCAATCCTTGCTTGGAAATCCCAAGTGTGCAATATTGGGTGCAAACAATGCAAATTTGGCACTTGACCATGACCCAAAGCAGCTAATATATGCATTCAAAGGAGGCACAAATTCATGAGAGTTACAGGAGTCAAGCTATAGACGTTAAATGAAGCGCTTGTTGGGAGGCAACCCAATGGTTTGTTGTATTAATTTTCGTTTTTCCCTTTATTAGTTAGGATTTATTTGCTTTTCTTTAAAAAAAATTGGAAAAAGGACCGTCGTAGGGACGCACGGCCCGTGCGTCAGTTCGCTAAAGCATTATTAGGTCACGAATTCAGGTATGCATTCCCAATCCACACTTTTCTTTGAAATTCTATCTTTTCTTCTATGCAATATAATTCCATTCATGTTTGGGGGGAGAGGTAGTTATTTTGATTGAAGGGTGTGGTGAAAAAAAAATTTGCATTCATATAATTGCATTTAGAGCATATAGGTTGCATTGCATTAGATGCTTAATTTTAGCATGTTTATTGCTTTAGCACGTTTACTGCTTTCTTAGGTTTTTAGGGAGTGAGTTGACCGCTATTGTGTCTTGTTGTGATCTTGGGAGCATTCATTGAATAGTTTGTGTTGTTTTGAATTGGGTGTTGAGCGTGAGTTGATCGGGTTGAGAATAGATGATATGGAGCATGTGAATATTGAAATCATGGTTGATATACTTTGAATTACGCAATTGCAAGCCTGTGAGCTTTTTGAGCATTTACTGCTTTCATTAAATGCAGTCTTGTTTGTTGATTGAGGGTGTCATTCATGTTGATATGAATTCTAGAACTTGGTCTGGTATCTCTGTTGAAGTCACATGTTGTATGCGATTTATGAAAATGATTTAAGGCCATTTTTGTTAAGTCTTTCAAGCCTTTTGCTACCTAATGACATTGAATTTCCCTAGTTAGCCAATTTGAGCATGTTGCCTAATTTTTTATTCAAGCCTTAACTTGATATATCTATTACCCTAGACTAGACCGTGTAACATTGAGTTAGGGGATTGAATAATGTTGAATGAGATGTTGTCAAGAATTTAGATAATTGTGATAGTGTTGGTTGAGGGGAATAAAAGAAGAAAGAAAAGGAGGAAAAAGAAGGATGAATACTCATGAAGAAGAAGTAAAAAATATATATATATTGAAAAAGAAATCGACTTTATTAATGAGTTGCTTTGAATGAACTTGTCGGCTGGGATTTGTGATGTGAGGCGAAAGAAAGAAAAAAAAAGGGGGAGAAAGAAAATACGAAAAGCTGATAAGAACGAGAGGTGATTGGGGTAGCATATTGGGTTTACATGAGAATAATTGAATGAAAGATGTGCTTACCAGTCTATATGCTTGAGTTTGAGTCACTTTATCCATATTTCCCTATCCTAACCAAAGAGCCTTCATTACAACCAAAAGAAAAGTCCTTTTTGATTTATGAATTGTATACATTCGAGTGGCGGAGATGTGAGACAATTTGCAAGCCTATGGTAATTCTTCAACATTGTTATGATTTGAGCGAAAACACGTCCCTTATTATTCTTGATTGGAGAGTATACACTTGATCCGTGAGAGTCGTGATTCGAAACATTTGCCATGGTTTTAATTGACATGTGTTCTGTGTTATATATTTGAAGCTTGGTTGATTTGTTTCTTGATGTATATGGATGAATGACATGAATTGTGATGTGTTGTTCTTGATTTGCTTTTCATTCCTCCCATTTGTGTTTTATCTTATTTATAAAGCGTTGACCGGGACTGTCAATAGTTTAAGTTTAGGGGTTTGTTTAGTGTGAGTTTTGCATGTATTTTTGGGCATATATATGGCTATAATTGTTATAAACATGCAATAACTCATATGAAATGGTATATATTCGCTCTTTGTGGAAAATGTATTACGTTTTGCTTGTTTTGTAGGAATTTAACGATATTTGGAGTGATTTTGTGACAAATACAAGCTTTGCGACCTAGAATCATCAAGAATCGAGCAATTACACCCAATTGGAAGCCAATTATATTGAGTCTAGAGTCATAGTAATGAGTCGTGTGTCAAAAGAAGCATAGATGATCAAACAACAAGGGGATTTATCTCAAGGAACGTCCAAACGCGTCTGGAATTTCCAGCACTGGCAGGGTTTAGTATTTTGGCCATAACGCTCTCTACAAAATTGATATTGAGTTGATTCAAGTGGATACGAAAAGCTAAGAGATAGGGCTACAACTCTTATGAAGACCCCAGAAGTAAATTAGGACGTTTGGCTGACGCACGGGCTGGTCGTGCGTGATGCGCACGACTCGTGCGCCCTTCAGCAAAAGACAATTTCCTGCGGCACCTAGCACGGGTTAGGAATGCGCTAGGCGCACAGCCCGTGCGTCTGTGCAGGAAAACAGAGTTTGACAGATTCTCAACTTGGTTTTGACCCAAACGGAGTACAAATAGAGACGAGGCGGCCACAAACAAAACAAAACACTGACTTTTGCCCTAGAACACAGATAAAAGAGCAACTTTCTATCGAAGGATTGGAGAGATTGATCGAGGTTGCAACCACACGCTTGAGGATTGAAGATAGATCGAGAGATCATCAACATCCCTGAGTTTACTCATTCCATCGTATCATTTACTTTCGATTAGTTAGATATGAACTTGAATAATTTGTCTATGGATTATTTATTTTCTATGTCTGGCAAAACATCTTGTAATTCCCGGGTATGGGATTAGGTTAATGGATACTTTTATTGGATGATTAATTGTAATTGAAGTTATTTTTTTCCAACCCATATTCGTGTACTTTGTTTTAATTCTTGTTTTATCAAAACGTGTTTGGTTTAACTTGCTTTGGTGTATTGATTCATAATTCGAAAGATGAGTTTCAATACTAGATCTGTGAGTAACTAGCAGATAATGGCGAGCAAGGTCGTATTCCTCAGGGATTGAATATGAAACACTTATGCTATAATAAATATCACATTCTAATTTTATTGAAGCGACCGAAAAATCACAAATTTGTTTATTATCTATTCTAATCCTAAATTAACAAGTAAAAATAAAATATTTAAATTTTTAAGAATCCGAACTCCACAAGTTCTTTTCAACAAATACGAGAGCAACCTTAGGCACATAATCTCGACATGCTTCTTCAATACTAAATCCAATTAATATTTATCAAAATCAGTTTATATATTTCTATGAGTTTAATTCCTAAATAAGTTTATTCCCGCTCCCGGGTGGCACACAAACAATTGATTAATAACAAATGTAGATCTCTGGATACATCATAATTATTATTAACTACTCCCCAGAAACGGTTGTAGGTCTCCCGACACGTTACACATATTTATGTCTGAATCCGATTTTCATTTGTTTGAACTCGTCTCCCAGATTATGGACTAACAAATATGAAATCCAAATTATTGGCCAAATAAACTACAAGAATTAAGCATTTTAATTCATATAATAGAACACATAAATTAATAAAGAAAATAATCAATATAGATTTAACATGAATCCACAATTTTGATTATGCCTTAGGATCAGAATGATTAGCCCAACATATTTGATAACAAATTCATACAAAGTTGAAATCAAATAGTTTGACATCGATTAAGTACAAAAAAGAAATCTAAACTAAGAAAGAGAAAACCCTTTTTGTCAGAATGTATTCACCTTCCAAGCATTCGAACCCTTGTGCTTCCGTAGATGCGAAAGGCATTATGGTGTACTTCGTAGATTTGTCCTCCTCTCTTAGAAGACTGTTGATCTGTATGATACTAGTGTATATTGTGTTGTTAGATGATAGGAGATGTACTAAAGTCGTGAAGGCCTTGGTCACTTTAATTAATTGTTTTGAGAGATCACTTGTAGATTTCTGATTAAAAAAGAAATCAAAAATCAACTAACAGGCAAATTGCACGGCCGTGTGCAGATCACACTGTCCAGTCGTGTAAAGTGTTTCAGTCTCTATTTTTGCTCCGAGCAAATCACACGATAGTGTGATTTTCACACGGTTGGGTCGTGGGATGTGTCTCTGAAATTCTTCTCTCGAACAAGTCGCACGAACATGTAAAAACACACAGAAGTAGTTTCACACAATCGTGTGAATCTACACGGTCAGACTTTGTGACTTATTTTTCTCCATTTTCTTTGCGTAATCAATCATCTTTTCGTATTTTTTAATCTTGTTCGGGCCTTCTAACTGATATCTTTTCATTTTAGCTCTGTTTCCTGTAAAAAGTTACAAGAATACGCAATATCATGTCTTTCTAAGGAAACCAAGTAAAATACACTAAATATGCGTGCAAATGCATCAAATATATATCAAATTAAGCCCCTAAATCCACGTATATTTTACACGTATCAAAATCCCCCAAACTTAAACCATTGCTCGTCCTCAAGCAAACAAAAAATATAATCATATGGGGTAGAAAGAACACACAAGAAAACTATAAACACTTAATTTCATTCAAATCCATATTCAAGAAAACATGTAATTCACTATCAAGAAGTCATCAATCAAACGTTCGGCACAGTCAATGCTCATCTGAGTACTTGATGTCGCGACTCACAATAATAGTAGTGTATCACTCAACTCTCCAATTAAATGGGACGTGTATACGTTCAAAACAATTCAATGAATGTAGAACTACCATAGGCTTACAAATCGTCTAACATCTCTACCACTTAAGTGTACACAATTTAAGACTCAAAAAAGACTTTTCATTTGGTTGTAATGTAGGCTCCTTTGCAAGGGTAGGAAATTTTGGATTAAGTGACTTGACTTGAGCAAATATAATTTTAATACACAAACTTCAACTCACCAACCCAAATTCATCATAAATCTTATTTTTTCAAGTTATTTTCTTTTTCATCTCATACTCCACCCTTTTCTTCTTTTTCATTCTTAGGCCTTTTTGCCTTCGTTTCTTTCTTTTACCTTAAGCTCTCAATTTATTCAAAATTTCCAGAATTTCTCTTTTCTTTCTTTTTCTTGCTCGATTTTTTTCTTTTCTTTTTCAGAAATTTTCTTTTTTTTTAGCTTCATTATTCTTTTGTTTATCCAATCATTGCTCATCCCTCTTTCTTTTTCCATCATTTTTTCTCAACATTTCACCACATATTCCCCAAACTATTCATCTTCTATATGCTCAAGTTTTAGGAATAAAAATTATTTTTAAGTTCAAACGTTGAAAATGTGACTAACAATAAAAAGTTGAGGCGCTAAAAGTAGCTAACTAGTGAATCATGAGTTCATATGTAGGCTTTTTAGGCTAAGTAGGCTTAAATAAAGATTGCCTTAAATTATATTCAAAAATTGCACACACACATGGCTTCAATATAGATACCAATGCAAATTCTAGAGTTCTAACAATCATGAATGTTACACTCAAGAAAATGACATAAGGCTGCATAATATAAAAGCAGTTATACATACAAAAGCTCACAGGCTTATTTTTCACAACATGCTCAAATACCCAATTTTCTCAATCAATGCCAAACAAGCAAAAGACATCTTCTCAATAATTCATCACACAATTCACATATTTCATCTCATGAAACTAAATGCTCATAGTAAAATCATGCGAAAACTTTTTGTACTTTTTAAATTATAATCCTAACTCATACAAAAGCAATAAATATGCTAAAGTATAAACATGCTAAAACAAAAATAAACTAAAAAATTGAAAAAAAAATTAAAAACTTTTATGCAAATTTTATATGCTCTACATGCAATTCGAAATGCATTGCAAAAATTTAGCTGTACTTATTTACGCATTCTTAATAACCCCCCAAACTTAAATGATATTTCATCCCGAACATATGAGGAAATTTATCAAAAGAAATAGGAATGCATAAAAAGTACTTACGAACTCACTATGGTGGTGGATTGAATATCAGATTGCCTCCCAACAAGCGCTAAGTTTTACGTCCTTAGCGAGACTCTTGATTGTCTTATAGCTCAATCAAGTCGATAGTCGAAATTTCTTGCTGCATTTCTTGCTCATAATAATGTTTAACTCTTTGCCCATTTACTATGAAGGCCCTGCTAGTCCAAGTGGCTACGATAATCTAGAGGGCGGTGAATAGATTATGCCGATTTTTCGCAAATCGCCCTCTTTTTCGAATGAACAAGTAATAGACAAGAATGTAAATGCGGAAATTAAACAACACTCGATGATTTATAGTAGTTCAACCCACCTAGAGCCTAATCTACTACCACCCCGGTATATCCGAAGTGGATTTCAAAAAGAAAAAAAGATTTTATTAATTACCACAATTAATACAACACCACCTTTGAAGATTATCACAATCTTCTTACAACACCTTCAAGGAGATTACCACAATCTTCCCTCAACACCTATGAAGAGTACCACACTCTTCAACACCTAAGATCACCCAAGTGTGTTCTTACCACAAGAACACTAACAAGGATATCTTGTTTTGGATGATAGAAAAATTCAAGATTACAACTCAATAAATGAAGTATACAAACTTTGAGTGCAAGTGTAATCAAGAACAAAAAGCCTAGACCTCAAGATTGTGCAAGTGTAAAAACTAGGCTATTACAACAAGAGTGTAAAAATGAAATCTTTGAGAATTTGCAGATTTCTTGTTGTGTGTTTGCTTGTATGTGTTGTATTCTTGTGTCTTCAAATCATCTTCTATTTATAGGAGAGTCTTCAAGATTGGATCTCCAACATAGGCTCCTCCATCTTCACTTTTGTCTACAAAAAGAAGATCACAAGATGTAGAAATAATGTACAGAATTGATAAAGTAAATCTTGCTGATAATGGTTGTCCAACGGTTTGAATTTTGCTGTCAAAGAACATAGGTCGAACGGTCGCGTAGAGATAGAAATTTAAATTTAGATCGCACTATCTTGCACAGGGGAACCGGTCGACGGGGGGTCCGACCGGTCGCCCCCTTTGTTGACCGGTTTCCCTCTCAAAATTTCAATACAGAAAAGAGTCTGACGTTTGGCAAACTTGCAGACATCGGTCGACCACACCGGTCGACACCCTGGTCGATCGGTCGACCTGCCTTTTTCATCCCTAGTTATGCTTTCTATTTCAGGTTTTGACTTTCAGGCACGGGTTGCCCTTTAGGGCGACCGGTTAACCTCAAAACAGAAGGTTTGTCCGATTTTTGTCAAAAATAAACTTCAAGAAATACTCCAAAAAATTAGTAAAGACATTTTAAATCAATTGGGAGTATTTGGACAACATTTATAAACATTGTTTTGGTGTAAAAAACTCAGTTAAACAAAATCATCAAAATCTTGATAAAAATATTTATCTAACAAACTCCCCCTTTTTGATGATTACAAACCAAAACAATTTTAGGAGATCGGTTTTAAAAACAAAACAAATTTTCCGGTCTAAAACAACAATCCATTACAAGCAACATTTTTCATAAGCAAAAACATAAGGATAGGAGCAAAGATTTTTCAAAAACATTTTTGCACAAGCTCCCCCTATCAACATGCATAACAAAAGTAAGTAGAAGCAAATAACTACAAGCTAAAAGCTTGAATTTCATGAGCTTAAAAGCTCCCCCTGTCACAAGACATCATTTGTCAATCATAAAAGTCCATAATTCATCAAATGGACTAAGTGTCATTCACAGCTTTTGGCTTTTAGGAGCCTTAGCTTATAGCTTTTCTTGCAAGCTTATTTTCGCTTCTTTGAGCATATGAGCGTTTTTCCTATTTCTCCCCCTTTGGAATCATCAAAAATAATGTTAGCACGACAAAAACATCATATATTCATATCAAAGTACGCAATTTAATCGATTTATCGAGCGTTTTGAAAATTTAAGCTAAAATTCCAAGTAAAAGGGAAAATATGCTCATTTGATTTGTAAAAGCTCATTTGAATGTTGAGACATGATCTCTATAATCTTATAAGACTTTCCAAATCAAGAGAATCATGTAGGTGATGAATTTTTCATAGAAACATTTTGTCGAACACTTGGCGTGTGTCGAATAAAACAAGAGATATGGAACGCCTTTGTAATTCGTTTAAGCCAAAACAAAATTCATCACCAATTGCAATACAACAACATTCATCCATCAACAATCATCATATTCAACAAGAATTTCATCAAAATAACAAGATACAAGCATATTCTCAAGGGTTCAACCCAATTGAGATTAAAAGGAGAAATTCTTACCAATTGATCGGAGAAATCGGATGAAATGGATGAAATAGAAGTTACAAAAACTCAAAAATATAGATTTTATAAGAAGAAAATCATTTTCAGTGAATTTTGAGTGAAAAATGCAAAGGGGTTCGATTTTGGAAGAAAATAGCCAAAATGACGTTTGAAAGGACAGAAACATTTTTAAGGCTGAAAACAGCAGGGGCGACCGATCGACGGTGAGGGCGACTGGTCCCTGTACCTGGTCGACCGGTCGACCGTTCCGTCGACCGGTGCCTGAACACCAGTTCTATTTTATGTCCGATTTTTACACCAAAAAATCCGATTTTCACCCCTAAGTTTTAAAAGCATGAAAATTGCAATCATAGACCTTATTCAATATGCATTATGCCTAACCGAGCTCGTATTGAGGCAAAAGTCTCGGAAGATAGCGGTTTTGTAAAGATATCCGCCAATTGATCTTGAGATGGAACAAAAGATATCTCAATTTTTCATTTTGAAACACAATCCCTTAGAAAATGATGTCGAATCTCAATATGTTTAGTACGGTTATGATGAATCGAGTTTTGAGCAATATTTATAGCGGATATATTATCACAAAAAATAGGAATACTTTTAAAAGAACATTTATAATCCGCTAAAGTTTGCTTCATCCAATGCAATTGAGTACAACAAAAGGCCGCGGAAATATATTCGGCTTTGGCCGTTGAAAGTGAAACTCAATTTTGTTTCTTTGAAAACCAAGAAACTAGGCAATCACCTAGAAATTGACATGATCCGGAAGTACTTTTACGATCATCAATATTTTCCGCATAATCCGAATCACTGTAACCTTTAAGAGAAAAATTTTCATTCTTTGGATAAAATAAACCATATTGAATAGTGCTTTTCAAATATTGAAAAATTCTTTTAACGACACTCATATGAGATTCTTTGGGATTGCTTTGAAAACGAGCACATAGGCATACGACATGAAGAATATCCGGTCTACTTGCGGTTAAATAAAGTAAACTACCAATCATACCTCGATATTTGGATTCATCAACCGGCTTGCCTTTTTCATCTTTGTCAATCTTGACGTTTATTGCCATTGGGGTAGAGACGGTTCTTCCTTCTTCAATGCTGAACTTCTTCAAAAGTTCTTTTGTATATTTTGATTGTGAAATATAAATTTCTTCTTGGCATTGCTTGATTTGAAGTCCAAGGAAGAAGTTGAGCTCCCCCATCATGCTCATTTCAAATTCACCTTGCATTAACTTAGAAACTTTCTTGCACAAGGATTCATTAGTAGCACCAAAAATAATATCATCAACATAAATTTGCACTAATAAGCAATCTTGCCCTTTTTCAAAAACAAAGAGAGTAGTATCAACTTTACCTCTTGTAAAACCATTTTGCAAAAGAAATGAGCTAAGTCTATCATACCATGCACGGGGTGTTTGTTTCAAACCATACAAGGCCTTTTTAAGTTTATAAACATCATTAGGCCTAGAAAAATTTCCAAACCCCGGAGGTTGTTTTACATAGACTTCTTCTTGAATAAGACCATTTAAAAATGATGATTTTACATCCATTTAGTAAAGCTTGAAATTTTTAAAACAAGAATAGGCAAGTAAAATACGAATAGATTCAAAACGTGCTACGGGTGCAAATGTTTCATCATAATCAATACCTTCTTCTTGACAATAACCTTGAGCTACCAACCTTTCTTTGTTTCGAACAATATTGCCTTGGTCATCGAGCTTGTTCCGAAATACCCATTTTGTGCCAATAATTGTTTGAGATGGAGGACAAGGTACTAGTTCCCATAAATCATTCCTTTCAAATTGATTCAACTCCTCTTGCATTTCTAAAAACCAATCTTCATCTTCAATAGCTTCCTTAGCATTTTTAGGCTCTTTTCTCTTTTTTTTGAGATATAAGAGCTTTCTCGGCAAATTTTCCTCGTGTCATTACTTTATCAAGGGGATCACCAATAATAAGATCTTTTGGGTGATCTTTCTTAAATTTCAATGCTACGGGAAGATCCGAAGTATCACCTTTGTCTTCTTGAGGAACATTTGAGCTTGAAGGTTGATCATTTTGAGTATCATCTTGAACAATAGGTTCAACAATATCCTCTTCATCACTTTCATCATTGGGTATCCTTTCAACACCCGAAACTTCATTGAATTTGACATGGATGGATTCTTCAACAACCCCACTAGTCTTATTGTAAACCCGATATGCTTTACTCTTGGTTGAATACCCCTTAAATATTCCTTCATCGGCCTTAGGATCGAGTTTGTCCAATTGATCCTTAGTATTCAAAATAAAACACTTACATCCAAATATTTTGAAATAACTAATATTTGGAGTTCTTCCTTTCCAAAGCTCATATGGAGTTTTATTCATTTTAGGACGAATATAAACTCGATTAATGACATAGCAAGCGGTACTTACGGCTTCAGCCCAACAATATTTTTGAAGTGAAAATTCATTGAGCATGGACCGACTCATTTCTTGAAGTGTCCGATTCTTTCTTTCGGCTACTCTATTTTGTTGAGGTGTCCTTGGAGCCGAAAAATTGTGACTATATCCCTTGGTTTCACAAAAGACTCTAAATTCTCCATAAAATTCTCCACCTCGATCACTTCAAATAGACTTAATAGTATCTTCCTTTTCATTCTCAATAAGTCTACACAACTTAACAATCTCATTAACGTCATCACTTTTATTTGTAAGAAATAGAGCCCAAGTATATCTAGAAAAATTATCAACTATAACAAAAGTGTGATGTTTTCCACTTAGACTACCCGTACCAATATCCCCATACAAATATAAATGAAGAAGTTGTAAAGGCTTGGTTGTGGAAATTTCATTTTTGGGCTTAAAACTACTCTTAACTAATTTGTTCAATTGACAAGTGTCACATAAGCCAAGATTTTCAAAATTCAATTTGGGTAGTCCTTTTACATGTTGGTTTTTGTAAATAGTTTGCAAATTTTTATATCCAACATTTCCAAGTCGCCTATGCCATAAACTAGTTAAATCATTCTTGGCAACAAGACAAGAAACATTTTGACTAACCAAATCACTTGTACAAATTTTGTAAAGATTGCCTTTTCTATTTGCTTCACAAATAATTTTATCATTTTTGGATATAAAGCATTTTTCTTTATTGAAAACAACATTATAATTTGAATCACAAAGTTGGCTAACACTTATCAAATTAAACTTAAGCCCTTCTACTAAAAGAACATTACTAAGAGAGAAAGAAGAGTTACCAATTTCTCCATTTCCAAGAATTCTTCCTTTGCCATTGCCGAACATGACCATACCTTCTTCTTGGAGCTTGATGTTGGTAAAAAGTTCTCTCTTTCCGGTCATATGGCGTGAACATTCGTTGTCCACGAGCCATTTTGAATCCTCCATAGTTGTTATAGCCCCTATGACCTACAAAGGAATTATTTTTAGGTACCCTATAGTTTTGGGGTCCATGGGGGTTACCCTTGAGACCTTTAGGTCTCCAAACAAAGCTAAAATTATTCTTAAATTTACAATGGCTAACATAGTGACCAAGTTTACGACAATAAAATCAAATAAGATTATGGGCACTACTAGCACGTACAAAAATCGGACCTTGGTCTTTTTTCTTTGAAAGAGGTTGAAAAGGTTTATAGCCAAGTCCTAATTTAGAATGCTCACCTCTTTGTGTATCTAAAATTTTTGTAACTTTATCCATACTTAAGTTAAAACGATCCACATCCTTTTTCAAACATTCAAGATCATTTGTGAGCGTTTGTTTTTCGGTTTCAAGAGTACGGACTTTAGTAAGAGTAATAGCATGAGCTTTATCAAGAGATTCATAAGAAGTAAACAATTTATCCTTTTCTAATTTAAGCTCTTTATGCTCCTTTTTTAAAGTCTTGTATTTAACAATCAAATTTTGAAACTCATTTTGTAATTCCTCAAAATCACATTGTAAATCATCAACTAAGGAAGAAGATGAAGCATTAGAGCGTACCCCATTGTTTTCGTCGTCTATGGCCATAAGACCATGTTCGGATTCTCCTTCTTCGTCGGTTGTTTGAAGTAGCTCATCCCAAGTTTTGACTTCCGCATTTAGAGCCTTCTTTTTCGGAAAAGGCTTCTTCTTCTTTTGTTCCTTCTCCTCGAGTTTTGGGCAATCGGCTATGAAGTGCCCGAATTTTCCGCATTTAAAACACGAGTTGTCTCTCGGTTTTCTCGCCTTATTTTTATTCACAATTTCGCAAATTTACAAACAAGTGCGGCCGATTCCTCATCATCCTCATCAATATCATAATATGCATTATTAGAAGAAGATGCAAGACCTTTAGGAATATTTTGCATACCCGATTGATTGATGGATGGTTTGGAATTTTTCCTCTCCTTGAGATAGACTTCGTAGATGAGGAGATTCCCGATGAGCTCATCGAATTTGAGTGTCTCGAGATTTTCTGCTTCCGTGATAGCCGTCACCTTTTCGGACCATGATCCGGGAAGAGCGCTCAAAACCTTGGTCACCTTGTCTTCTTCAGAGATGACCTTTCCAAGAGCCACAAGAGGATTTACAATGTTGTCAAGCCTTTCCACCATTTTTGATATGCTTTCACCATCATGCATATTGAAATTTTCAAAGTCTTTCACAAGAATTGTTTTTCTTGCTTGCTTCACTTTCTTTGTGCCCTCATAAATGGTTTCTAATTTTTCCCAAACTTCATGTGCCGACCTTATGCCTCTTATACGATTATACTCGGTGGCGGTAAGAGAGCAATGTAAAATATTTAAGGCCTTACCGTTTAGAGAGAAAGCCTTCTTGTCATTTTCATCAAACTCCTTGAATGGTTTGGGAGCCGAGGTGACGTCCTCCAATTTCTTGGTTGGTTGATCAACTTCTTCAATGACCACATTCCAAATATCAAATCCGCACCCTTGTAGAAAGCACTCCATACGGTCTTTCCAAAATGCATAGTTGTTGGCGTCGAATAGTGGTGGCTTGTTGGTGGAGGCGCGGTGGTGAGATAAGATTCATTCGTAGCCATGGATCTTTCCTCTTTACTCAAAATGAGCTATCCAAAGAGTTTGGCTCTGATACCACTTGTTAGTCCAAGTGGCTACGATAATCTAGAGGGGGGTGAATAGATTATGCCGATTTTTCGCAAATAGCCCTATTTTTCGAATGAACAAGTAATAGACAAGAATGTAAATGCGGAAATTAAACAACACTCGATGATTTATAGTAGTTCAACCCACCTAGGGCCTAATCTACTACCACCCCGGTATATCCGAAGTGGATTTCAAAAAGAAAAAAAGATTTTATTAATTACCACAATTAATACAACACCACCATTGAAGATTACCACAATCTTCTTACAACACCTTCAAGGAGATTACCACAATCTTCCTTCAACACCTATGAAGAGTACCACACTCTTCAACACCTAAGATCACCCAAGTGTGTTCTTACCACAAGAACACTAACAATGATATCTTGTTTTGGATGATAGAAAAATTCAAGATTACAACTCAATAAATAAAGTATACAAACTTTGAGTGCAAGTGTAATCAAGAACAAAAAGCCTAGACCTCAAGATTGTGCAAGTGCAAATACTAGGTTATTACAACAAGAGTGTAAAAATAAAAGCTTTGAGAATTTGCAGATTTCTTGTTGTGTGTTTGCTTGTATGTGTTGTATTCTTGTGTCTTCAAATCATACTCTATTTATAGGAGAGTCTTCAAGATTGGATCTCCAACATAGGCTCCTCCATCTTCACTTTTGTCTACAAAAAGAAGATCACAAGATGTAGAAATAATGTACAAAACTGATAAAGTAAATCTTGCTGATAATGGTTGTCCAACGGTTTGAATTTTGCTGTCAAAGAACATAGGTCGAACGGTCGCGTAGAGATAGAAATTTAAATTTAGATCGCACTATCTTGCTTTTGGAGGACCGGTCGACGGGGGTCCGGCCGGTCGCCCCTATGTTGACCGGTTGCCCTCTCAAAATTTCAATACAGAAAAGAGTCTGACGTTTGGCAAACTTGCAGACACCGGTCGACCACACCGGTCGACACCCTGGTCGACCTGCCTTTTTCATCCCCAGTTATGTTTTCTATTTTAGGTATCGACTTTCAGGCACGGGTTGCCCTCTAGGGCGACCGATTGACCTCAAAATAGAATGTTTGTCCGATTTTTGTCAAAAATAAACTTCAAGAAATACTCCAAAAAATTAGTAAAGACTTTTTAAATCAATTGGGAGTATTTGGACAACATTTATAAACATTGTTTTGGTGTAAAAACTCAGTTAAACAAAATCATCAAAATCTTGATAAAAATATTTATCTAACAGGCTCGACCATCCTTTGCTAGCAGTTCAATGGCTCCCAGTGATAGTACCTTTTTATAACAAAAAGACCCGACCATCTTGATTTGATTTTACCCGAAAAAAGTCTCAATCTAGAATTATATAAAAGTATCACTTGCCCGAGTAGAAACTCTCTTCTTTTTCAGTTGCGATATAATTTTGCTATGTTGGATCTAATGTACGACTTGCATAGTAGATAACACGAAAAAGCTTATCGCGTTTTTGTCCCAATGCTGCTCCTATTGCATATTCACTTGCATCACACATTATTTCGAATGGCTGACTCCAATCGGGTGTGATCACAATCGGTGCACTCGCCAGATCCTTTTTCAATGTTTCAAACGCCTGCAAACAATCAGGGTTGAAAGCGAAAGGTACATACTTTTCAAGCAAGTGGGAAAAGGGTTTAGTTATTTTTGAAATATCACGAATAAAGCGTCGAAAAAACCCGCATGTCCCAAAAAACTCCTTACTATTTTGTCACTCTTTGGAGGTGGATGCTTTTAAATTGCTACCACCTTTACTCGGTCAACTTCTAAATCTCAAGAGAAAACACGATGACCGAGTACAATACCATCTCGTACCATAAAATAGCACTTTTCCCAATTCAAAACTAAGTTTATCTCCTCGCACCTCTGCAAAACAATGGTTAGATTATGCAAGCAATGATCAAACAAATTACCAAAAACTGAGAAGTCATCCATGAAGACTTCCATTATATTTTCAATCATGCCATAGAATATCTCCATCATACATCTCTGAAAAGTTGCAAGCGTATTATGTAGCCCAAATGGTAGTCTACGGAATGCGAAGACACCATACCAACATATAAATGTTGTCTTTTCTTGGTCCTCTGGAGCAATCACTATCTGATTATACCCCGAGTACACATCCAAGAAGCAATAATACTCGTAGCTTTTTTTGCAAAGGCGATCTGATTGATTCATAAAGGGGAGGGGGAAAGTGATCTTTACGAGTTGTTGTGTTTAACTTTCTATAATCAATGCAAATACACCAACCTGTAACAACCATAGTGGCTATAATTTTCAGTTTCACTTTTCACTATTGTCATCCCCCCTTTTTTTGGCACGACTTGTACCGAACTAATCCAATCGCTATCATATATTGCAAATATGATTCCATTGTCTAACCATTTAAGAACTTCTCTCTTAATGGCCTCTTACATAATTAGGTTAAGTCTATGTTGGTATTGCACAGAAGGTTTACAATCATATTCCATTCTTATTTTATGCATGCAAATTAATGGACTTATACCTTTTAAATCAGAAATATACCAGCCAATAGCAGTTTTATGTTCCCTTAAGACTCTAAGCAATTTATCCAGTTGATTTGTAATGAGAGAAGAAGAAACTATTACCGGATAGGTCTCGTTTTCGCCCAAAAATGCATATTAGAGGTGGTCCGAAAGAGGTTTACGTTCTGGTGAAGGCGGGAACTCATCCATCGAACTTGGGGCTAAAGAAGCACCGCACGCGGTGGGGTCGTGTAAACCCACACGATCGTGTGAATTGAAATTATCATCTTCAAAGACAGAGTACACGGTCTGACCGTGTGAATTCACACGGTCTTGTGCTATGTCTTCATCTTGCCGCATGGTTGGACCGTGTATATGCACACGGTTGTGTGCCTTGTCCGCATCTGAAGAAACCAATCGCACGGTCGGCCATGTGACTGTTTTTGCGTACTTTTCTCCAATATTTTCTCTTCCGCTTAATCTAAGGCAATCACACAATCGATAATTTCGTTGTTAGTAATATCAAAACACATACCTTTTGTCTCTTGCGAGTGGCTCAAACACCATTCAAATGTGTCTTTTATCACAACCTGTTCAAATTCAGCCTCAATGTATGGTGTTAATACATCAACCGTGCTGCAATGTTCGATGTTTTCATGGAATTGCGTATGTTTATAAATTGAAAATGATATGTATTCATCATTTAATCTCAATGTTAACTCACCTTTTTGTACATCGATTAATGCTCTAGATTTGACTAAGAATTGTCTTCCTAGAATTAATGGGATCTCACGATCTTCTTCCATTTCCAACACAATAAAGTAGCTGGAAAGATGAATTTGTCTACTTTCACCAATACATCTTCAATCACCCATTTCGAATACATTATCGAACGATCCGCGAATTGTAGGGCAATTGTCGTAGGCTTTACTTCGCTTAATCCAAATTTCCGAAATATTGATAACGACATTAAATTTATGCTAGCACCCAAGTCGCATAACCATCCCTTAGCCTTATCGAGTAGAGAGAATGCGAAAAGGCGGCATCAAATGATATCCTTAGAAACACTATTCATCTTAACCGTATCGCATATTTCTAAGAATTACGCTAGGTGCGCGTTTGGATCCTCAACGGCTCTCCCCCCAAACTGGTTTTGTGAAACCATCTGGATTAATGCAGGTTTTAGTTCGAAATGTTTTGCATTGATCGGCAGACGGGCTACGCCACCAAACCTCTGACTAACTTTTGACTGGAAGTTGTCCCTAATTGCTCTCCTCACGGGCCTTTCCTCTATCTGGTTCCATTGGTCTACCCTAGGTGGTCGTTACTCATTGTTTCTATTGTTCACAACATTCTGATTAGTCCCATCCGCCATCACTTTAGCTTTTTTTCTTAACTATTTCTCTGTCTTTTCGATTTTTGAATCAATGGGTATTGGCTGGGCAGATCTGGAATGCGTGTTCATACGTTATCTG
This sequence comes from Rehmannia glutinosa, assembly GCA_016081115.2. Taxonomy (NCBI): domain Eukaryota; kingdom Viridiplantae; phylum Streptophyta; class Magnoliopsida; order Lamiales; family Orobanchaceae; genus Rehmannia; species Rehmannia glutinosa. The sequence continues at coordinate 25,101,736 of CM071925.1, forward strand.
CACTCAACAAAAACATTATTAGAACCAAGGCAATAAAATTTATGTACAAATAAAAATCGAAGTAAGAAAAACATATATATGTATAAAAATATAAAAAAGTATGTACAAAAAATATTGCTTCAATTAAGATTGAACTACTTATTATTATATTTAAGTTGAATCTTTCAATCGCCGGCAACGGCGCCAAAAACTTGATCGTGAAAATCTTTTCACTATACTGTAAGTGTACATTGTAGCTAGCAGATAATGGTGAGTAAGGTCGTATTCCTCAGGGATTGAATACGAAACACTTAGGCTAATATCGCATTCCAATTTTATTGAAGCGACCGAAAAATCACAAGTTTGTTTATTATCCATTCTAATCCTAAATTAACAAGTAAAATTAAAATATTTAAATTTGTAAAACCCCGAACTCCACAAGTTCTTTTCAACAAATACGAAAGCAACCCTACGCACATAATCTCAACATGCTTTATCAATACTAATTCCAATTAATGTTTATCAAAACTAGTTTATATTGTTCTATGGGTTCAATTCCTAAATTAATTAATTTCCTCTCCCGGGTGGCGCATAAATAGTTGATTAATAACATCTGTAGATATACTGATACATTACAATTATTAACTCCCAAAAGATCTTTGAATTGAAGTACTCCCCACAAACAGTTGTAGGTCTCCCGACACATTACACCCAATTATGTCTGAATCCGATTTTCATTCGTTAGAACTCACCTCCCAGATTATGGACTAACAAATATGACATGCAAATTATTGGCCAAATAAACTACAAGAATTAAGCATTTTAATTCATATAATAGAACACATAAATTAATAAAGAAAATAATCAATATAGATTTAACATGAATCCACAATTTTGATTATGTCCTGGATCATAATGACTAGCCAAACATATTTGATAACAAATTCATAGACAAAGTTGAAATCAAATAGTTTGACATCGATTAAGTACAAACAAGTTATCTAAACTAAGAAAGAGAAAATCCTTCTTATCAGGATGGATCCTCCTTCCAAGACTTCGAATCCTTGTGCTTCCGTAGATGCGAAAGGCCTTGTGGTGTAGTTGGTAGATTTGCCCTCATCTCTCAAAAGACTGTTGATTTATATAATCCTAGTGTATTTTGTGTTGTAAGATGATAGGAGATCTTCTAAAGTAGTGAAGGTCTTGGTCACTTTATTTAATTGCTTTGAGAGATCACTTGTAGAGTTCTGATGGGAAAAGAAATCAAATATCAGCTGACAGGCAAATCACACACTGCAGTGGTAATGCGATCACTTTTGACCGTGTGCGAGATCTATTGTCCGATTAGGTAAAGCATTTTAATCTCAATTTTTTCTCCGAACCTATCACACGGTCGTGTGATTTTCACTCAGCTGGGTCGTGGGATGTGTCTCTGAAATTCTTCCCTCGAACAAGTTGCACGAATGTGTGAAATCATACGGAACCAGTTTCACACAGTCGTGTGAATCTACAAGGTCAGACCGTGTGACTTATTTTTCTCCATTGTTTTCGCGTATTCAATCATCTCTTCGCATTTTTCAATCTTGTCTAGGCCTTCTAACTAATATCTTTTCATTTTAGCTCTATTTCGTGTAAAAATTTACAAGAATACGCAGTATCATACCCTTCTAAGTAAACCAAGTAAAATACACTAAATATGCGTGCAAATGTATCAAATATATATCAAATTAAGCCCCTAAATGTACATATATTTTACACGTATCAGGCCCCTACAAACTCATGCGACCCACTTTATCCTATAAGGCCCATGCGGCCATCAACCAGGTATAAAAGGTCCTTCTCATTATTTGTAAGTATTTGATATTAATCGCAGTTAATCATTGTCTTTTGCTCTGAATTTCTACTACTTCAAGTACTGACTTGAGCGTCAGAGGGGTGTCCCTAGGACAACCACAGGGCCCGTCTATTGTTTACTGAATTGTCATATGCCAGTTCCCATCCGAAGAAGAAGTTGGACCATCATCAAAAAATCTTTTACTTGGACTATTTTGCCGATTTTAAGCAGCATTAAAATGATTATAGCGTCGAGCGAAAAGAAGTTACAAGCCCTACATGATCATAAACTTATATAGATCTAAAACAAAAGATTAAACCTAAACAGATCTAACTGATCTGTAGAATCAAAACATCACAATGACGGCACCGGACAAAACACATACCAAAGAAATTGATCTCTTTTGTCATATATCATCGGGTAATAACTCATTTGATCTTATAAACAAGTCCACATATGGGACAAACTTATAACTGATAAAAAAAACCACCTACTGGGAACAAATAGCCACCTATTTGGGACAATATAAAACTACCTACTGGGGACAATTAAAATTCACCTATTGGGGAAACGTTTATTGAGACTAACATGAACGACTTCCCCGTCCTCCATGGGATGATAAGGGATGAAAAAGATGAAAAAGATGGAGAAGCAAAGCTACTAGGTTTTTTTGAAAGGATAGTAAAAGTCAGTCCTTAACTCATTGTCAAATCATTTAAAATAGAGGTTCTAGAGTTGTCTTTTCAGTTTATAAACCGTTTTTGGTTAGATATATAAGGCTAATACAAGTAAGATATGATTAAGAGGTGGAAATATACCTAATTTCACTAAAAGTGCATGGGAATCACACCTCATTGAACTATCAGGATTAATAAGTCCTACTTAAATGAGATTAGACGAATTTATGAATGAAAAAGGTTCCGTCCTTACCCACAAAATCACTCCACAATTTTTATTATGATTCTCCTCAACTAAAAATTGTTATGTTCACAAGCAAATGCAATTTATATTATATATACAGATATAAAATCTGGATCATGTGAGTCCACCCATTAGGAGTGAGTAAGCGAGGATAAATCACAATGAGCGCTATTTTTTAATGGTTCAAACATAAAGGGTATTTTCAGTTTTTTTTTAAACGAATAAAAGGGTATTTGAGTCATTTTTTTTAGAAAAATGGAAAAAGCTGATTTTTCGGATTCCAGATATCTACACGATCTCTCAGTAAGTGTACGTATATAAGTAATCATTTCTTATTTAAAGTTAGGGTGTTGCAGGTATAGTATAAGTTTGTTGATTATTTAACTTGGTTGTGTTGCTTATGTAATACAATTTTATGTTACTTATTTAACGTGACAGTGTTGCATGTGTAATATAAATTTGTTGCATTATGTTTTGTGTATTTAGATTAATGTGAGTGCGTTGCTTATTTAAAGTGAGTGTGTTGCACATATAGTATAAGTTTGTTGCTTATTTAATGTGTCTGTGTTGCATATTTAATGTGACTGTGTTGCATATGTAGTATAAATTTGTTGTATTATGTTGTTTGTATTCAAATTAGAGTGAGTGTATTGTTTATTTAAAGTGAGAGTGTTGCATATGTAGTATAAGTTTATTGCTTATTTCACGTGTGTGTTGCTTATGTAATGTAATTTTGTATTTTTTTTAATGTGACTGTGTTGCATATATAGCACAAATCTATTGCAATGTGTTGTGTGTATTCAGATTTGTTCTGTGTGATTGACACCCATATTTTCTGCCAATATTTCCGCATATATATCCGGTAATGGTCGATTTCATTTGGACTAATTTACTCTTATTATAAGCTAATTAGATAATAAATTATAATTATACTTGTTAAATATAGACCATTCAAAAAATCAGATATATGGTTGGAATTTGTCTCTATGGACTCACTCTATGCATTAATGGACTCATGTAACCCTATCCCCATATATATATATATATATATATATATATATATATATATATATAGGATTTTGATCTGCTGAGTCCATATAATTTAAATAAGTACGTGAGACCAAATCTGGAGTGTTGACCTCGTCTTTTTAACAATGCAGATTTAATTGATTTTTATTTTAGTTTATATTTAATTAATGGTTGTTAAGGATAAGTAGGTAATTTTGTATGAATATCAGTAAAAAATGGGAGTTACTTTTGGTAGTGCCCGTTCACATTCCGGATATTTTGGGATTTGTTTGAAACTGTATCTCTGACCTTATCCGCTGTGAGAAATATGTTGCTTATTGAAGATAAATATGTTGCTTTTTTTGGATATGTTTGAAACTGTACCTAAGAAATTCTCTCTTTCATTTCACAGTCAAACTTGCAATTAATATTGGTGCATTCCGGTGTGCGAAATATGTTGCTTATTGAGGATAAATATGTTTCTTATTTAGGCAGATGATGTTGCAACCACAAACTATTCCCTTCGATTTGTCTTTTTATATATATGTAATTCTGTTGCTTATTTATGTCAACTATGTTTCTTATCAAAGACAAATATGTTGCTTATTTAGGCAGACAATATTGCTAAGTAAGGCTTTTTTATATGGACTGTGTTGCTTATTGAAGACAATTATTTTGCTTATATAAGTAGATAATGTTGCTAAGATGGGTGCAAATATGTTGATTCAAATAGGTCATATTTTTGTATATATGTATTTTTGTTGCTTTTTTATGTCAATGTGTTGCTTATTGATGACAAATATGTTGCTTAGGCATTGTATATTTGTTGCTTACAAATATTATGCAATTTTGCTATGGTTTTAGATAGTAAGATAACATCTTTGTTGTTGTGTGTAACTTCCCTAATTTCATGGGATATGATTGGTAGTTTGGACTAATATATCCCTTTATCAATTTAATTAGGTATTTTTATATATTTTAAGCATATTTATTATTAGTCATTGAAATTTGTTGATCTGTGGTCCAGATTTGGTCTTACGTACTTACGTAAGGCATTGGTCTCATATAACCCTTCCTATATATATATATATATATATATATATATATATATATATATATATATAGGGGAGGATCAAGTGAGACCATTGTTATAGGTGAGACACAATGGACTCATCCCATCCATCCACCATTATTAAACAATGGCTGAGATTTAATGAATAAACATAATATTGATGGTTTATTTTTATTAAGCTAAGGGTATTATAGTCAACAAACAACCATTATTCTGTTGCACATGGAAAACAGTTTTCTCACGCTGATTCTCCTACTCTCTCTCACACCATCATTCCATTCGAGAATTGAGAAAACTACAGAACATGAAATCTTTGAAAATCACGTCGATCTCCATAGCCATAGCTCAAAGACACGAAAACACATAAAAATTGTGAAATAATATGGCATCAAATCTATTTGAAGAATCATCGCAAACTACATAACATTCTGCAACAATGGAGATTGAAGAACTCAGCTTCATAACCTCCATCTCCATCGCAAATTCAGATCACAGTCATGAAAAATTACAGAGAAAAGCAGGAAAAATCGGTGCAATATTATAGAGAAACAACGAACAGTGAGTTCGAATCATGATAATGAATCATCAGTCGTAGAAAAAACTCTACCCAACAGCATCAATGGTGTAGACATCGATGGAGAACTTGAAACTAGCCATTAACATCAACTCTTAAAAACTGTAATTTTCACGAAAAAGACGATGCATAGATACTTATGAGATGATGCATAAATACTTATGAAACGATGCATAGATCTGTAGGATATTACATATTTGAACATATGCAACAAAAATCAACTAAATATGCATTATCTGCAAACTATCTATGCAGCGTAAGAAAACTAATATGTAGTACAGTATACGCAACTATGCAAGACGTCATAAACTATGCAACAAAATCAACTAACTATGCATTATCTAGAAACTATCTATGCAGTGTGGAATAACTAAATATGCAGTACATTATGTAACATCCCATTTTTATAATTTCCAAAAGCAACATCTCATTTTCATAACTAAATATACATTACATTGAATCTATTTATGCAGTGTAGAATAACGAGATATGCAAACATTATATTCAATTATGTCTTGTTTTCGTAAAACAGTGCAAACAAAACAACTAAATATGCATTATTTGATGTCTAATTATGCAGTAGAAGAACCCTAACTATACTGTAGAATAAAAATATTTGGAAAAAAAATTGCTTCCTTAAATTCCGACACCAAATTCGGCAGTTTCAATCTCAGTCCATAAAACCTGCTGGGACCACTAATTTGAATTATAAAATTACAACCTTACCCTTAAAATCAGCGAAAATTAAGATATAATTAAAAAAAACTGAATTGATCACATCCCTTTATTTTTTAAAATCAATGGATAAGATGAGTCCACACTGTCTCACCTAGAGAGGGTGGTCTCATTTGAACCAAATCATATATATATATATATATATATATATATATAAACATATAATCATAGGCAGGGGATCCTATGAGACCACCCTCCTAGGTTAATCCATAAGACTAAATCTACACCATCCAAATAGTAAATCAATGACCAAGATATGTTACAATATATACAGTATTTCATAAGTAAGTATACAACAGAATGGATGAAATAGGAATCCAGGAAATTAAATATAGTAACCGCTTCCTAAAATTTAGGGACGTGATTTTGTATTGATCACGTCCCCATAATCAAGCGATTCACCTTTCCTTTCTCTTCCCATTCGAACCTGCAAATTATTCAAATATGGCAACAAAATCGTGCAACAATTAATGAAAAATATACAATTACACTAAACTAACTATACATTAAAATATTACTAAGTATACATAAACAATTAACTAAGTATACAATTACACTAAACTACATGTACATTAAAACTTTACTAAGTATACAGAAACATTTAACTAAGTATACAATTACATTGAACTAACTATACATTAAAATAATACTAAGTATACAGAAATATTTAACTAAGTATACAATTACGCTGAATTACTTATATAACTAAGTATACAATTCCATTGAACTAAGTATACAAATTCACTAAACTACTTACTAAACTACTTTTATAACTAAGAATACAATTCCACTGAACCAAGTATACAAATCCACTGAACTAAATATACAATAAAACATGACTAAATATACAAGTCCACTGAACTAAGTATACAATAAAACAACTGTTCACAAATATGGCGGAAAGAAGTATCAATTTTAAAAAAAAAACGCTTGAAGTTGATGATTTTTCCTCCCTAAAAATTGGGTAACTGAAAAGGTAGGATTACGTTTCCTTAAAAATAGCTAATAACTGTCCATTTAACATAACTAATTAAATATAAAAGTACAATTATACTCTTATATGCCTAACTTAACTAAAATGATCTACACCATCCAAAATTTTAAATCAAGAGTCCATAAGTGTTCTTATGGACTAACCTAAAGGGATTGGTCTCATTTGAACAAATCCCTATAATCATATACGAAAATCATATAACGGTAGTTATGTGATAACATGCTTTTTTTTGTTTTTTAAACTATTAAAAGGCACCTGTGTGCTTGGTGTGTAAATACAATAGATGTACATATTATAATCTACATTCTATATGTTATACATCTATTAGTTCATGCATACTTTCGAGATGTTGAATCTTCTTTCATATTATGAATAAAATTCCGTTTCTTTCCAAGATTATTTCATCTTCCAATTATCCGTTCCGTTTCATCTCAAGTCCGTCACGGTTTATTCTCATCCCAAACAGGGAGAATCTGTTTGACCCCTCCAACCAATCAAAACCAAATATCAATCAATTCCTACTCTTCATCTATCATTCTCAACTTTTTCAGATATGTAACTTCCAAAGCCACGAGCCCACAAACTTTAATTTCCATGGAAAATTCTCCACCATGTGTACATCATCATCACAACCAAAACTGATCAAGTAGGAGAAAATATTATATGCTTACAGAACGTATGGGTTTGATTAATAAATTGAAATAATTAACCAATAAAACTAAAAGCAAAGGCTGGTGAATCATCCAAATTACTAGCAAAAAATAAAAAGTGAAATCACAAATCAGGCCAGGCACATGACTGACACGCGTTCTTCAATTGTCGCATATTACAAAGTGTTTCAATCGATGGTGATGTGCGTTACTTAAAAGTTTAATTTGGAGATGATACATACTTGAAATTGTTGACAAATGGAATATATTCGCGCGTTGAGTTATACTAAATATCATTAAAGAAATTATTATGTATTTGCCTAGTTAATCTTATACCATAGTACGCAGTATTAAATGGCTAATAATTATTTTCATCTTATTATATATATTTGCACAAACCAATGTTGGTTGGCAACTTGGCATGAATACAAAATAGAGAAAACTTAAATTTTCCAAGAATATTTAAAGTCTTGATTCAGTTATCTCGGGGTGGTAGCCAGTGTATAAAAAAAAGAAGACATAACCCCATATGCAGCTATAGTCATTGGCCATTATAACTTCTGGTTCTCATTGTAATTCAATTTAATAAATTTTCATTTGCTTGTGCATTATTGTTTCATATTTCCAAGTAATATAATCTATTTTTTCCTCAGAGGAAAATATCAAGGTCCCATTCTTGATTTATTTTATCCTTGCAGCCATGAGTATGGAAAACGAATCTGATTCAAAAACGAAGGAGATTGAGAGAGACGATCATGAGTTGAAGGAAATGAAGAGGAATCAAAAAGGATTCAAGCATGGCATAAGCAGATTACACTGCGTGGAGTGATTGCAAGCATAGTTATTGGATCAATATTCAGTGTAATTGCAATGAAGCTAAATCTTACAACAGGGATCACTCCGAACCTCAACGTTTCAGCAGCTCTTCTTGCATTTATTTTGATGAGGACATGGAGTAAACTTATTCAGAAATTTGGAATAGTTTCAGCACCTTTCACTAAGCAGGAGAATACCATGATACAAACATGTGTTGTTGCATGTTATAGTATTGCAATTGGAGGTAATTTTGTCTGTCTTTTTCTTTTTTTCTTTTTGGGTTTTGGTGTGTGTGTCTGTGTGTTTTCTTGATTTCTGGTGTAATTGTTACATTGAATCTTGAAATTAAAAAAAAAAAAAGTGTTTTTGTTTTTTTAATTTTTTCTGAAATTTTTTACAGGAGGATTTGGATCTTATCTCCTTGGGATGAACAAGAAAACCTTTGAACTATCAGGTGGCACAACTATTTTAGGAAATACTCCAAGCAGTGTCAAAGAGCCTGGAATTGGTTGATGACTGCTTTCCTCTTTTAGTGTGTTTCATAGGCCTTTTCGTGTTGATTCCTCTTCGAAAAGTAAGTGATGAAATAACCATTAATTTTAATGCTGTGAGTATTAAAGAACATAGTTTTAAGTTAAAGAGAAGATTTCTTTTTCATTGTTTAATCGGATGAAGATTTTGTGTTCTTCAGGCTTAACATTACTAATTCTAGCTGAAATTAAACTTTCTGATTGGAGAAAGGCATCAGGAATAATAATATCACTACTTTGAACTGTTTGCTAGGACCACAGGGGTACTCTGTTAATGCTATGAGTTTTTAAGTTAGATGAATCCAATATTTAGTTTTTCATTCCCAAAGTGATTATTATTTAATTAAGCTTCCACTAAGTTGTAAAATTGGTCCCCAGATCTTGATAATCGACTACAAGTTGACCTTCCCAAGTGGCATGGCTACTGCAGTTTTGATTAATGGATTTCATAGCAGAGGCGACAAAATTGCCAAGTAATTTATGTATTTTCCTTTCAAGTTTTCAACCTTTTAATACTTTTAAATTTGAATATTGTGTTATACGATATTAATCCTGCCTAACAAAATTTGTCTATAATTATTCTGCAGGAAGCAAGTCAGGGTTTCCTCAAGTCCTTTTCTTTCAGTTTTCTATGGGGATTCTTTCAATGGTTTTACACAGCAAAAGAGAATTGTGGTTTCTCACAGTTCCCTACTTTTGGACTGCAAGCCTGAAGCAAACGTATGACTTTTAATTTACAATAATGTTTTTTTAGTCATCGTGTAATTAAAGATTTTTTTTTTTTTTTGCAGATTTTATTTTGATTTTAGCATGACTTATGTGGGGACTGGAATGATCTGCTCCCACATTGTGAACTTGTCATTGCTTCTCGGAGCCGTGCTTTCGTACGGTATGATGTGGCCGCTTATCAGAAACCTTAAAGGAGAATGGTTTCCAGTAGACATACCAGAAAGCAGTATGAAGAGTCTCAATGGCTATAAGGTCTGTTTCAGCTTCTTTCTTTCACCTCTACAAACCAAATATATATTAAATGTATTGCCAATAGTCTATTGTACATTTTCTTGGCAGGTTTTTATCTCCATTGCCCTGCTTCTAGGTGATGGGCTCTACAATTTCGTGAAAATATTACGCATCACAATCATTAATGTTTACAGCAGGTTTACCAGAAAAAATCTGATCAACTCAGGTAAAATCTTTAGTACAAAATCATGAGTTTGTGGAATGGCTTATAAGAATATATATAACAATGTGATTTCTGGCAGCAGGTGTTAATCAGAACAAGGCCCTGAATGAACATAGAAAAGATGAATTCTTCATTAGAGAAAACATTCCTCTATGGTTTGGTGCTGTTGGTTACATCATATTGGCCCTAATATCAGTTATCGCTATTCCTTCATTATTCCGGAGCTCAAATGGTACTTTGTTCTCGCCGCCTACATTTTCGCTCCATCTTTAGCCTTTTGCAATGCTTATGGAGCCGACTGACCGATATAAACATGTCTTACAACTATGGCAAAGTGGGACTTTTCACTATAGCCGCAATGTCTGGAAAACAAAACGGTGTTATTGCTGCACTTGCTGTTTGTGGTCTTTTCAAGTCCATTATCAATGTTTCTTGCATTCTGATGCAAGATTTGAAAACAGGCCATCTCACGTTAACATCACAAGAGCAATGTTGCTGAGCCAGGCCATCGGGACAGCTTTGGGCTGCATCGTTTCGCCTCTGAGCTTCTTTCTGTTCTACAAGGCATTTGACATTGGTAATCCAGATGGAGAATTTAAAGCCCCTTATGCTATAATATACCGAAACTTAGCCATTATCGGTGTCCAAGGCTTTCGGCTTTGCCCCAGCACTGTCTGCAGCTCTGTTACGGCTTTTTGCATTTGCTATCGCCATTAACTTGGTGAAGGATCTTTCACCGGAGAGGATAGGGAAATGGATGCCACTTCCGACCGCGATGGCTGTGCCATTTTTGATCGGAGGGTATTTCGCGATCGATATGTGTGTGGGGAGTTTGGTGGTGTTTGTGTGGCATAAGATTAACTCTAAGCAGGCTGAGCTGATAGTTCCAGCAGTGGCTTCTGGCTTTATATGTGGAGAGGGTATTTGGACACTTCCTGCTTCAGTTTTGGCATTGGCTAAAATTACTCCACCAATTTGCATGAAGTTCTTGCCTGCCTAAATGGGATGGGATTGTTTCAACTCTCTGTCTCTAAGTGACTGTTGCATATATATTATATAACACTACTTTTTTTGTATGGTCTACCAAGCAATGTTTGTGTAACAGTTTCTAACAATAAATATAAGAGAAAAGTTGGATAACACCAAACACTTCAGTATCTTCTTCTATTTTGACCAAAAAAGAATTTAGATTTTAGTTCACAAATATTTAATGAAAAATCTGATGGACCAATTATAATCATTTTTGGGATAATTATAAAAACACCTCCAGGTTTAGCCTAATTACAAAACTCCAGCTATCTTTCAAAATTACAAATACCACTTTATAGTATTACAAACATCTCTTGAGGTTTGTATTTATTACCTAACAAATACCCCTTTAGAAGGGTGATTTGTAAGAGGAAAACGAATGTGAAGGGGGATATTTGTAATTTTAAAAGATAATTAGGTTTTTTGTAACTGGGCTTGAACTTAGGGTATTTTTGTAATCATACTTTAATTTCTTATAGTTTCAGTTGAAGTTGATCAAGTACAAATCTGTTTTAGACGAGGACTCAATGTTCTAATTTGGACCAATGTATACCTTCTAAATCAGTTTAAGAGTTGGTCAGAGACTAGCTAGCTTATTACTTTAGTATTACACTCCCCTCTTTTTAATTGCTTGACTTTATATTTTCAAGATTATAAGTACTGAACTTCATTACTCAAGTTATATGCATGTAGATTGGGAAAATAGGAATAGAAAAAATAACCTTCACAGTTATTTTTTTGAACAATTTGGGCTCTAAACTTTTGAATGTAACCAACCTAATACTTTAAGTTTTTTAAGTAGGAAAATAATATATATTTTTGGTCCTGTAACTTAGATTTTTTTGGAGATTTAGTCTTCTAAGTAGTCACCATTAAATTTTGGTCCAATATCTTTTAAAAATTTGACATTTAATCCGATTTTGATTGAAATTGTGTGATTTTATCGTAGAAAATTGCCGACTAAGACCGAAGAGGTACAAAAATGTCAAAATTTGGGAAAATTATCATCAAGCATTGGAATCCGAAGTTTACGTGTCAATTTTCGTTATTTGACATGTCAATTCTTGCACCAAATAACCAAAATTTCTATAAAAAAGAAATTGGTACAACGACAACGCAGCGGCCCTAGTAATCAATTTCGAAACTATCCAATTTTAGTCAAAATCGACTAAATATCCAAATTTTTAAAAGATACTAAATCAAACTTTTAAGATGATTAGTTAGAGGATTAAATCTATAATTGTCCAAGTTACACGGGACCAAAAATACTATTTTCCTTTTAAGTATATCAAAGAAAACATGTTTATCCAAATTCACTGTTGCGTATTTGTAAACGAGACCGCACTTTATCATAATACGCTTCGATTAAGTATCATTTCATGCCAGGACGAAGCTACACTACTATGGCCAAGGGGTCACCGCCCCTCCGAAATTTTAGAGAAATCCATGGATATTTTGGTAATTAATATTGTAATCTTTAAAATAGAAATTACGTTAAAATAGGAAAACAATGATATTCTTAAATACCTTATAATATAAAACAGAGCCTTCAATTCCTTCATTCTTATTTTATTTTCCATTCGTGAACTTTGAAAAAAAAAATTGACTCTTGAACTCTTGATCATTTTTTTTACTCTCTCAAAGTTTTGTACATTATCTTTTGCTCTACTATAAATGTGAGCTCGAATTTTTGGTCTCTCATATCTCTATTTATCTCTTTTAGAAATTGGACTCATCGTCAAGGCATAGAATCAAAAGGATGACTAATCTTCATCATTATCAAGTTCAACTACTTTATTATATTGTTGATTAATTTTCATCATTATCAAAATTGTAATAATTTATCGTTTTATTTTTTGAGTTGATGTGTTGTATTTTATTTTTATATTAATGTTAGTTGGGCATCACCAACAATTGCCTTTAGCTCATGTGGTATCGCTTAACTCTTTGCAAGGGTATTGATGGTCTTTCGGTTTCTTTGATCCCTCTCCTTCACAATGTTGAATACTCCGCTGCTCAATTGAAAGAAAAGGCTTATAGGCTCGTATACTATGGCGCAAATTCCATGATCTTATCTAAGAAAACTGGTTTGGGTTGGATCCACTTATCGGAATCAGAATCGCACGTGAGGAATATTGGACATCTTGATAGCTGTAATTTTAAGCAAATCTATAACCTTATATTCATATTACTTAAGCACTATTAGTTTTAGAGCACCGACTCTAGGACACTAATGACATGAGGTCATTTTGTAGAAACCCCAAGAGGCATATTTGAAGAAAAAGGTCTTCCTTATTACGATCGTTGCATGGAAATATTTTTAAATTCGGTTTGCAACTCGTGAATTTGCACATTCCGGTGCAAATTACCCTTCGACTCGGATGAAGAGGAATATTTTCAATACTCTAAATAGAGGTGTGTCAAAGAGTCGGGGCCCAAGAGAAGACATTTCAAAGAGGATTAGGCACACCTACAAGCTTGAACCAGTAAGACAACCTTCAAAATTCTACAGTGTTTAGGGTGAGTGAAAAGAGGGGATGTAAAAGAGACCGTTCTTCTAGGATTGATGCTTTTATAGATTCCATGGAGGCTATAAATTCAGCCCCTCCCCAAAATTGAACACTCCTCGAATTGTAATGTTGAGGATTGCATGGTGGGTTGCAGAAAATGGAAGGATTATGCCAAAAGAAATTTTTCTGGCACAAGATCCATTCCTTAACCCTAATCGGCCCAAGATGTTCTTGCATATGACTTATGAAGAGAGAAGGGCTTGGGTAGATTTCGTTGGGTGATGATTAAGAATGTGGATGTATTACGTTATTGTCAATCAATTAATTTGTTTTCATACTTTCTATGGGAAACAAATGCTATCGTTGCAGTGGTTTTTTATTTTAGTTTTCCTATTTTCTATGTCAAAACACTAATATGTGATGTCACCTGCTTCGTAATCATATTTAGAACTTATGTTTGGAATTATATGATGTTTTGGTACTTGCTTGTAATGTATTATTGTAATGGTGATGTATTGTGATTATTTTCATACTTTTTTGTTAAGTTGTTGGTTTTAGTGGCGATTACCGCTTTACGAAATAAGATTTGATGTTTATTATCAATTAATGTTGTCCTATTAGTGAAATGGAACCAGGAACTTTGATATGCATATGGAGGATACTACTTAAAGCATAGATGAAAATAATCTTGTTGAGTATAACCAAAGATGTACCGGGCTTTATCTTCTTATTGGAAATATATGCCCAACATATCTCCACCAAAAGATGAAAAAGTATGACTCTTCTTCAAGGACAAGATTGGTCAGAGAACTTAACAATGGACACCCAAATAGAATATTTAATAGACTTGAATGAATAAAACTCATTTGAGGCCTTATGTCAGCTTAACCATAGATCGAAATTGTTGTCACTCATCGAACAATGAGGGTTGATATTCGAGAGTCTCAGAGCTATATTCGATAACTATTGGATTAACTCCACAAAGAACTACTTGCGGAACGGTTTCCACACTCACTCAAGACAATTTCAAGGTCATGTGAAGCGTGTCTACAAAGCTTTATGCAATTTGGCCCCGAATTGATCAAATTCCATCAGAATTAACAGCCAATTTTATAAAATCAAAGTACTCTAAAATATTATTAAGAAAACATGAATTTATAAATTAAAGTAATCCCAATAATTATCAAAAAAAAAAATTGATTGAGAAATTTTAATTCTTAAGGAAAAAAATATAATAATAATAATAATATTAGTGGTAATAGTAATAAGAGTAGTAGTAATAATAATAATAATAATAATAATAATAATAATAATAATAATAATATTACATCTTCCAAATTAAAATATCCAACAATCGTTCCAAACATAAACCAGAAAATTAAAGACATAAATCTAAAATTTAGTCCGATTATAATTATTTAAAATATAGCATGATTTATTCCACCATCCACAACATCATATCTTCACCGGATTCCTCAACCTCGAAGTCATGATAATAATAGGGTGAACTTCATCTTGCTCAAGAGGATATATCTGTCGATATTTAATATAACATGAAAAAACATTAACATAATTACAAGAGTAAATTCATTAATTCCCCTTTTTCCTCTTGGACCGGCCGCCTTCATGATATAAGAGGTAGTTCACCTCAAGATACGTTTGATCCCTGACCTTTTCATAGCTCCTTAGCTTATATGAATTTATTTCCTCTTGACATATATTGCAATAAATGAAGTGCAATCATGAAACATTAAATAAAGACAAATAACATAGAAATCCCTACCTTAATAATCACGGATATTCGATGTAGAAAATGAACAGTAAAAGTCCTAATCTTTAATTCCCGCCGTTTTCTATATTAAATAAAATTATAATTAATATGTGATTTTAACAAATCAAACAAATTAATGAAAGAATTTGTGAAAAAAATATTGAAAGAAGCTTGTGAATTTTGAATATATATAGATATATATATATATATATATATATGAAACTTGAATGATAATTAGAGAGAAAATATAATTACCTTTAATATGCAAATTTGGGTGTAAATTCGTATGAATTTTTCTAACCTATTTATACTAAATAATTCTACCCCTAAACCTAACTTTAACCCCTAAAAGAAACTAACCCCTAATTTGTCCCCTAAAAAGTTATACAACCCTATAATTAATTAATGGTCATTAATGATAGGTGAGTTTTGCATGTATTTTGAGGCGTATTTCTGCTATATAATGGGTAAACATGCACATACTGCGTTAAATGTTACATATTCACTCCTTGTGGAAAAGATATTACACTTTGCTTATTTTGTAGGAATTTCATGATATTTGAAGCAAATTGAATACGAATACGAGGATAGCAAAGTGGAAACACGGAGAATTGAGTGAGTATACGAAAAGTGAAGCCAAAAAGAGCGAAAGTTGAGCGCCTAAGGAAAGACAAGGGGCACACGGGTTGGGCGTGCCTCGTGCACCACCCGTACCCCTGAATAAGGGAAAATTTGAACTCTCGCATGGCGCACGGCTAGCCCGTGCGCCACGCACTACCCATGCGCTCACTGAGAGAAGGGATGATTTCACGGGATGGCGCACGGTAGCCAGGTTCACGCACCACCCGTGCGCTCAGACTGGATTATTTCAATAGGGGTGGACGGGTAGCAGGTAAGCCCGACGCACTACCCAACCACTGCTACTGAATCCCATAATCAGCATTATGCCTTAAACTAGAAGGTGGGTATAAAAAGGCTTTTTGGGGGGCGACACAAGGATATTCTGGCATTTTTGGGATCTACAACACAAGACAAGGGTCAACTCTGGAAGAAGATATCAAGGAGACAATCGGGTTGCATGAGCTTGAAGAACGGAGATATATCGAGAGATTGTCACGTTCTCTAAGTTTTTCTTGCTTCTCTTTTTAGTTTCAATCTTTCATTTTCATTTGTAATGGCTTGAACAATTTGTTTATGAGTTGTTAGAAATCATGTGTAGCTAAACTCTTGAGATTTTCGGTTTTGGGTAGATTGATGAACTCTTGTTTGGATGTTTTAATCTTAGTTGAAGTTATTATCTTGAAGCCTATTTGAGTATTTTGAGTTTATTCTTGTTTTATCACTTGATCAATGATTTAACTTGTTTGATATATTGATTCATAATTCGAGAGATGAGTTTCAATATTAGATCTTGAATACCTAAACAAATATTTGCATGAATCGAGAGGTTTGTAAATATTTGTGAGGATATTTGATCTTTTAAACTTTTGGGAGTTGAATGCTTCATGTTGAGTAAAGATCTAGCATAAGTATTTCAATCTACGTTTTATATGCATCTCGAGAGGGGAGGATAAAATAGCTTTGTGATCGTCTTATAGGAATATTGATAATAATGTGGCTTGATTAAACCGATAACAAGAGGATTATTAACAAACCTTAACTCCGAAATCCATTTCATTATCTTGATACTTCTATCATTTGTATTATCTTAACCTTGTGTTTTAGTGATTTAAATTGTCTTAATCTCAATACAACAATCATCAATTTCGATCGTCTAAATAAAAATAAAACTATCTTGGTTCAATACTTAGCGCATAAATTTATTAGTCTCCGTGGGATACGACCTGTTTACCCTATTCTATAAACTATACCGCACACTTGCGGTGAAGCTAAAAATAAGGCGAACAAGTTTTTAGGCTGCATAGGGGACTAATACAATTTTTGGTGCTAATATTGCGATAGATAGAATTAATTTTAATTTAGACAATTTTATTTTTACATTTTGGATTCACTTTAATTCTTCATTATTTGACTTGTTTCTTTTAGTTCGGTCCGGGCAGTGAACACGCGTCGAGGCAAGGGGACTTGATACCGCTTATACCGAAGTCGAAGCCTTTCATGAGAAGAATCGGTGCTAATACTAGACAGTGAAAGACAACACAATCCGATAATGGGGGATTTGAATGAGCTACCAATATAGGCAAACAATGGTGGAAACGAAGTTAATGATACCGGTTCAACAACAAGCCATTTCGTGATTACTTTTACCACAAATGAATCATAATTACGGTGGTATTGCCATATTCTATCAATGCCAACTTTCAATCAACTCAAACCGGCACTCGATCAATATGGTGCATGAGAACCGCTTGGGGTTTCGAATCAAGATCCTAATCCTTCTCACCTTGCACATTTTATCCAAATATGCAATACGATCAAATGAACGGAGTCTCGGATGACGCCACAAGATTGCTACGTTTCATTCTCTTTACGGGATAAGCGAAATTGGTTAGTAACTTTGTGACGCAGGCGCAGTGTAAGCATGGGACGAATCGAGCCAAAAGTTCTTGTTTAAATTCTTTCCACCTAGCAAAAACTTATGCGGCTCAAAAGCGAGATTACTCAATTCCGACAGTTCACCAGAGCCTTTGCACGAGGTTTGGGAAAGGTTTTGGGATTTGTTAGAGATGTCCACAACATGGGTTTCCCGTGAGGATCAACAGCTTATCTTCTTCTATAATGGTTTAATGGGACAAACGAGGGCCTTTGTGGATGCCGCAATGAGGAGCATTGTTGGCAAGGTTTCCACAAGATGCCTTGAACCTTCTTGGAAGAAATGGCCATGAACAAGCACCAGTGGCCATCTCAAAGATCTAATGTACAACGAGTAGCGAGAAATCCCGATTCGCACCAATTAAAACATTGGACGGCACAAGTAGCGGCTTTGACAACTCAACTGAGTGTATGGACGGGCCGGGCCAAGGTGCACGAGCATGGGTAGTGAGCTCTTCTATATCCGATGGAAGAGGGTAAATTATGTGAATAACCGGAATTTCAACAATTTCCGGAATAATTCAAACCCAACGCACTACCATACAGGGTTGAGAAATCATGAAAATTTTTCCTACGCAAATACAAAGAATGTGTTGCAACCTCCACGGGTTTAATGCCAAGTGGAGGCGGAAATGGGGAAGGCAAATCGTCGTTGGAAGATGCACTCTACCTCTCTTCATAAATCAATCTAATGCATTCATGAATGATACGAGAGCCGCCCGGCTTAAGCAAGACTCTTGGATGGATAAGATAGAACAACAAGTGACAAGCTCGATAAAGAATGAACTCAAAAATGGGTTAATTGGCTACAATTGTGGGCAGGTCACATCACAAGGGTCAATTTCCAAATAATACGGAAATGAATCCTAAGGAACAATGCAAGGCGATTCGATTTTACTTGCGGTGCACGGAATATGAGGGGCCTAAAGAAAATCTGGGAATCTCGAAACTTTCAGATGAAGCATCGAGGTCGAAGTGGGAGAATCCTTGATGAAGGATGATATTGAAGAAAATAGGAAAGAAGAGAACAAAGAGGCGGAACAAACGAGGGCTGAGAAGCTAAAATCATCATCTAACTCGAATATATCTAAGTTGCCTACATCTCTTCCCTTCCTCAAAGATTTCAAAAGAAAAAGCTTGATGGTCAATTTGCCAAATTCTTGATATATTTAAGAAAATTGCACATTAACATTCCTTTTTGCAGACGCACTAGAACATATGCCAAACTATGCGAAAATTTCTTAAGGATGTTTGCGCTTAAAAGCGGAGGATGACAAGCTTGAAACTAGGTGAATTTGACTTTAAGAATGTAGTGCAATTATCCAAAGAAAGCTACCACAAAATCGAAAGATCCGGGAGTTTCACTATCCTGTGCTATTGGTGGTAATTTCTTTAATAAAGCGTTATGTGATTTGGGGCAAGTATTAATTTGATGCCTTGTCCATTTTCGGAAGCTTGGATTAGGCGATGTGAAGCCCCTTCGGTGACATGCAACTGCGACCGATACTACGTATCCGAGGGGAATTATTGAAGACGTGGGTAAAAGTTGATAAATTTATATTCCCGTGATTTCTTAGTTTGGATATGGAAGAAGACCAGACGCCCATGATGCTTCTGACGTCCTTTCCTAGCCACAAAGCCCCAATAGATGTGCAAAGCGAGAGCTCACATTACGATGATGTAATGATGAGCATGTTTTATTTTCATATAAGGCAATGAAATTTCATGATTCGGTGAAAATTGTAATTTTTGGATATATTAGTTCATGCATTGAGGATTATGTTGATCATACATTTATTCTACAGATGATTTGGAATTTAGTGTAACCACTGCGTGCTCAATATACGAGTGTTGTATGATTTTGATAACCAGATTTGTCGACTATGTTTATAACGACCGGATTTTTTATGCCTTAACAAAGTATTTTCTTAATTATGTTTATTAGTTTATTTTATGGAATAATAATGGAGAATCGAGAAATTTATTATTGATTTTGCGAGATAGCTAATTCGTTAAATTCACGGATAATAAAGTATTTTTAAATGGGTACGACCAATTTATTTTATTTGAGTCTTATAATGAATAATTGGACTTTAATTAGTTTAGGAAGTATTAAATCAAGCCCGGTTATAGTAAGTTAATAATAGCGTATGCCACAAGCCTAGCCCAATTAGGAGTAGTTAAAGCACAAATATAAGACACACAAAACATACGGAGAACAAAAAAACACACGACTAGACTGAGAAAAGGATCGGCCAGGAGAGAAAAAAAAAGAAAGGAGAAAGAGAAGAAAGAAAGGTGATTTCCCCAGCGTGAATCTTCTAGGACTACGTTTGAACCAAAGAAGCTGAAGGGAATTTTATTATCGTGAGTTGAGCAGTGATGTAATGCAAGTTTCATGTATAAATTAGGTTTAAGTAATTGTTCTTGAAATGTTTATATATGTTGATTTTCAATGCTTGTCGCTCGGACTAATCTTAGGATATTACTTTTATTTCTTACTGTTCGCGCGTGTACGTTTTAAAGCAGTATTAAGCCAAGTACTTTCAGTTATATAAATATTATGAATAGCTAGTTCGATGTTTTGCCTAGAATTTGAGAAGCTTAAAAAATCTAGATGATGATTTCCACACAAATGATACAGCCATGTAAATGAATGTATTTTGAAATAGTCAGTGGAAAGAAAATATATATAGCGTGTAGGAAGAATTAACCATTTTGTCCTCAAATGATACATACATTAGACAATCATGTGACTCAATGATGGTGCCATTAATGTTGCCGAACATCATGAACAATGTTTGACATTATAATTTTCTTTCTATGTTTTAATAAGTTAAGGTGTTTTAGGAAATGAGTTGGTTGATTGTTTGTTTGTAGGTCGTTAATCAATAGAGTTTATATCTTAACCAATGGAATATAGAGTTTTCACTTAACTAATTTAATATAGGGTTTCCACTAATAATTTTGGATATATGGTCTTGGCAATTAAATGAATGTGGGTATTCCCCAACCAAGTGAGCGATATGACTTTCCCAAGTATATTTGAATTTAGACTCTAGAGTTCACAAATTAATATAGGGGTTCCTAGTTAACTAAATGTACTTTCTATCTAATTGGATACATGGGTTTCTGATAAGCGAGTATATGGTATTTCTCTAACTAATTGATTATGTAGGGTTTTTCCCTTAACTAATTGATTATGTAGGGTTTTTCTTAGCTGGCCCGAACATAGGGTTTTCCCCAATTAGTTGAACATAGGGTTTATCCCTAATTAATTGAATGTAAAAGATTTTTTCACGCAACTAATTGGATACATGGTTTTCTTTATAACTAATAATGAATGTAGGGTTTTCCACTAAATAAGTTTGAATCGTTGAATATAGGCTTTCTATATTAATTAGTTGAATGAAGAGTTTTTCTCTAACTAATTGAATTTATGGTTTCACCAACTATGAGATTTAGGGTTTACCGATAATTGAAAGTTGGGTTTTTCCTTTAACTGCTTGAATGTAAGGTTTGTCATAAACTAATGTTGAGTATGTGAATATATACTTATCTTACCTGTTTGATGTCATATTTAACTTTTAATATGTTTTAATCAATGTGATTTAATTATTATGATATCATTTACGTTTATTCGTTTTTAATGAAAAGTTGAATCTTAAGTTCATAAATCATGTTGTGTATGTTGTAATTCCACAATATATGAAGGCCATCTAGAAAAACTTAGTAAAGTCATAAAAATATAATGTTTTGAAATGGATCACCGCGTTTGTTTGTGATCTTTTGAGTGGCAAAAGTGGGAAATGGCGCGGGGGACAGCGTTCGACCATATAATGTTAATGTTAAAGGAAAAGGGCCTTCGAATAAAAGCGAATGGAAAAGAGGCCTTGGTAAACAAATGGAAATTGGCCTTGGAAGCGAATGGAAATGGGCGCTTGGTAAAGCGAATGGAAATGGGCCTTCGGGCAAAATCCGGGTTCAAAATAACAAGGCCCACTGCTGACCACTGATTAGAACAATGTGTTACCAAGTGACTCAGTCTGAGAATGTTTTGCAACGGAAGTCAAAGTTTTATGCGAAAGAAAGTTTTAGAGAAATGAAATGAAGGTTTTAAGCAAGAAAATCATTAAAGTCTTTTAAAGTTAAGATATTGCATTAGCGTGTGCATTCATGCATGAGATTGCTTGTTGAGCTCCTTTAGCTCTCATTCCCACGAATATTGTATATTTTTCGGAGATGAGGAATCGAGAAGAGAAGGAATGGCGGGCGCGATGGTGCACAAGGCGTGCATTATACGATGGAATTATTTTCATTTTTCAAAGTTTGACATTAATTTATTAAATGTCGAATGTAAATGTCTTATTTTAGTACAAGTGATTTGGAATAATAGTTGCTGATGTTATTTCATTTACCAATTTTTCAAACAAAGTAAGATTTTTATTATTCGTATTTTTAAGCACTTTCTTAAAGCGTTTGTTTTATTTAATTGTTATTTTAGCATTAAAATTCAAAATCGCTAGAAAAGGGCGCTACATTTAGTGGTATCGAGCAGGAGGCCTTTTAAAATCGATTACGTAGACTTTAAAATGATTTAGAGGTACGATAAGTTTAAAATGCTTGATGTGGGTTACGAGTCGCGCTTTGAGCATCTCCACGCCACTGGTAGGTAAGTTTTACATTCGGTTTAATTATTCATGTATAATATCTTATTTATGTTTCGGCTTTAGATTGCGGTTTATGATAATGCGCATTGGGTGACATAGATTGTTTGATGATATCATATTGTTTCGAGAATTGTATTATTTTCATTTATTGTATGTGATTAATTACTTTAATGTTTTGACCACATTCAAAATGTTTTAATTTTACGTATATGTATTTGAATTTGGATATGTTTTAACACCTAAAACTTAAATTTTGCATGTATTTTTCTAATATACGACTTTATATTTTTCTATTAATGACCCCAGAAAACACTTGTTCCAAACTTTGAGTTTATCCTTTAGTATTTTCAATTTTTCTTTAGAGCAAAAAATACATCCTCAAATCTGATTTTATTCTTATCTATTTACGCAAAAAAAAAAAAACTTGAAAATTGAATTTCCTAATCTCAACAAATCTAGAAATGCGAATGGTTTTGGCTCCCGATTGTGTTATGCTTCCTCCTTCAAAATGATTGAGCAATAGACATAGATGTTTCTTTTCCAGCCCATAAAAGTCATTACGCATTTTTTTTTTTCCATGCACCTGTACGAGATTACTGATTCTATATTGTCTATTTTGTCATCACATTTTATCAGTGAATCTTAACTGTAGAGAGATCAATAACTTCACAATTTCTAATAAAATTATTTCTTTTCATTCTCATTGTTCACATTACTTGCATTGCCTTTTCTTCCACTAAAAATAAGCATTTGCATTGATAGTTGTCTCTACTTTTTGATGATTTAATGTCGGCTATTTTTTTTATATATCTCTCCCAAATTTTCTTTTTGTGACTAATAAATAAGGTGAATAATTTTGAAAATTATTTATTAACTCTCGTCTTGATTTCTTCATTTTTTACATTATTGCTAAGCATCTTTATAAACTATCTTTGACAAACTAAAAACTTTTTATTGATAAATCCCTCTAATGCTACGAGAACCCAGTATTTCCACCCCAAAATCGTTGTTGACCATAACTTTACACCAAAATCTCTATCAATTTTCTCCATTTTGTTTCTTATAGACAATTAAAGTTCTTCATTATTCCAAACATTTCTCTAACCCCTCCATTCTTAACATTCCATGACATTAAATGATCAAATCCAAATTCCAATCCCGTCATCAACCATTTCATGAGTTTTTTTTTTTCCAAAAACAATACGCGTCCATCCCATTCTATTAAATCTTACAAGTGAAACCAAATTTCCTTCAATTAAGTGATGTACGTTTCTTTACTTTTCCTAGCTCCAAAATTCGGGTCCAACTTTTAATTCTTCCTTTGCCTCCTTTATGTTTTTGTTTAGATCCCCCAGAAAACTCCTCATTCCTTGTTTGGGTTTTAAACCTAAACTTTTAAGCTTTTTCTTTGAGAACAAATGACCCCCATCTCTGCACCTCAAAAAAAAAAAATATTTCCGTTCGGATTTCACAAACTTTAAAAATATAGGGTCAAGCATCCAACTATCCACCACCCGGAAGGGTTTAGGTCCCCAATTGTAGTATCATCCTTTAACATTAAAGCTTAGTAGATTCATATCTTACCTATTTTTCTCCGGCCAGTGTGGATACTCTTCTTTCAAGTATTATTTTTTTCACACTCCATTTCTTTATTCCATAGGATCATTTCCTTTCACTTTCAAACTGACGTTTCCTAAATTCCAAATTTTCTCTGCATATTCTTTACAGTCATTTTCTTACCCGAAACAACATGTTATAATTTGCTAATATGTTATTATCAGGATAACGAAGATTTTTATGTGGTAAAGTAGGGATTGTTTTTATTCTGCTCTCACCTTTCCTTCTTATCATTTCACTCTTTAGTTATCTTTACCATTTTCTTTGTTATCGCTATCTCCTTATGTTGAGTTAATTTTCCTTATCTGTTGCCTCTCAATTTCTTTTTCCCACTTATGATTTTCTCTCTCTTTTGCATTAATTTTGTGTTTTTCTTGCATCTATTCTTCTCTCTTGCAATTGAGTAATTTGTCAAATTGAATGGATCACTAAGTCTAAATGAGTTTTCCTTGAGTAATTTTCATCATCATTCATCCCATTTTGGGCTTGCTATATGTTTTCATCAAATTTTTCGTTTTGGACTTTAACCACGTATGCTTCATTTTCTTTGCTTTTATTTCAATTTTAGTTTTTCTTTCTTTTCTCCTAGTTGTTCTCATTTCCCAGGATTCTTGGTTTAGCTTTATATTTATTTTCTTTTCTTGATTCAGCCTTCTTTCATCCGATATTTGCTATCTCCGTTTGTCTTTATTTTCTCTTTTTTTTTTCTTTGTTGTCTCTACAGCATGTTTCAGGTTGAAGTGAAATCAATATTTTAAAGCTACAAGTGGCTCTGTCCCGATTTTTCCTTGTGGGCTCACAAATATCGTACCTCTCTCATTTGTGCTTCCCAATAATATTGGGTCATTCTTCATTAAATTTATTTACTTAATCTAATTTTCAGTTTCAATTTCATTTACCATGGTTTTGAACTTGTTCATGCTCATTTCTCTTGTCATCGATCTCATTCATTTATATGCTTGGAATTGAGTTTTGTATTCTTCACATGGTTGAAGGCCAAAATATTGTGGCTTTGAAGTGCAGATTCATTTCCCAATGTCTCATTATCATTAACATGTAGTTAGCGGGTTTCTTTGTATCCACCATCTTTTATCTTCCACATTTCACAACTTTTATTTGGTATCCACCATTTCTTTTTGTGGTTTTTGATATGTTACCCTCTCTTGTTAAGATCGTTGTTTGAATGGATTATCATAAATGTTGTTGGTTGGTGCATAAGTTTCTATTTTATCTACGTAATGATGTCATTATTTGCATGATTGAGTGTTTTAAGTTCAAACAATTTTATGTTTTAAGCTTCTTGAGTTTCATATTTGTTCAATAACTCTGCGTCCTAGTGGTTTGCTTATTAATTTTCCAGTTTTACTAGGAGGTGCAAAAAAAAAATGAAAAAAAGGCGAACATTTGATTACTTAAAAAAAAATTGAAAGTTATTTTACGCCTTGGCACATTATGTTCTTGAAAGTGACAAGTTCGAGGGACGAAACTTTTGTAAATTAAGGGGAGAATGCCATGACACAGTTTTTATGCATAACAAGTATTTTCTTAATTATATTTATTAGTTTTATTTTATGGAATAATAATGGAGAATGGAGAAATTTATTAATAATTTCGAGATAGTTAATTTATTAAATTCTGGATAATAAAGAGTATTTTAAATGGGTATTTGTTAATTTATTTTATTTAGTCTTATAATGAATAATTGGACTTTTAATTAGTTTAGAGTATTAAATCAAAGCCCAGATTTATAGTAAGTTAATAATAAGCCCATGTACCCAAAAACCTAGCCCGATTAGGAGTAGGTTAAAAGCACTTAAATATAAGGCACTTAAAACCATCTACGGAGAACAAAAAAACACACGGCTAAGACTAGAGAAAAGGATCGAGCGGAAGAGAGAAAAAAAAAGAAGGAGAAAAGAAAAAGAGGTGATTTACGTGTGAATGTTATAGGAATGCGTTTGAACAAAGAGGAGCTGAAGAGATTTCAATCAAGTGGATTGAGCAGGCAAGTAATATCTCTGGTTTTTACCATATAAATTAGGGTTTAAGTAATTGTTTTTGGAAATGTTTATATATGTGATTTTCAATGTTTGTCGCTCGGACTAATCTTGGGATATTACTTTTGTTTCTTACTGTTTCGCGTGTACGTTTAAAAGCAAAGTAATAAAAGCCAATGCACTTTCAGTTTATAAATATTATGAATAAGCTAGTTCGATGTTTTTGCCTGGAATTTGAAGCTTAAAATCTAGATGATGATTACACAAATGATACGGCCATGTAAATGAATGTATTTTTGAAATAGTCAGTGGAGAAGAAAATACATATAGTAGCGTGTAGGAAGAATTCATTTGTCTCAAATAATGTACATACATTAACAATCATGTGACTCCAATGATGATTGCCATTAATGTTGCCGAAGACATCATGAACAATGTCAGACATTATAATTTTCTTTCTATGTTTTAATAAGTTAAAGTGTTTTTGAAATGAGTTGGTTGATTGTTTGTTTGTGGGTCGTTAATCAATAGAGTTTATCTTAACCAATGGAATATAGAGTTTTAAAGCAGCTAATTTAATATAGGGTTTTTAACTAATTTTGGATGTATAGTTTCACCAGGTAAAAGTAGATGTAGGAGTATTCCTGTAGGAGTGAGCATTATGACTTTTTCGATTATATTTGAATTTAGGCACAAATTCATAAATTAATATAGGGTTCCTAGTTAACTAAATGTACTTTTCCTATCTAATTGGATACGTAGGTTTTCTGACCAAGCGAGTATATGGTATTTCTCTAACTAATTGATTGTAGCAGGGTTTTCACTCAGCTAAGTGATTATGTAGGGTTTTTCTCTTAACTGGCGGAACATAGGTTTTCCACTAATTAGTTGAACATAGGGTTTATCCTAATTAATTGAATATGAATTTTCACTAACTAATTGGATACATGGTTTACTACTATAACTAATTGAATGTGAGGTTTTTCCACTAAATATAAGTTTGAATCGTTGAATATGGGCTTTCTCTTAATTAGTTGAATGAAGAGTTTTCTCTAACTAATTGCAGATTTAGGGTTTCACTTAAACTTCTTGAATTTGGGTTTCCCTTGACTAATTGAAAGTTGGGTTTTCCCTAACTGGCCAGAATGTGGGTTTTGTCTTTAACTAATGTTGGTATGTGAAATGCTTATCATGATTCAACATTTTGATGTATCATATTTACTTTTAATATGTTTACTAATCAATGTGATTTAATTATTATGATATCCGCTTACGTTTATTCGTTTTAATGAAAAGTTGCATCATAAGGTTAAATGCATCATAATGTATGTTCGCAGCATTTCACAAGCATATGAAGACTTAGTAAGTCGAGTCATAAAGTATAATGTTTTCAAAAGAAATGGGTGCATTATTCTATGATCTTTGGAGTGAGTGGGAAATGGTGGCGAGGCAGCGTTCGAACTCTGTAATATTAATGTTAAAAAGGCCTTCGAGGGCAAAGCAGAATGGAAAGAAAGAACGCCGGGCGAAACAAATGGAAATTAACCGGCTGAAGCAGATAAATGGGCCTTGATAAAGCGAATGGAAATGGGCATGGGCAAAATCCGCGGGTTCGAATAACAAGGCCTTTAAATACGGTTAGAACAAGTAATGACACCAAGTGAGCTCGCGTCGATATTTAAATTAGCGAGTCGAAAGTTTTATGCGAAGAAAGTTTTGAAATGAAATGAGGTTTTTATGACAAAGAAAAGCGTCAAATGTATTAAAGTTAAAGGAATGTTACATTAGGCATGCATTCATGCATGAGATTACTTGGTAGGCTCCTTTAGCTCATTCCACGAATGTTGTATATTTTGAGATGAGAATCTGAAGAGGAAGGAGATGGCGCGTGATGTTTCCGGGCAACCCATGTCAATGGAATTCTTTTATTTTCAAAGTTTTGACTTATTAAT
Source organism: Rehmannia glutinosa (assembly GCA_016081115.2). Taxonomy (NCBI): domain Eukaryota; kingdom Viridiplantae; phylum Streptophyta; class Magnoliopsida; order Lamiales; family Orobanchaceae; genus Rehmannia; species Rehmannia glutinosa. The sequence goes on from CM071925.1 coordinate 25,130,131, forward strand.
TTATTAAATGTCGAATGTCGTCTTATTTTAGTACAAGTGATTTGGAATAATAGTTATCGTATTTATTTCATTTGCAAAGTTTTCAAACAAAGTAAGATTTTTATTATTCCGTATTTTTAAGCACTCTATTAAAGCGTTTCTTTTATTTAATTGTTATTTTCGCATAAAAATTCAAGTAAGCTAGAAAGGAGTCTTCAATGTTTGTGCTTTAGATCATATGCCGGAACTACCTAAGAGCGCAAGGCGTAGAACGCAGTCGAGAAATAAAGAGCCAAACTTGCAAACGCGACGACCCGTGCGTCCACGCACGGGCAACCCGTGCGTGATCTTTGAGGGAAAAGTTGAAGTCTCACGAAGAGCACACGTCGTGCGGCTGGAGCACTGAGCAACCCGTCGCGTGACTCGAAAAAGTGACATCGACCAGGAACTCAAGCTAAATTACTGAATACCTCAAATATGCATTCTTGGGGCAAATAATGCAAATCCGTGTCGTTTCATCTCTTCTCACTCCTACTCAACTTGATAAAGCTGCTAAGGGTTTTACGAAAATATAAGTCGGCACTAGGATGGTCTATAACTGATTTAAAAGGTATATGTCCATCCGTTGTGATGCATAAAATTGATGGATGATGTTTATAAACCATCGATGCAAAATCAAAGACTCTACTAAACCCTATCATGCAAGATGTGGTTAGGAAGGAAGTGTTGAAATGGTTGGATCCTTAGGGATCATTTATGCTATATCCGATAGTTCATGGGTAAGTTCGGTACAAGTGGTGCGAAAAGCCATGGGGAATAACAGGTGGTGAAAAATGAGAATGAAGAACCCATTGCTACTAGAATCGTTACGAGGAGTGTGGCGAATATGCATTGATTATAGAAAACTTAATGATGCCACTCGAAAAGATCACTTCCCTCCCCTTTATAGATATGATGTTGGATCGTCTTGCGAGGTTATCATTATTATTGCTTTTTAGATGGTTATTCGGTACAATCAAATCATGATTGCGCGGAAGACCAAGAAAACAACATTTACATGTCCGTATGGCACATTTGCATTTTGTCGCATGCCATTTGGTTTATGTAATGCGCCCGCCACTTTCCAACGTTGTATGATGGCTATATTTCACGATCTTATTGAAAAAAGTTATGGAGGTATTTATGGATGATTTCTCTGTGTTTGGTGATTCTTTTTGATAATTGTCTTCACAATCTTTCCCTAGCCTTGCAGCGATGTGAAGAGACCAATTTAGTACTAAATTGGGAAAAGTGCCATTTTATGGCACGCGATGGCATTATACTTGGTCATCGAGTCTCTTCTACAGTTTGGAAGTAGATCGGGCAAAGATTGTAGTGATCGAGAAATTACCACCTCCTACAAGCGAAAAAAGCTATCCGGAGCTTCTTGGGCCTGTGTAGGATTCTATAGAAGGTTTATCCGTGACTTTTCTAAAATTTTAAGCCTTTGAGCAATTGCTAGAAAAAGATCTTTCAATTTTTCCAATGATTGTTTGCGGGCGTTTGAAAGCGTTGAAGAAGGCTTTGGTGATCGCACTATTCTTGTCGCCCCCATATTGGAGCCAACCGTTTGAATTGATGTGTGATGCGAGTGATTTTGCGGTAGGGGTGTTCTCGGTCAAAAGAGGGAAAAGTTGTTTAGATCCATCTACTTATGCTAGTAGAACTGTTTGAGACGATGCTCAACAATGCACTACACCACTACGAGAGAAGGAGATGTTGGCGATTGTCTTCGCATTTGATAAATTCGATCATACTTGATTGGAACGCGAAAAACGATTGTTCATACCAATCATGCGACTATCAAATATCTTTTTGATAAGAAGGATGCGAAACGAGGTTGATTAGGTGGATTCTATTATTGCAAGAGTTCGATGTGGAAATCGGGACCGGAAGGGATGTGAGAATATGGTAGCAGACCACTTGTCTCGAATTGAAAATCAAGAGGGGTCGCAAAGAAACACGGAATTGATAAAGAGGAATTTCTGATGAGCGGTTACTCATGCTCGAGGCAAAATTTCCATGGTATGCGGATTTTGTCAACTATTTAGGCTGCGGGAGTTTTGCCTCCAAATCTATCGTCATATCAAAGAAGAAATTCCTACATGACATCAAGTTCTACATGTGGGACGACCCCTAATCTTTAAGAGGTGCTACCGACAAAATCATAAGGAGATCGTGCCTCAAGAAGAATGGGAGGGCGTCCTACATGATGTCACTCTTCACTGCAGCGGACATTTTCGCCCAACCCGCACCGAAGAGATGCTATCTTGGCCCACTCTATTTAATGATTGCTATTTGTTTGTGCAACAATGTGTAGTGTCAGCGAATGGGCAACATTTCCAGAAGACACGAGATGTCGATGACAAACGAATCGAAGTTGAATTGTTCGATGTTTGGGGATTGACTCTATGGGCCCATTTCCATCATCTTCAGGCTATCAATATATTCTACTTGCGGTGGAGTATGTATCCCGTTGGGTAGAGCGATTCCTTCCAAAACAAATGATGCTCAAATTGTGATGAAGTTTTAAGAAAAATATATTTTCGATTCGCACACCAAGAGCTTTAATTAGCGATGGAGGTCGCATTTTGTAAATAAATTGATGAGCGACTTGTTGGCAAAATATGGGTGAAACATAAACTTGCATTGACATACCATCCACAAGCCAATGGGCAAGCCGAAATAGCCAACCGGGAGATCAAACAGATTCTTGAGAAGACGGTTAACATCAACCGAAAGGATTGGGCATTAAAATCGGATGATGCTCTATGGGCGTACCGGACTGCATATAAGACACCGTTGGGCACATCTCCCTATCAACTTGTCTTTGGGAAGTCGTGCCATTTGCCGGTAGAATTGGAGCACAAAGCATTTTGGGCGGTCAAGAAACTAAATCTGGATTTTCAAAAGGCCGGTGAAGAAAGGTTGCTCCATTAAATGAGATGGAAGAATTTCGGGATGAAGCTTACGAAAATTCCCGACTTTACAAAGAAAGAACCAAACGATGGCACGACAAAATGATTAAGAAATGAGAGTTTTTACTGGGAACCCGTCTCTTGTACAATTCACGCCTTAAACTTTTTTGGGAAAACTCAAATCTAGGTGGTCGGGGCCTTTCGTGATAAAGAAAGGTGTTGTGGAATTGTTAACAAAAGATTGAGACTTTCATGTTAAATGGCGGAGGATTAAGCATTACTTCCACCGAGGCAATCAAGAGGAGGTGACATCCATCACCTTTGCGAGACCCGTGGACGTGAACAAAACAGCGTCAAGCTAAAGACGAAACTATAGCGCTTTGGAGGCAACCCAGCCGGTTTTAGTGGATTTCAATTTTTTTGTATTTTTTTCTTGTGTGGGTGTTTTATTCTAATTTTGTGTGTTTTAAAAAATTTTGAATTAACAAAGTGCGCACGGGTAGCCGTGCTTCACGCACCACCCGTGCGCCCTACAGTGAGAGTTGAGGATTTCATCGGTGGGCGCACGGGTAGCCGTGCTTGACGCGACCAACGTGCGCCTACATGTAGGGGTAAAAAGACCGTTTTAAAACCGGTCTTCTTATCAAAATCACTCCCAATCGCTACGCATGCATCCCTCATCCTTCCTTGCCTTCAAAAATTTCTTGTAATTTCCACCTAAATTCTCCCATTTAATCACTCCCCCCCATCACATTAGAACCACAATTTACATTGTATTCAAGTTTGATTGAAGAAATTGAAGATAAAGCACCTAAGGTTCAAGTTGTTCATTTTGAGTCAAATTGAAAATTAGGTAAGAGCATCGTTTTTCCTTGTGAATTTCTTGTCAATTATGTAATGGGAATCATGATTGGTGCTAGCTTTGATATTTTTACTATGTTTTGAATGAAATACTCTTTGAAGCAATTTATCAAACACTTGGTGGGCTTGTGTAATTGAGGTATATTTGAATGTAATATGAATGAATGAGGCATGGCCAATGATTGTTTTTGAGCTAATACATTTCTAGAATGGCCATAATTCTTGCTTGCTTGGGGTAGTTGATCGATCAAAGTGAAGTAGAAGTGAATTTGCATCACCTAATATGTTAGCTTAATCCCCTACTTTGTTGTTGCCATCGATGATACGGGATGCTAATGGAATGTATTTCGTGCACAAATCCTTCATGGTCGAAGCGAAGAAATCACCCGGGGTGGAAGGAGACGCACGCCGGGCGCTGCTTGATCGTGGCACCGCCGTAGAGATAGACCAAACAGTCCCGCAAAGATATGGGGTTGAATTGACAAACGCAGATGATCTTGAGCGATGGAATCGGTTGGTCGCCAAATAGCTCCATCACGCTTATGCCGATTTTGATACCCAAACTTTGGGGTTACATGAGGACGTTGGCGATCTCTTCGCAAAGGTCGGATGGACCAATTTCATGAGCCGACGTGGCCGACCTTTAAACGATTCACATTGGAGTTTTTGAGCACCGTAGAAATCTTACTCAAACAAGCGGACTTTTTTGAACCATATATGATACAATTCGGTTGGGGAACGTCAGAGACAACTATCTATGACCCAATTGAACACCATTTCGGAGGTTCCAACGAACGCTCGTACCCGGAATCGATGCCCACTATGATCAATATGACTTTTGAGAATGCTGGTGGAAACACCACAAACGGGCTATGTTGTATGCCGCACGGACCACCAAAGCCTCTTAGATCCGGAATCGTTTTCCGATACATACGCAGCGTCGCATCCTCCGTGTTCGCCGAGAAAATATTGGAGGGATGACTACTAAGGAAATTTGTATCTACTATGGTGTATGCTCACAAATACCCCCTACAACACAAATCAATTTCGCGAGCAAATAGAAGCAGTTAGCTAGGCGGGAAGCGGGGTACGATCTATAGGGGCCTCATTACCCTATTGCCTGAAGATTCAACATCGATATCCGGGGCTTGGAGCCTATTAAAGGCAGCACTCGGGTTAATTTGGCATCGTTGCACCACATGAAGTTCATAGCAAGCGAAGACAACACATTGGTACTTCTACGTAAGAAAGGTCTTGCATTTTCGTTTGCCTAACCCGCCATACACCACGGTCGATACATTGGCGGACACCACCAACTTCCTAATGAACTCCCACGCACATAAATCAGGATTATAGAGGCTATAGATGCAAGGAAGAAGCGCAGTTGAAGGTTTCCGGGATGAAGAGGATATGGTGGCGGATATGGAGGAACTACATGCATAAAGAAATGGGGTGGAACCTCATCACCCCCAAATTGGATATGATATACCAGTCCTCACACGGAGGCGATTACCCCGACGTTCTCAAAGCGGGATCGTCCAGGTACTTCTCATAGTGGAGGGCCCCAACGCGACACCGATTTTCAAGACATGTTATACGCGTTTGGGGAGGACTTACGGGCAGAGAGGAGTTGAGGCAACAGTGGGGGAGGATTTGAGGCAACATCGGGCTGATTTTCGCGTTCGTCAAGCCTTTATGATCGGCGTTCCAAGGAGACGGGAAAGTGCTCCATGATTACAAATGTGGCATATTTCCCAAGGTGCCATTCCACCGCCGCCATGCATGATTGAGTATATCCCCACTTTTCGTTATTGAAATTCTATTTTTCCATGCATTTCATGTTTTCATATAGTTGCATTAGAGCATTTAGGTGGCATTGCATTAGAGCACGTTTATGGCTTTAGCACGTCTATTGCTTTTAAGTAGTGGTTAGAGTGAAGTTGACTGGCAGCTTGTTGCAACTTTTTTTTTTGTGTGGTGATTTTGAAAGATTTGTATTGCCGAATTGGATGACAAGTATGAGTTGATTGAGCATGAATAGATGACATTGAGCATGTTAATATGAAAAACTTGGTGTGATGCTTTGAATTACGTTTTTGACAAGTTCTGTGAGCTTTGAGCTTTTTCTTGTTTATATCTTGTGCGATCTTGTTGTGATTGAGGTATCATCCGTGTTGTCGAACTTACAGAACTTGCTTGGGTATCTCTGTCAGCCACATGTTGTATGCGACCAGTGTGAATGTGATAAAAGGCCATCTTTGTTAGCCTTCAATCCTTTTTGCTTTTCTACAAATGATGAAATTCCTTGTTAGCCAAGTTGAGCCTATTGTCTATTCTTTTGATAACCACAAGATTTAAGCTTTGAACTTGATAGATCCATCACCCTAAACTCGAGTGTATAACGTAGAGTAAAGGAATAAATGGAGTTGAAGGAGTAGGATAAGTGAGTCATGAAGTGCAAGAATCTCCTTCCAGTTCAAGACACTATGATCGTGAGGGATGTTCAACTTCTTGAGCTTTGGGGAGGTCTCAACTTCCTTGGGCCTTCAACACCTCGTTAGCCTCATCTCAAGCGCAGAGGCCTTCTACATTCCCTTCGAAAGTCGCGGTGTCTTAGGGTCTTGGACTGGCATCCGAAGGAGTCTCAACCCCTTGATTGCACTTTGCCCTGCAGTGTTAACTCCCCGGGGGCATTTCCATCCCTGCCTCGGCCGCCGAATGTCGGTGTCGCTCTTTCAGTGCCGCTGACATTTCACCGAACTTCAGCTAACCGAAGCCCACGATATCAATCTGTTGTGGTTCTATCTCGATTTCCTCTTCACCCACGTTCTTCAATAAGGAGTCATTCTGCAAAGATCCTCCGACCTTTCGGCAGCGGGAGTTTCCCCCTCGGTGGCACACCAACCGAGTGACTGGCGATGGAGTCACTCTTCTCCCGGACTAAAGCGGTCGCTCGTTGAGTGCTCACTAGGCCGGGGCTGTGGTAAACACCTTGGTGGATTTGGCTCAACTTGGGTGCCCAAATTCCCAGTTTATTGCCAATTCCCTTGACCCATCTTCCCAAAATCTTGGGGACGTAGTTGCGATGGTGGGCAATTTGATGCCTACTCCCAACGGGGTCTATCTGCGTGGATAGATTGTGAGGACTCTCCCAGTCTTCAAACATTTGTTGCTCATGCATCATCCTCGATTCCCTCAAAGCTTCAGTTTGCATGTCCGACCTGTTTGCGACTACGGGATCATGTTCTTCATCACTCTACGAGAGCACATCCAAATGAGGGTGAGTGTGTTCTAGAGTTCCAAGAGCGGACATATAATCTTTCTCGAGAGCTTCGCTTCCTGGCCGCTTAGTTTGATCCTTCTCCTTGAACATTTGTAGAATATTCGGGCGCTTATCTTCATCAAGAGCATAAGAGCGGTGTTGACGCCGAGAAATTGGAACAATTCCTCATCTTCTTGATTAACTCGGGGCATTCAAACCGCATCCTTGAGTGGCTTAGCTTTCCACGCCTCCATTCATGCCAGTGGCGGTTGACGATATGCAGGTATATAGGAGAATACATGATGACATCATCATCGTCATATTCTTCTTGTCCTTCCTTTCCTAGATGGAAGGCAAGATGCTCTCTTCACTCTTCACCTTGACGACGTTAAGTAGCAGAGATGGAGAGACAACGTTTTTAATGGAAGGTCGGTTGTCTCATCCTTTGCATTCTGGATGTCTTCTCAGTGCCAGGTCTAACGCGTAGGCCTCTGATCACCCTCAATGACTTGGGCGGTTTTTCATCTATGGCGTCGGGAGGCGCACTTCTGGTCGGATCTCTCGAATGCTTTCGGTGAATGGGTAGGTTCATTTGTCTTTTCACGCTTTCGAAAACTTGATGATCATGCTCTTTTGGAGTGCAACCGGAGGAATTCGGTTCTTTTTCCTCTTTGGATTCTTTAGCGTGAGGTCGGGGCATCATACGGACGAGAGGCTTATTTCACGGGCTTGGTAGTCTTTTTCTTGCGTATCATTTGGTGTTAGCAAATATGGGTCAAACTAGAATCACATATTTGCACGCCGTAAGTGGATCAGTATATTTATTTGCGGCCCAATTGTCGATCATTTTGGCAGGATTGAGCGAGTCTACAAGCACTCACTTTTGATCCGTAGTTAAACCGTCTAGCACTTTCGTCAGACCACGAATAGCAGGCGAATCCGTAGATTGATTGAACCACAGAACAAGATCACAAACATACATTCTCGTTGGATGAAAATAATTACTAAATTATTTACTTGGATGTACATAAACCATGGAGACTTTAGTGTGCTCGAAAAAAATAAGATAGAGAAATTTTAGGAATGAATAAATTCTTTCCATGTGTAGGAAGCGTTAACATGACCTCGTCTGTTTGTAGGAGA